>VZRS01015431.1:32195-49971 GCA_013398055.1 Ifrita kowaldi
AAATCCACTGGAAAATTGCTGGGAAATGCTCTAAAACCCCCCAAAACATTGATCAGGGACATTCCTGTTAAAATGCCAGGTGACAACCCACATGGGAGAAGCTCTTGGAGAGCAGAGCAAGAAGCCAAAATGAGCTTGGCAATGTGAAGAAAATAAGATGGAATTCTGCAAGGCAAAGGACTGAACTTAACTGTGTGCAATTAACTGCACAGGAACAGAGGAAATGCTCCCCCATCCACTTCAAAGTGGCTGGGAGTGACAAGTTGACCTGCAGGATCAGCAGGAGGAAACCAGGAATGGTGAAGTGGCACTCCACAGGAGATACAGCCAGCAGAAAGCAACCCCAGACCCCTGGGGCCAGCAAACACGGCCCCAGGGGGAAGGGCTGGGGGAACCAGGGCTCTGCAGCTCAGGGGGCAGAGGGACACAGGCTCTTGAGTGAGGGACTTAAGCTGCACCGAAGAAGATGCAGGAAAAGACCTTCTCCACAGCCATGCCATGCTGCCAGCTATCCTTGTTTCAATCTTCCAAACATTCACGCTCTGGCAAATAAAGCTCATCTCCGTTCGACAACCACACTTACAACCTTGACACTGAGCCCAGTGCACCCAGTTCTGGTGTCTTCCCCCCAGCCAAAGGCCAAGGAATGGAAGCCAGGAGGTGCCACCTCACAGCAGGAGATGCCTCCACAGATGCCATGGGGATGCTCTGCCAGGGTCGTGCATTAGCCCCAAAGGACCCATATCTTGCCCCAAAGGAGCGAGCACAGTTGGAAACACAACCCAAGGCATGAGACAGGCAAATATCAGCCCCCTAAGTGCCAGATTTTAGATGCCATTTCTCAGGGGAACCCAAAGGACTCCCCAAAAAGATGCTCATGGCCACAGACCCATGCTGGATGCTCACAAAGAAGGAGACACCACAGGGAGGTGTGTGGGCCTCCAGGGACAAGCAGCCTGTCCTCCAGCATTCTGGAAATGAGAGGCACAGCCCTGCAAAGAGCTCCAGGCACATTCCCAACATCCTTGCAGCTGGGGGGACAGCTGAGAGGAGAATGCCTCCAGGGACCTGGGAAAGCAGAAAGCGCCCACCTTCCAGTGCATCCTCCGAAACAGATGAGATGCAACCGGGAGCATCTCTCCACAGTGCCCAGCAGCAGTCATCCCACGACCCCCCTCATTCCCCTCCTCCTCCTCCAGAGCCTGCTAGCTGCCCTGGCTTTAATCCCACAGGCAGCATCATCCCAATAATTTCCCTCCATTTTCAATCTACTTCCCTCCATTTTCAATCCACTGATCTGGGGGCAGTCCACAAATCCCTTCATCCTAAGAGCGAAGCAATCTATGGCTTCATCTCATCCCATCTCCATTTCTCTAATCCCTGGAAACAGGGATGAGGTTTGGAGCACAGGGACTGCCCTGGAGGGGTCTGTCCAGCAGATGGGGGGCTGGGGCTGCTCTTGTGAATGCCACCCAACTTCTCAAAGCACCTGGGGCAGGTCCTAGCCCCCTTCTGATCCAGGGACGGGGGAACGGGTCTTCCCACTCCCCCCAGCTGCCATGCTCGGGATGGAAGGGACGGATTAGGCACAGCACAGAAAACACGTGGGGACCAGGCAAGGGTGACCGGGGGAGTCACAGCAAGCCTGGTCCCATCGATCCCGGTTGGATCCACTGCTCTTTGTCCACAAGCCCAAACCCATGACTTTCACCCTGGCCATAGATGTTCTTTGATGATCAGAGACATGGGAAGGGAGACCCTTGTCTCTGCCTGCCCTGGAGAAGCCGCCCGGCACCCCAAGGGGATCGGTGGGGATGCGGAGTGACCCCACCCCTCCCTTGCCAAGCACCCACTGGTACGGGGTCGGGGGCGATCCCACGCCGATGGCCACCACGGGGCCGTGTCCCGCCTGACACCGTCCCCAGCCCGGAGGCAGGAGGATGCAGGGAGGTGTGTGGCAGAGCTGTGTGGGGGCCGTGCCGGGCCGCACTGTCCCCATCCCGCGCGGTGCTGGCTCTGCCGGCTCCGGCTGGCGAGGAGGAGGACGGGGGCCCTCGGCATCCGGGGGTGGATCGCCGGCGCGCTGCGCTCAGACCCTGACAGCAGGCTCCAAAACTGTCACTCCCGATCTGTTTTCACTTCAGCTAAACCTCAACCCCGATTAGAATCAAGGAGAGCCGCCTCTCCTCTCCCCTTCTCCCTGCGGTAGGTCCTCTGTAACCTCGGGTCTCAACGCTGAGCCAAACCCCAGCCCGGGAATGGGTGAACTGGCTCCCCTGGGAATTGGGGCTGCCGGAGACGGGGTCACGACTGCCCCGTCCCCAAACCTGGCCCTGGCAGCGAGGGCACAGCCACCGCAGTGGCTGCATCCCTGCAGGGCTGTGGGTCTCTGTCAAAATCCGTGGGGGGATGCGCCACCGATACCACAACCTGCCTCTGCCAGCTCACTTACCAAACCCCAAATTAAATAAACAGATTAAACCAGGTCCGTGGGTGGGTGTGTGCGTGCGATCACAACACCAGGATGGATGCGTTCAGCGGGAAGCTGGGAAAAGCTCAGTGGATGGCGACAGCCCTCACCGACTGGGGAAGCCTTCAAACTCCCTTCCCAACTCAGCCGGCCAAAAAGCAGCTGCAGAGAGCCGGCAGACTCCCGTCATGGGGACTGTCACCCATCCTCGCGCTGCAGGACTGGAGGGCGGAGGTGTCACCCTGCGGGTTTGGGGACCATCCCCTGCTCTCCAAAGGCACACACAGACTGGAGCCGGGGCTCCCAGTGCTCCGCCACCACTGGGATCGAGCTCATCCCCGTGTGCCAGGCGTGTGCCCCCCCGGCACGGGGAGCCACACCGCCGGCAAGGTGCCCTCTCCGCTTGCTCCACAGCAAACACTCATTTTCCAAGAGGGCGCCTGGAAAAAACAATTGATCCCCTGAGAAAAGCAATCCTGGGAGCACCAAAGCAGCACCGCTGGCTGGTACCCAGGGGAGTGTCCCTCAGGGTGGGGGTGACCAGCTCCCTGTGCCCCCTGGCCCACCCCAAAAGGGAGCTGGCCACCACCGAGGGGGTTTGCTCCATCCACCGCCGATCCCGACAGCATTCCTCTTCTCCACTGCCATTTTGAAGGCATTAAAATAATGTTGGAAGCACTTTTATAAAGAAGATTTTTCCCTCTGCCTTGAGCAGCAGCCTTTTGTTCCCACCTCAAAATGACCATTTTTCTTTGGAGGAATAAACGTCCTCTTAATTCAGCAAGATTAAAAGAACATTTCCTACAGTTATTTCCCAAGAAGAAAAATTTGCTTTTGTGTCTGAGAATGCTGAAAATATTTATATATAAATGAATCCCTAAAAGAAAGGGGGAAATCTGGGATTAGGAGCTCCGCAAATATTACTGAGTTATTCTGGAATTCTGTATTAAGAGCAAAACCCCAGCTATTAGGAAAGAATGCCTGGGGTTTTTTAAATTCAGGGTTGGGTTTCTGTATCAAAATGCAGCCCAGCATCTGTCCTTGCATCTGTCAAAACAAAGGTCAATCATTCTATGGAACCTTAAACACAATGTCCTTGAGCCACTGTTTCTGGTTTATTTTTAAGCCAGATGTGACTTCCAATTAATAAAATCAGATTTTCTAAGGTGGTTCACATTCAAATTACATTATCCCAGAAAACTCAGATTTTGAGAAAAACATATCCAAGAATATTTTCCCTTTATAGGATGGAGATGATATTTTGGGATTAATTTCAACAGCTTCTAAGCCCTCTACAACCTTTACCACTAATATTTCATTTTCATACTTATAAAGTGATGATGAAGCCAAGGAAAATGCAACAGAAACATGATGGCATCAGGAAGAGTTTTGACACCCTGAGGAAAACGGGCATCTGAGGGCAAACAGAAAACAAAGCGAGCGTCATCATAAAAAGGATTCCTTTCTCCAAATCAAATTTCCCTGGCAAAAGGAAAAAAAATGAAGGGAAATAGGATGGTATTAAATAATAAAAATATTTATAACATTAAAAATTAATGGACATGGAATGGAATTAGAAATATTTTTTTTTTAACTGCTGGAAATAGAATGGAATTTGAAATGAAAATATTAAAAATCTGGAAATGCAGTGGAACTGAAAAATAAAAATACTTAAAGCCAAACAAAACAAAATAACAGAAGGTAAAAATCAAATGAATCAGTATTGAGGGCTCTATTATGCTGCCACACTAAGACATGACTAACATCCCCGTTATTTTAGTATCCGTTTCTTGAAGGCAATTCCATTTGTGCCATTCCCACCCAAGCGCGCACAACTGACACTGTCCAAAGCCTGAGCTGTAAATCACGGAATTTAGGAATAGCTGCGTATCCTGGTTAAGGAAGAGGTGGACACTTCCCTACCCAGGGAGACAATCTGTGGCACTGGCTGCCGGGCATGGGTCAAATGGAATTTAACTAAAATAAAGCACACGCTTCGAGAGCGCCGATTTTTGCAAAGCAAATTCGCACCAAGATTTGTCAAATTTAACCCACAAAAAATATTTGGCAATTTTTTTTTTTTTGCAAGAACGGACAAACAAAAATTCGGCAAAATAACTTCCCAACAATATTTTGGAAATTTCTCCCTGGAGAGACTCGGGGAGCAGCCGCTAACTGAAGGGAATCCCGTTGCTCGCGCACCGATGTCTCCCATAATCCCGCCTCACGCTGCCACAGACTTGAATTTCCTCCACGAGAGATTCCCTTAAAACTGCTCCTAAACATTCAAAGCTCTTCCAACCCACACTGGAGCCCGGGACCCGGCTGATTCCAGGATCCTTCCCTGCCTCACGCTGGTGGGAAAAGTTGCCCGCGGCGGGTGGTCTTCCACCAAGACAATCTTTCAAATCTCCTTACCTTTCCCAAAGAGCCGCTTTCGTGCCGCTTTGGCGGGAGGGGGATCCAGACAGATGGCCAGTCTTTTCACGTTTGGAAAGGATGAAAAATGCTACAGGGGGGAAAAAAAATCCCAGTGATTTTTTTTTTTCTTATTCTGCCGTTCGGCGCAGAAGGGCTCCCAACCTCATTGGCCCTGGGAGATCCACCACGTGGCACGGGATGAAGGGCACGTGACCTATTTTCTCCCAAATCCCTGGGTTTGCTGGAAAGGGGGATGAACCCACTGCTGATGTTCTTGTCATTTCATGGGCTTTGATTTATTTATTTTTATTATTTTTTTTTTAAAGGCCACTGAACAAATCTGGATGCCTCGAGGCGATAAGGGCGAACCAGCCAACGCTTCCAACATGAAGGAGAAAGGATCTCTGCACGAGATGAGCTCCGGTGCGCTGCCCGTGTGCAGGGGGAAATTTGGGCACGTTTTACAGGGTGCCTGCCCACCCAGTGCGGGGCCGGAGCCTCCGGGAAGGACGGGAGGGCTGTGCTAAACCCTCCATCTCAGAGGCAGCAGCATGGTGGGAAGGACCAGGCTGAAGCCCTGCCTGCACGTCCCAGAGTTCAGCTGGCTCCCTGGGGGAAGGGGATGTGTTACAACTGCTCCATCACCCAAACCAGATGATCTCGTGCCCCCGTGTTGCTCCTGACCCCTCCTCAGCTGCTCCGATCCTCTGCTGCCCTCCTGGCTGACGCACCAAACAACTGCTCCAAGAGATGATGAGTCTCCTCCTTTGGAGGCTGCTGAAGCAGCTTTCTGGGAAGCTCGACCAAGGGCAGTGCAGGGAGCATGGCACACTCTGGGTGGGCACCGCCTGCTCCCACCAGCCCATGGCCACGCCAGGTGTGGCCCAAAGGGTGTCTCAGTGTCCCCCCACAGACACTCACCCAGCCCAAAATGCAGCACAATTCTGGGGACCCCAAAAAGGTCCCCGAGACACTGTGGAGCAAGGAAAGCCAAGCCACGGCTCCCAGTATCTGACTGACTGGTGCTGGGGGTGTCCCCTTGTCCCAGCTCTGAGCCACCACATCCCAGCTGGCCATGGTCCACAGGCCAAGCACCTTCTGCCCTTCCCTCAGTAGCCAGGGCAGGTAGCAGCCCATCGGTGTCCAGACATTCAGTTAGGGGAAGGGAAAAGGAATTTTTGGAGCCCTGGACATCTTCACGTTTTGTCCATCAAAGCTTAAGCCCATCGGTCGTGCCAGTCGGAAGCCGCATTTTTCTGGCAACCCACGTCTCCACCTGGCTGTGCCAACCCCTGACTGTGCCATCTTTCCATGCCAGGGATGCACCTGTGCACCTGAAAGCTCCAGCCAAATCTACCTCGGGCATCTGCCCCTGGATGTCACTTCTGCAGGGCAGCTGTCCCCAGCCACCCCAAGGGCTCAAGCCCTTCTTATCCAGGGGTGGCACCTGAGGCTCCTTGGAGAACCAGCTGAGCTTGGTGAAACAGCCATGGCCACTTCCAGCCCTTCCTGGCATCAACACCATGTCCCAACTCCTGGTTCTTCCTTGTGGATGTTCCCCCTCCACGGCTCTGCACAGGGACTGGAAGCATCAGGAGCACAGCCCCTAATTCCAGGTTCCTCCCGAGGCTAGACTGTCTCACCACACTGTTCCCAAAACCACAAGTACAGCCATAAAAGGCCCCAAATAGGGTAGAAAAGTGCAGGGTTTCACCCAAATCCTCTCCGGCTCGGAGGGTCGGGCTACCAGCCAGACCGTGGGGCACTCAATTCCAACAAATCCACACTGAGGGAGAAACTTTCCACACTCCAATGCAAACTGTGGACACAGCCCAAAGCACCCAGCTTGCCGCTTCACCCTCCCACGTCTTCTGATGGCCACAAGAGAAGAAACCTGAGCATCCTGGGATAGTGGAAGGTGTCCCTGCCCATGGCAGGGGGCTGGGACAAGAAGATCTTTAAGGTCCCTTCCAACCCAAAGCATTCCATGATCCTGTGATTCCACAAACCCCTGTCCCACGTTCCAGCCCCCTCCTCCTTCCCCAGCGAGGCTAAAGCTGGCTCCCCAGTAATCTTCCCAATAATTATATAATAGAGAGGCAGGCAGATAAATCATTTCAGGCTGCTGTGCCGATAGAAAGCAAGCTGGATTAAAAGATCAGAACAAGCAATACTTAGATTAAAATGGTTTGTTATTTTCAGCTGCGCGGAAAAATCCGTGGCTAAAGCACGGAAGAGGCGAAGCGGAGGCACATCATCTTCTTTCCCCCCAAAACCTGACCTTTTTACTTCTTAGCCAAGACAAGTTCTAAGTTTCCAACCTCAGACCAGGTTTTGCTTCCCAATAGGTAAAAAAAATAGACTTTGCCAGGTCATATGACATTTTAGCTAAAGATTAAGAGATGCTTTGAGCTGTATTTTGCCCATGTGAAGGCAGCAGAGCCCTTAAACCAGGAGAACCAGCGCATGGCTCAGCGGATAACGTCACTGCCTGTGACAAAAGTGGCTCCTGGCACGACGGGCACCAACCCCTCTGCCTTGTCCCGTGCCTCCCCGCACCCCCGAGCCACTGGCAGGCGGATGCCAGGCTTACCGGCAGCGCAGAGGTGGCAGTGGCAGCTGGGAGAAGCCCACCAGACAGCGGGAGAGCTCTCTGCAGGGACCTATATGTTGTCCCCCTGGCCCCCAGCAAGGTCGGCGGCCCGGGGTGCTGCGCTCTGACTGATGGCTTTGGAAGGGCGTGAAGGGGAGGCAGGGAAAACAGGGGGAGAGAGGGAGCTGGTGCTGGGGGCCGAGCTCTCCGCAGGGCATGGCGCTCATCAGCCCAGCCCGGATCGATGAGTGAGCTCTGCTCGTTCACCTTCAAGTTCAGATTGAGCAGAAGGGTCAAACTGGGAAATGGTTTGGCACTGGCAGGCACGTCCCCATCCCCACCCTGCAGCCTCGTGTCACAGCTGTTTCCCTTGCTGGAATGGAAAATTCCCACCCCGCAGCATCTCCAGAATCAGCATTCCCACCTGAGCACATTGCTAGCCCCGTGGAATCTCCATCCATCTCCCAGCACCAGCAGCGACCACTCATCCCATCAACCGGATGGGAGATGGAGCAGCAGCATTTTTTCCAGTGTTAAGTCCCAGAATATCTTGAGTTGGAAGGGATCCACCAGGATCATTGAGTCCAACTCCTGGCCCTGTCCCCAGCATCCCACCTTGTGCTCTTCCAGGTGTCTCTCCCACCTGCAGTTTTTCTATGAAAAGTCACGGTACCACGCACACAGGATCAGCCTTGAGTTCCGAGGATGGAATCCCACAGGGCAAGAGCTCCAAGACACAGCCTTGAGGAGGGCTTGGACAGAGACAGGCACCAGGCTCCTCTCCCTCCTGTGGATGTGGGAGAGGGGCTGGGACACACAGCTGGGAGAAGGGATGGGACGGTGGACAGGGAGCATGAGAAGGCAGAAAAATTATGTCAGAGACCTTCCTGGAGAGAGGGAGGGAGGTGGGACCTGTGGGATGTCATGATGCTCCCCCAAATGATGCCTTAATAACCAATTACTGCAGAAAAGTGTCTTCACTGAAGCCAGAGAATAAAACGCACTTGCTGGGCAGGTGATGGCAGAAGCCTCGGACCAGACACAACCAGTACCCACCACATCACCAGAGGCCATGGATAAACCTCCTCACAGGTTTGTTTTTTTCAAGTTCTCCCCTCACTGCACCTGACTGGGTCACCTGCAGCTCCCCTGGAAAACCTCCATCCCCCTATCTAACACACACCCTCATGTTGCAGGCACAGGCTGTTTGCTCTGGCCGGCCTCTCCCAGTGTTTTCTGTGCAGAAAACGGGGATAAGTGACACTTCTAAAAGGAATGGGAGAAAAGAGAAATGGGTTTGTCTGTTGCTACACTTCTGCTTTATGGAGCTGTCTTCTCCCTCGGAGACACGTGTCCTCCTCCCCACTAATGGAAAACGTTGCCCCGCCATCCATTCGTGCCAGTCAATGCCTGGGACAACACGATGGCCTGGGGCCGCTGCGGATCTATTTTAGTCACAAAAGCAGAGTGGCTGATGAAAACCACCCCGTGTCTGCACTTCCCAGCTTAGCTCTTTCGCTGGTTTTAATGGAATGGCCAGCGTGGCGGAAAGCAGGCGGCGAGGGCAGAGATGGCGGCATGGGAGACCTGCACGGATGAGGGAGAGACGCCCCAGCACCCTCCCTGCAGGTGTTTTACAGCCTAAGGCACCTGCAAAGACCCCTCCTCCCAGGATTTGCCCAGAGAAGCTGTGGCTGCCCCATCCCTGGAAGTGCTCCAGGCCAGGTTGGACAGGGCCTGTGAAACAAGGGGAGCTTTAAGGTCCCTTCCAATGTGAACCATTCTGGGATTGTATGACTTGGAAAGGACCTTACCTTACCCTGCAGGATGGCCTCAAGCTCCAGAGTGATTCCTGGGAGGGTCTGGCTGCACCACAAAAGGGCATGCTGAGCGCGGGGGGGAGCCCAGCAGTCCACGGCACGAGCCTGCAGACCAAGACATGGCAGAGGTTAAGGCACGGCACAGAGGAAAGACCAAAGCTGCTTAATGTGAACCTCAGAGAGAAATAAAACACAGACTGGGTTGGGGGAAAATGATCAGGAGCATCACCTCCAGGTTGTGTTTGGGGTAGGCAAGCATTACTTATATTTTTCTCTACATGGCAAACAGGTTTGGGCAGATCCTCAGCATCCACTGACCACGGGGAATCATCCTGTGGGGAGGGGATCCCTGGGATGGCAGAGAGACCCCCCAGGTGACCACAGCCCAGCAGTCCTCCTCTGTGGTCACCTGCCCAGCTGTGGAGCAAGGGGTCTGCTTCCTGCAGGAACCCAAGGGTGATGGAAAGAGCCCAGCACGTTTCAGCGCCATGGGTGCGGATGCCAGCTGCACTCCTGCTGCTGCTCCCAATCAGTTAACTGGGGCATGCACTGCCCGTCAATACAATCAATGGAGCAGCCTCAGCCGCTAATAAACCGAGTGCCAGAGGGCAGGAAAACCTCTCCACCGCCCTCAACATTCCCTGGGCAGCAGGGTGGGTGAGTTGCAGACCCCTTGCTTGGAGCTGGCGCTGCTCTTAAGTGTGCTGGGGCACCTTGTGTGTTAACAGGGAAAACCTTCCTCTTCCCAGTGACTCAGCAGCCTCTGTGCTCATCCCCAGTGACCTGGGCACTTCCCTGCTGTGGGAAGGAGCCTGTCAGCGGGAGGGGAGCCCGTGGGACCTCCTGAGGTCAGTCTTCAGTCCTGCTGATGCTCACAGCAGCGTCAGCACTGAAATCAGAGCGGGTTGCCCAGGGCTTTATCCCTTTAGGGGTGGAAAACCTCCAAGGATGGAGCATACACAGCCTCTCTCAGCAACCAGCTGTCCTCAGAATTTACATTTCTTCCCTCAATAGGTCTCTCCATGTCCGCCAAGGTAGTGGCTGCAGCCCCAGCTGCTGTCACCTGCAAGTAGCACAGGTCCCAGGATGGACCCTGAGGGACTTCCCTCCTCTCCACTGAGCCTACACAAGCCAGATAAATTTTAAACCCCAGTAACTGCTGCAATGGTGACATCCTGTCCCGTGGGCTCTGGCCAAAACTAAAGCATTGGAAAGGATGGAACCCCCAAACCATGACTCACCGTTGGAGGACCCGCAGGGACGAGTCGGGGATCCTATGGAGCTGGGGGTCAGCAGTGCAGGAGGCAGGGAAGGATCTGCAATACAGCACATCTCAGCACCCTGAGGAGCCCAGGCAGCCCCCCCACCCAGGACCCACAAGAGCATCCTCCCAGCACTGCTGCCGTGGCCGAGGGCAGCACAGGGAACAGGGAAGCACAGGGGCAAATCAGAGGAGCCCTGGGTAATTGTTTTGTTCCAATCAGTACAAATTGCTGGTCACTGATTCCAGGACTGATAAAAAGAAGGGGAAATCCTCATCATGGCACCAGTTGCAGCAACATACCCATGAAAAGGGAGCTCAGGCAAGGATTTAGGATACTGGAAGGACAAGTGGTTGCGAAGAAACCCCAATCCTTCTTCCCAGAGCCAGTGTGGGTGCAAATCATCAACCCACACCCCACAAATTCACTATGGCATTTCACTGCCCTTAACTCATCCCAGTGAGGCCACAGGGTTCCAGGCGCTCGGCAGCACCCGCAGCTCGATGGCTCCACCGCGCTGGAGCCCTCGGCCACCTCATTCCAGGTGGCTCAAAATTTAGTCTGGGACGGGAATGGAGGAAACACAAAGACACGGACAAAGCTGGTCCCAAGAGGGGCCATCGGCAGGATGCCAAGAGGAAGGAGCTGAGTGAGGCTCCCTGCTCAGGCCCAGCCTCCAAGGGGAGCTGATGGTACTTCCATGCGGGAGCAGGTCCCACAGGGCTGTGAAAACTCCTTGCTTTTGCTCAGGCAGTGTAGGACGCCCTATCCTACCATCCCAAATACCATATCCCCCACTCCATACCACTCCCCTTTCCCAAAGCCTACTCCAACACCCATCCTGCCTCTCTTGCCAACTCAGGACTTCAGCTTCCCCTCACCCGTGAGTCCTTGGCTGTTTGTGCCCATCAGGAACCTTCCTTGGGATGTTTGGGACTGTGGGGCACCTGTGTGAGGTCCAAGCTCTGCAGAGAGCATGGAGAGGTCCTCTGGCTTTGCTGTGACCCTCCAGGGAAAATTCAAGGTCTTTTGGAAGACAGGCTGCGCAGTGGTGAGGGATGGATGGGATGGGAATGGCTGGGATGAGATAAGATGGAATGAGGTGAGGTGAGATGAGAATGGGAATGGAGTGGGATGGGATTAGACAGGATATGATAGGATGGAGCAGGATAGGATGGGATGGAATGAGATGAGATGGGGATGTTCTCCCACTACACCGCCAACCCCTGATCTGCAGTCCACCCCACAGACGGGAATATCAGCGACATGTCTCCATCTGCATTGTGCCCCCAGGATGCCAGCCCCCTTTGTGTCGGAGGGAACTCCCCTTCCCTCCACTGGGGATGCAGCAGCCCCTGCATTGCCGGATCCACTTTGTCCCGGGGTTCTCGGTGCTGCCGCCCCCCGTGCAGGCAGAGAGGGATCCTCCCCTGACCTGTGTTCCCATCACCCGCCTGCCCGGGTGCTCTCCACAGACAAGGCAACGATTTTAATGTCCCAGTGAACAAGCTGTCGGGATGCATCAGCCTCAAAGGGCAGCCTTCAGAGCTGCCTTCTCCTCCCGGGCGCTGCCTGGGCAAGGAAAGCCAATTCCAGCTCCGCGCACACGCGCGCGCGTCTCACCGGTGCCTGTGATTTTCCAGCTTTTTAACGAAAACTCCTTGCAAACCCCGCTGGTGAGGAAGGGGAGGCAGCGGGCCCGGCGTGGGGGTCGCAGGGGAGGCGCTGCCGGGCTGGCAGAGGGGCAGCCCCGCGGGCAGAGCCCAGTGATGTGATGGGACCTGAGCGCCGCAGAGCCGTCAGGAGCCTGGGCAGAGATGAGCTGAGAAAAGCCGTGAGCAGAGCTGACATCTGCCCCCTGGGCGGGTACCTAATGAGCAGAGACATTGTCCATTTGCGGAGACGAGGGAAAGTTAAAAGATTTCCAAGCTGACACCTGGCAGCCTCCATCGGCGTTCCCGGCCAAACAGCAAGGGAAGGAGAACAGGAATGGGGGACTGGAACCGGTCACCGCCAGGCTCCGCAGGGGTGGGTGAGCTGGAGGCATCTCAGCACCTCATCCCCGCTGCCCAGATCTCCCCTGCTTGAGATTTTCTGCCACTTTGGAAGAGAAATGAGTGCTTGCTGGGAGCTGGGGGGCCTGGCAGGGTCCCCTGCGGCCCCACACCCTACGAGAAGGCAGCAGCACAGCGGGGAGCACATTCCCGGGTCCAGCAGCACACCAGACCTGCCCTAGGCTGGGATCTGGGCACAGGCAAAGGCTCCTGTGCCCTGTGGCCTCCACATCCCGGGAGCAGGATGGCACTCAGCCCCTAGCAGTGCCCAGCAGCCCCCCCACGCTTCCACAAACCTAGTTCAGTCAGGCCCTATAAATCCAGCCTCCCTGAGCCCACTTGTCACAAGCTCTTCCCCAGCTCACCTCCAGCCTCCTCGCTACCCACCACCTCCCACTGGTGACGAGACAGGAGCGATGGAGCGGCACAAGGGAGAGCCCTGTGTCGCCCCTATCGCCTCCCAGTTTTCCCCTCGGGAAAACCTGGCTCTAAAAGGACCTGTGAGCCAGCAAACACCCCCACTGCCCCCCCAAATCCCCGGCAGTGAGATGCTCTTCTCCCCACCTGCATGCCTGTTTTCCCAAAGGCCCAGTGGATTTAAGGGGAAACCATCTCCCTGCAACTATCCTGGCTGAAAGGGGAGATCCTGGAGCACCCTCAAGGCTTTCCACCAGCCTAAAAGGCAGCTTAAAAACACTGACATTACTCCACATGGTTTTCACCAGCTCCACCAACAAACAATCTCGGGTCTAAACCCCATTACAAGCATGACTTTCACAAGCCTAGCTCCAGGGACTTTTGCTCCATTCCAACAGGCATAGCCAGAAACGCCCAAAAGAAGGGTGCAAGCCTTTCCCTGGGATGCTTGGGAGTGCAAACAGCAGCTGGGCTCGGGCTGCTCCTCCCTGGCACCCGCTGACCTGCTGGGCTTGAGCAGATGGAGCAGCCACAAATCCCCCTGTAAGCCAGGGAAGGGACTAATCTCCTAGAGGACAAATCGGCTGGCGAGGGGGGGAAGCTCAACACTCCACCTTTTCCTCCCTCCTCCGGCAAACCCAGCAGCATCCAGCATACCCAGAGGGATCCCAGCACCCCCGAGGGTGGAGGAGGCACCAGGAGTTTGGGTACCTGGTGGAGACCTGGTTTGGGGACAAGCAAACATTTAGGTCACGGCAAGCTAAGCCTTAAGTGCCCTGTGCAGGGAGACTCAGCAGCTGGCGTCTCTGTGGGGAAAACCACATCTGGTGAGCTCTTAAAACTTCCAAAGTGCTCCCCAGCCAACCCTCTCCAACTCATTCTCCTCCTGCTCCAGAGGTCATGGAGAGCAAGAAGCTCGCCAAATTTCATGCCACCCTTCGTTCTTCCGGGTTGCATTTTTTTATCCTCTCCTCCTTTCTTTCTTTCTTGTGTCCCCTCTTCCCTCGCTTCGGGGCTGGAAAACTCCTACTGTGTGCTTGCAAGGGACAAATGTCTCACCAGATATCGCCAGCCCTGCTCAGAAAACGCTAAGGTGGGTGAGCTGATGAGGACAGGCACAAGGGCTCTCAGAACTGCTTGGGAGGAGGAGGCTGCAGCCCAGGGAGAGGATGGGAAAGGCACAGGCTGAGATGCGTGGCATCTGGGCTTGGATTGCACCCTGCACCTCAGATGGAGGGGCACAGACGGCCAGTAGAGCCTGGGGAAGCCCTGACGAGGTGTAACACCCACCAGCAGCATGGCACAGCATCAGTGCCACCTCTCCAGGGAACCATATCCTGCTGCACATCTGAGGGAATGGCCTGGGACAGAGGGTGAGACACTTGTGTGTCCCTGGGGACTGTGGCCACTTGAGCTATGCAGTCAAAACAGACAGCTTCAGGTCCCTCACTCATCACTCACTCCACGCCCTGGAGGGGAGATTTGGGGAAAATCCCAAAATTTTCCTGAGAGAACCCCAGAAAAGCCTGTTTTCCAGGTGGGGAAACTGAGTCACAGAGGAAATCACCAGAGACAGACTTGCCTGCCCCATAGAGCCACACTATCTCAGGGAAGGGCTTCATTTCCCAGATACCCTGGGCTCATGTTATCGTGCCCTGCCTTCCTGTTATCAGTCCAATAAAAAATAAATAGGGAATTGTTTCCATATCTTAAGGAAAGCTTAGAGGCACAGAGCGAGTGAGCATCTCTGGAGGTCTCTGGTCCAGCTCCTGCCCTGAGCAGGGTCACTCCAGAGATGGATTAGGCTGCCTGGCACGAAATAATTCCACCCTGGAACGTCAAAACTTTTCCCAACCCCTCCATCTTCTGCCTGCACACAAGGAGATGTTCCCTGGATGCCCTCACCCACTGCCAGCACTGAAAGGCCTCATTTTTATCCTCTTCAAAGCACAATGGGCAGCAGGGACCTCATCACAAATCATCACCTGGATAGAAGGGGACTGCTCCATGGTGGGGCCCACAGTGATGATGTCCCCACACCCATGGTCATGACCCCATGCCCACAGCAGCGCCCAGCCTGGAATGGCCATCAGCCTGCGTGACCCGGCAGCCAAGGGCTGTGGTGGGGCCATTCCCGCCTCCTCACCTCCGGAGTAGGTTCCGGGCGCGGCACGACGTGGAGGCACATCTGGCAGCGTGGGCAGGGCAGAGCTGCAGCTGGATGGGTGGCTCTTTCCCTATGGAATAAAGGAACCGGGGTCAGCTAGGGGGCAGAAGCATCCTCCAAACAAGGCGCCCCCCACAGCAGGTCCCCATCCCGGGGACACCCACACAAGTGTTTGAACCCAGGCCAGAGATGTCACCACCCCAATTCCCTCAGGACAAGCAAGTCCCAGAGGAAGCTTATCCCAACCCAGCTGACCAGAGTCCTCTAAGGCACGACCAGAGCCCTCCAGGGCACTTGGATTTTCAGGAAATCATCACCTTGTGCTGGGAAAGTAGGGACAAGGGGGTTTGCTCCTTGGTGGCACAGATGCATGAGTCATCCTCCAGCCTGATGCCCTTGAAACAGAGCCAAAAAAGCTTTTACCCAAAGTAGCCAGGAATAGGATACCGGAGCTGGAGCTCCAGGATTAACCCTTTCCCAGCAGAAGCTGGCTGGCTGCCCTCCCATGCAGATCCTTTCTCCTCCTCTGCTCACTGCTGGATTTTCCCACTGTGTGCACCCACCAGCTCAGTGGGCATGATGCCAACACTGCACTGGCAAGGGCAGGGAGCAGGACATACCTTGAGACCCCCGTGATGGGCTGCTGCCGGACCAAATGGGGTTGGAAACGCAGGCCCCCCCACATGGGGAACGGCATTTCTCTTCCACATGTCCCACCACAAAGCCTGCCCAGCGAACAGGACAATGTCTGGGGTCCACCAAAGGGAGAACACAACTCAAAAAAATAAGTTGGAAAATTTAAAGCTCTTTGTTTCGCTCTTTTGGGGGGAAAGCTCTTGATTCCTGCTCTCCTGAGTCCTTATTTAGGAACCCACCACCCATGCATAGCTCCCATGGAATCCTCACTGATCGGTGTGCCAAGACTTGATGGGCTTTCCCCAAAATAGGGGGAACCAGCCTGCAGGAAAATCCCATATTCCCTCCTTGACAGAAAACAGCCCCTTTGGGGACAGGTGGGAATTCCTGTGTTAAAAGGAGGTTTTCCTCCCTGCAGGCAGGCAGAGAGGTGCCAGCACCCAGCTTTCCTGCCAACCTGGTGATAACAGACCTATTCCTGCAGTGTGGAAAGGTGGGAGCTTCAACCCGTGGCAGTGGGCACAAGCATCACTGAGCTGGGATAGGGCAGGAGGATGGAGGATGATGCTCCTTGCCCACAGCTGGGAGTGAAGGGCCCACCCAGGGGTGGCTGCAGCGCTGCAGCCTCGCTGTGCAGGGCCCCAAAACAAGCCCAGCCTCTCCTGGGGCCATCAAAAAGAGACGGGGAAGGTGCTGGGGGTTATATTGGTACCCACCAACACCACGGCCCCACGGATCCAAGCATTGCTCAATCCACCCCAGCAGTCTGGCAGTGTTTTGGCACCTGCACGGACCTGCCCTGGGCATTTGAAGTGAGCTCAGACAGGGATTTCCCTCTCGCATCCTCCCACAGGCCGATATGGAGATGCTCCTTGAAAGCATGGGTTAGGTCACGGAGATTCCAAGTGGCTTCTTCATCTCCCGCAGGGCTCTCCACCCCCAGCTGGCTTCCCTACAGTCTGCACCGGGGCCTGCCAGGCGACCCCTCCACCCTGGGGGATCCCTTGCTGCCTGCAGCACTGTGGACAAGCCCCGCAGCAGTTCCTGGGGGGCCGCGCAGCAGCCGGGGATGCTCTGCAGAGGATGCTGCGCAGGCAGGGCTGCGCTGCTGCACGGAGCCCTCCCCGGGACGGGCCTCACCCACACCCCGGCGGGACGTGCTGAAAAGGACGCGGGCAATAAACGCTGCCCCGGGAGCAAGAGCAGAATAAACTGACCCCTCCTGAGCCCAGGTGATGAGGGGTGCAACCCCAGCGGGGAGCTACCCCAGCGCCGGGCACCCACTGCTCCCTCGAGGCACTGGCGAGCCAGACCAGCGATCGGGTGGGCGGCAGGGGGTTAAAATTAGATGGTCGTTAAGGTCCCTTCCAACCCAAACCATTCTGTGATCATTCTGATTTCGGAGGAAGGACAGAAAAGTCCTGCCTGGGGAAACGGGCTCCCAGGAGATGATTTGCCCAGCTTCAGGGGGAAGGAGGCCTGGGACCCCTTTTCTCCCTCCCCCAGCACCGATGCTGGGGCTGCATTTGCACTGCTTGCTGACCACCACGCCTGGAGCACGGGCTCATAAATGACCACCAGTCTGACACTCGTGGGACCCCATGGGTGCTGGCACCCAAAAACCAGCAGCCAGGGCTCAGAAACACACCGTGGGACCCCTCGGGATGTTTCTACCCAAAGCCGTGCGGCATCCCCGGGCACGCTTCTCCCTGCACTGGGGAGTGGGGGGGGTCGGAAAGCCGCCCCCCTTGGAGACCCCCACTTGTCCCCAGGTGGAGACAGCACTTTGGGCTTGTTTCAGCACAGCCCGGGAGCCTCCCAAGGCTGGGAGCCAGGGACCGAAAACTCCCGGCAGCCTCGCAGAGCCGCCCCGCCGGGAAGGCGGCGGCACACGGGGACACCTCCTGGGGACGGGGGGGACACGGGGCCAGGGTCG
>VZRS01015432.1:0-15205 GCA_013398055.1 Ifrita kowaldi
TGTGGGAACATGAACTCCACCTCAGCCAGACCAAATACACTCTGACATAAGGAGGTGGTGTCTTTCCGAGGAGGGAAGGAGGGATAGTGCACAGGGATCCATTGGCAACTCTTTAGATTAGGAAAGATGCTAATGCGTGAGCTAATTTTTTCCAAGGGGAATTAATTGAGTTATTGAGTTTAAGTCGCTGCTTGCATTTATATCCACATGAGCATTTGTGCTGGTTGGGGATTAGGCATAAGAAAGTGTAGAGGAAATAAAGGACAAAAGATGGAGAAGGAAGGAAGGAAGGAAGGGAGGAAGCGAGGAAGGAAGGAAGGAAGGAAGGAAGGAAGGAAGGAGTTAAAATGAAATAATAATAAATCCAAATATCTTCTTTCTAAATAAAGAACAGGTATCATACATCCTTCTAATGTCCATGGGTGAGATAGCTTCTCTATAATGAGCAACGTCTGATCGAGACTGGCTCAGCTAAAATACCAGGGCCCGGAGGGAGATTTATTCCTGTTCCTCTTCCTTTTACCTCCTAGGAAACCAGAGAGCAAAGCAAATTGCAACAATTTGTGACTGTAAAGCAAACACGGAGTTCTAATTATATTGTTTTTCACGAACAGTTGCTTTAAATACACTGTCCCGGCTTGTGTTTGCTTTTCTAAAGCCCATTAGTTCTGTCAGTAGTGTTTTTCCTGGAGGAGAAAGTTATTCTAGCTGAGAAGCCTTTGATTATTTTTGTTATTATCTGAGACACTGGCACGGCTTACGAAACATTCACTATGGCCTCCGGCCTCTTCAAATGCTGCTGTCTCTCTTCAGCATCCCTTGATTTGGTTTAAGAGTTTCATCGAATTCAACTGACAGAAAATAATTTAGTCAGGTCTTAAAAAAGGTTTCGTGCTTGACCTACAAATCTAATTTCCAATCAGCAGTTGCTCTTTGGTTGCAGTAGAAATTTAGACACAGACAGACAGATGGACAGATGTACTCTATTCTGGTGCCCTTTATTTACTTTGCATTCTGGATGTCACGACATATGCTCACATCCTTGCACATACTTTTTCTTTCACAATGCTGGCTGTGTGTACACTCTGAGCCATAGCTGATTGACCACTGATTATCGGTCTAAGTGTTGAGAGGAGAGCACCAGCACCAAGGCTGTTTCTCTAAGGATGATCAACAAAGGAGGAAAGCAGATTAGGCAGTTTTAAGTTAATGTCTGTGCAGAGTGGTTCTAACAAACTACAAAAACAACATGCATTTTGGAAAAGTGCCTTGTGTCATGGCTTACATGAATATCTTTTTCTTCCCATTTTTTAAGCTGCTACCATCTTGCTATGGTCGTCCTTCATCTCCAGGTATAAGAAACCAGGAAAAGAAGGCAAAAGACCGCCATCGATGGGTCGAGACCTGCTGGTCCAACTGAAGGACAAGAAAGAAGTGCACAGGCAGTGGAAGCAGAGACATGATGATGGTGTTTTATCTTTACAATTTGCTTTGTCATGAGCTTAATATATATGTAAATTAATGTAGACGTAAAGTCATTTCCTTTGGCTAATGCCAGATGAAAGAACACCTCCCATCAGAATATTGTTGCAGTTAACTCAAGAAATGGCAGTAATTACGAACAGCTTTTCCGCCAGAGGGAAGAACGGTGCATTTAAAGTGCCTCTTAGTTTGGGAACATTCAGCCTCCTACAGTGGAGTTGGGAGAAGGCCAAAGTGCAACGTTTCAGGTTGGTTATGAGGTGCAATCACTCGTGGTGCTGAAACACCCCTGTGTGGGATGAAGACCAATTGCCCAGGCAAGGGCTAAGCCTTACTATCTACAGCCTGCCCTGTGTACCACTGTGTTGTCTTTGCAGGTGGAGATAGGCATAACTGACATGGAGAAAATATGACGTAGCTGGAGGACCTGGTCTGGTGCAGATAGAATGGTCCTCTTTTTGTCTCTGAAGAGCTGAGCAGAACTAAAAGAAATTGTATGACCAGAAAATTGAAGGATGCTATGGACAACAATGAACTTTTGCCTCATTCAGGGTTATTTAAATATTAAAATGTATCATATGCTAATAATCTTTATGAAATACATGGTACCATATGTATGATTATATTGCTTAAGTCTCTGTCTAGATCATGCTATATGTAAAGAAGTGGAGGAGGATAAGATTGGGCTGTATATAAGGAGGGTAGAAATTTCACCTAGTTAGGAGGAAGACCAAGAAAAGACCTTGACGACAGTTGATGAAGACAATACCTTCATCTTTGCACTAGTTCTCCTCCTGCAATCCTTCTTGGATCAGTTTAGGAAATCCTCTCAGTGCATATTCCGGGTTGCAAAAAAGTGGTTATTAGAGTAACAGGGAATCCTGCAGCCTAAACACTATATGGAGGCTCCGATGGGTAGATATAAGCAGGAAAACTACATAAGAACACGTTTCACACACAGTTGCATTCCAGGTGGAAAACAAAACAATGGAATTCTATTACAATTCCCCAGTCTCTGCCAGAAACCACAGACAAATTCAGTAAACCAACATAGTCTTGATATTAGTTAAGTTACTCCCTCAAATGTACAGAGGTGGATAAGCCCATACTGGTGTATCCTCACAATCTTGACTAGCAGGTCTCAGGAGCAGAGACCATTTTTTGGTCCACAACCGCACAACTAGTGATATGCATAGCATATAATGTGGGATATTACCTGACTATTGGAGAGATGCTCAAAGAACTGAACATCTATAAATGCATTGTTGGAGTTTCTGAAAAGTTCTGAAATTATTCATGAGATTCTTCATGTTCCTCTGTAGATGAATTAAATCAGGGCCATAATTAGGAGCTCGATACAGTATTGTGGGTGTGACCTTGTCATGCAGAAAATCACTTTGAAAAGAGAAAGGATCAGGGTTTCGGAGAATTTGTTTTCTAATTTTCATCAAAAAGGTCTTTGAAATGCAAAACAATTGTGACTAGAAATGGAACATTCATTCTAAGTAACATGAGAGATGGTTAATAACTTGGCAATGTCTTTTTTATCAATTTCTATCTAAAATACGAAATATAGGAAATAATATAAATTCAAGAAAGCGGATTTATCAGTATGGGCTTTGTGTCTTTCTGAGATAATATATTTTTGCTTTTTTGTCCATAGAAGTTGCTCATTTTTCAATAGTGACACAAATACAAATAGCAGTATCCAACCCATTATCTTATTTTCTTTCTTTTAAAGCGTTAATGGGGAGCTACCACATAAAGTATGGTGACCTAACTACAAACAAGAGTCCAGGAGTATTCTGAGGGTTATTGGTAATAACTTTGTAATTTGCATAACTGAGGAATGAACGAGGGTGGGTGCTTCACTGTGTCCGACATTTGAGAAGAAGAAAGAAGGGATCATGGATTCAAATGGTGGGAGCTGCTGGACAGCACCATTGCAGAGAAGGACCTGGGGGTCCTGGTGGATGGCAAGCTGGCCGTGAGCCAGCGGTGCACCCTCAGGCCACCAGCAGCCTGGACTGCACAAGGAACAGAGCTGTCAGCAGGGCAAGGGATGAGATCCTTCCCTTCTTTCTCTCAGCAATGTTGAAGCCATGGCTGGAGTGTGGGGGTTCAGTTCCCCAGTACAACAGAGACATAGGCTTTCTGAAGAAAGTTCAGTGAAGGCACTGGAGCATCTTTTGTACAAGAAGAGGATGAAAGAACTGTGAGTGTTCAGCCCAGAGAAGTGAAGGCTCAGGAGAGCATTACCAATGTGTGTAAATAGCTGAGTGAATGGAATGAAGAAGAGGGAGCCTGAAAATTCTCGGTGTTACCCAGTGACAGAATCAGAGGTAATGGGAGCAAGCTGAAACACAAGACATTTCATTAAAGCATAAGAAAAAATAAATTTATTACGAGGATGATCAAAGAGTAGAATGGGCTGCCCAGACAGATTGTGAAGTCTCCAACTTTGCAGACATTCGCAGTCCAACAGGAAATGCTCTGGGATATCTTGGTCTTTCAGACTCTGCTATGAGTGGAGAGATTGTCTATTGCCAGTTATAAAACAGAATGGAAGAACAACTCATGCAGTTGTTACTTCAGTGATGCAAACCCCTTTAATTCAAACCCATCAGTAACAGGCCCAAAGGGTCCTTGCCAAAGTCACGACAAAGTCCATCTGTGTAAAAACAGGCTCAGGATTCTTTGCTTTTGCTCCATAACACAAAGGCATCCTCAGACCCAAAGGTATATTGTTCTGCTATCTTGCCAGAATAGCCAAGAAACCAAGGAGCTGCAGTAAACTGAAATTCCAAATCTTAACTCCACAGCAATGGTGTTACCTCCTTTTTAACTGGAACCTAGGATGTTGACTACACTGTGCAAGACAGTTTGTCTTCCTTCGATGAAGGCATATGAGTCCCCCTACTTCTCATAAAGACTTCTAATGTGTAATATCCTGAAAAAAATGAATCCTATCAGGAGATCTACTCTTCAATTCTCTTGCACTACCATATTTTTTTTAAAGTGCAAATTATTACATCTAATGTGCAACAGAACAAAACACTTGTTTTTCTTCAGACAGGAAAAACCCCCAGACAATTTGCAATGGTTCATTTTTTTTTCTTGATGTGTGATTTAGATGCTGGACTGAAACCTAGGCTTTGAGGGGAAATTTTACAGAGAGTGAAAGGAAGGGTAGAAGCCATTTATCCCTGGTTTTTGTTTCCCAAATATAGATTCCCTCTCAGGGATTCTACTGTTCTGGAAAAGCCTCTCTTACTCCTGCAGAGTTCTATGACATTTCATTATACTCTGACTTCAGTTTGTAAAAGATTTGTTGAAGCTTTCGCTGCTGTAATGAGTAGGAGCAAACATCGTGATGCTTTAAACAGTTCTGTTTCACAATTTTATTTTCTGGTTTTCTTTCACCTTCTAGACTCAGACACTTAAAGAACAAAACTTTCAGTCATGTGTAAAAAGAGACTTTCTTTTCCTGATACAGTCAAATTGTACAGTCTGTAGCAACTGCCAGGATATCTGATGAGATAGCCCAGGTCTTTTTGTCTTCTTTCCAGACAGCCAAAAAAAGGCCAAAGACTAGTTTATTCTCTACATGGGGTGACTGGGGTTTATTATATGCTGGTTTTGTTGGATTTACTTCAACCTTTTAAAGAAAATCACCTGCAAGAACCATTCCACTTGAAACTGTCACACCTCCCTTTTGGAAGAGGCAAGATCCTTGAAAGAAGAGACTGAAGAGCTCAGTGTAGATATACTGATCTAGCCTATAACATTTGAATTATGGAAAAGCTGCCAGGGTGGAAAGTGGAATTGAGTCTGAACATCCCTTGTCCCTCAGAAGTTTGTTTTCTTCATGAACAAATTTTGAACAATTTCCTTGATATTACTTTCCCTCCATTCCTTCAGAGACCCCGCCTGGAGCAGCTTGGTAAATGTGAGGAAGAGACAGTTGTTACTCTCTGAACAGTCTACACAGAGGAGACAGGAGACATTAGTGCTCCATCACAAAGCCGTTATTGGTATCACAGTATTCTTGCTTTTATGGCTAGTAGTTCCTCTGATTAACTATTCATTTTAACATTTTAACATTTTAACAGTTGTGTTTACCTGGAAGCATATGAACACATCAATCAAACTAATAAATACCTAGGTACAGATAATGTCTCTAGGGTAACATCAGGCAGGTTGCCATCCCAGGCTTACCCCATTCAGGCTGGAAATCCAGTGCAAGTCTTAAATATTTTTTCTGGGCCAGTGCAATAATCTCATCCACCTGATATTCAATGAATGATGGTGGAAGAGTTGCAGTTAGTACCTCTTGGAAGGCTGTATTGTGCTTGGTCAAATTACACTAGATTTAAAGAGGAAAATAGTAAATATGATTGGCTGAAGATTTCCTATAGAAAATGCTAGTTTTCACTGCCAGTAGGACACTTCACACAGAAGACCTTGCAGCCTGACTGCAGCAATCATGCTTGTAAAGTTTCTGGTTTAGAGAATAGCGGGTCTTCCACTATTCATTTCCAAGACCGTCACCGACTTTGAACTCTGTTCTCACTGCATGCTATGACCCAAAAAAGAGAGGAGATTTATGGCATCTTCAGCATCATGGCCCATCTGAGAGTTTCCCTTCTTCCCCCCCAGGGATCACAAATTTATAGTGATTAAATAGCATAAATAATGCCACAGGTCAGCCAGTTTTCATCCCATACAAATAAAATTATATTCTGTTTGATGTCCTTTCAGGAGTCTGGAAGTCCCAGTCTTTTACAGACCTGTCCAGTACATGATCCTGTAACACGACTGTGTATTGTCTTTAGGAGCTCACCTCTTGAGTAAGTATTGTCTTGACTTACAGGAAAAGTTTGTTCGTAAAATGTGAAACCTAGAAAATTGTATCTGAGGGAGCACAGACAAAGAGAAAATAAGTCCTAGCTGTGCTGATATGTCCTCATTGAATCCTTCAATTGGTAGAAAAAACATCTCTTTGTAGCTCCTGGTCAGAATTAAAGAGTCAGACATCATTACAGTGTGAATCACCAGCAAAGATGTCTTTCTCCCATCCTAACAAATCCATTTCCCTCAAGTATCCTGATCCTTTCTCTCATAAAGGTGTGGGACTGTAATAATTTTTGACTTCAAAAGTGATTCTTAATCCATTTAAGTTTCTGACAACCAAATTGAAACTCTCATACCCTGATAAATGGAATAGAATTGGGAACAATCTTTCTGTGTTTTAAACTCCAAAATGGTGAGGCAGATGTCTGTGAAACCCAAGCAAGGTTTCTTGGTGACTCTAGCAATATGTGCCATGAGAAAGTCACATTTCCAAGCCCGCCTGAAAAATACAGTTTCTTTCTGGGGACAACTGGTTAATGAGATGATCAGACTAGGAAGAAAGTCTGACAAGTAAGTACCTTTAATGCATTAATGCAGAGACAAAAGGGTGTCACTGTAACCCAGAGACTGTCGTCTCATTCCTGCCCCATACTGATTCTTCTGTCTGGACTCTGAGCAGCTGTCTTTTGATGCTCTGCTCTGTTTTGGGTCATTCCACAAACCACTGCCTTGTTTGAATTCAACTCATACGCACTGTCTTGTCACAGAAGAAGTGACCCATACCACAGAAATCTTAAGTTCCTTTCCCCAGTCTAGAATAGACTTCCTCAAGGCAGGAATAGCCATGCTCAGGTACACTATGTGGCCGGAATTCCTATAGTATATTCCCAAACAGTAAAGCATGAAATCCCCAAAGAAAACCCCAAAAACAAGGATAGATAATGTTGCTGTGACTCTGAGCTGCTGGCAAAAGGAAGAATATTGCACACAATATCGTCAGTCTCTGCAAGAGCAGCTGAACAACTGAACTAAAATCAAGTAACTCAGGTAACTGCAAAACATTCACTTGCAACCAGTATCCTAATCTCCCCCATTCTTAAATGTTATGACATCTTTCTGTTGTTTCTTTCATTGTTTTAATCTGCCCATTTTGGGAACTCATGCATCATAAATGGAAATGTAAGAGGGAAATCTGTGGAGACGGCTGGAATTCCTTCCTTGTTCTTTCAAATTACAGCATCAATCAGGAAAGCATGTGAGATGTCACAGAACATAGATAAAGGCAGAGATCACAATTTAATGTGGTTCATATGTGCTCCAATCCACTGAAGGTCAAGACGTATGAGCTTTGAAATGGTTCACAAGGCGCGTGAAATGGGCCAGGGAGATGGCACATGCCAAAGGTTTCACATGCTGAAACTACAGAGCACCAGGTCAGGACATGTGCCTTGTAGGAGACTGTAGTCTGGGCATAGGTGGCTAGGTGGCCAGGCAGGATGCAGGGTGCAAAGGATGGTAGGAAGTAGAGCATTGTCAGAAGTTGCATGTGGGAAATGAAACGGAGAGAGGCACTCAAGTACCCAGGAATTCTGTCAGTGATGGATGTGGAAGAGCAACGAGGGTATCTTGGTGGTCAAGGCACACCTGCTGCAGGAACAACACTACTGGGGTGAGGTTAGGTAGACAGGCATCACTATTACTAGTGGACTATGAATGATGTGTCCATGTGAAATGGACATTTCATTCAGGGAGGTCTGTGGCCTTCAGCGGGTGACAAATTTCCTTGGAGAAGGTCCTTCCATTCCTCTATTCTCCTAACATCCACTTCAGAGAGCACAGATTATCCCTCTCCTAATTTCAGGCACGAAAAGCAGAGCAGGGCAGAGCTATCCACTACAAGATCTTAGCAACAGCAGCTATACAGGCATTCAGAGAGAAGAAATTTTCCAGGGATCAACCTAAAGTCAGAAAACAAGAGGTTGACACTACCTTTGCATCTGATTCCACAAAATGGATCCTCCTGTTGTTTGTTGTTCAAATGTTAGAGCTTTTAACAGGACCAGAAATTGGAGTCACAAGACAAAAGAAGCTGCAGAATCCTCAGTAAATTATCAGTGATAAATATCTGAAGGATTTTTACAGCTTTCTGGCCTGTGATTAAAAGCAGAGTTAGACACTGTAGACCCTGACTTCCCTTTGCATCCCAGCATCAGGAAGAGAAGAACCCACAGAACAGTGACATATGGGTTAAATTAATACCTTCCTGAAGATGTGTTAGAGGCTAAAATATAGTGCTGTATGGCTCATCATTAGAAAGTAATAGATTGCATGGCCTTAGTCACCCACCCTCTAGCTCCAAGCTGGCAAATATCCACTGGAGTCTTCAACATTATGTATACAGGTAGGTGTAAGAGATACAGTGAGACTGCTCAGTGCTCAAATCAGGCCCAAAGGCTGCACCCATCCTAGTAAGTTAGCCCAGGAATATCCCAGGCATCTCTAACAGCACGGCATGAGTTGACTGCTTAGTAAACTGTCTTAGTTTCCACAGTGGGTGGCTGGATGCCAAGTGCCTGTGGCAAATGTTCCCTAAAAAGATCCTATTTGGGACAGTGTTCATCTAATCAGGAACATGGATTATAGTCTATCAGTCCCTGAAAAAGTGTTCCAGGAATGCTCCCCTACAAATCCAGACCCATTAATATAGACACAGCTAATATTATTTACAAGATCAGTGCTAAACTGAGGAATGAAAATGTCTCTAAGTATCTCAATAATCACTATGACACAGTGAATTAAAAACACACTCTCTGATTCTGGGTGTAAAGGAGTCAACAAAAGGGATCCTTGGATTACTTCAGCTGTGTTTTGGCCATCTCCCTATGTCTTTAGAGTGTCTTTGAGGGATGGTGACTTGGAACAGAAATAATTTCCTGAGATAAGTTCTTGAGATAACTACCAAGTCTTTAAAATTCACAACCAAGCAGAATGCTTCCTGTGCACCACTGTCTGGCTATCAGCAAACCTCCAAGTGTAGTTTCTTACACTGTCTTAACTGATGCATGGAATAGGGTTGAGGTATACTTCATGATCTCTCACACTGCTGGACTTGTTCTCTCCTGCATTAAGCAAAGCTGCAGCACAGGAAAAAATTTTGTCAATATAACAAAGTCATTGGAGACGTCAGTGGGAGGAAATCTCTCTTAGATTCAGGCTTTGTATATGAAATAACTTTTTTTCTGTTGAAGGTAAGCAAGCAGAAAAAAAGCGTGCTCAGGCAAAAGCAAAATTACATTGCAGTTAGTTAGTTAAAAATCTAAAAAATCTTTAAAAACTAAGGCTAGAAAAAAGTTTTGGAAGTGAAATATAATATAGGACAAATTCTTAACCCTAGTACTTTTAATTCAGTTATGTTTTCTGAATAAAATTATATTTAATTTTTCCAAGTTATAAAAAGATGTGTGTTTTCCCAGTGAAAGGATAACTTGAATAATTGTTAAACAGAAAATGACAGTCCCCCTGCCCCAGAAGAGCAAGCAAAAAGACAAATAAACAGAAACTCATTATGCATGCAGTAGCTAGTATTAAATCTGCAAGAAATGCCGTTATTATAAGCTGCCAGGGACGACTGATAAATCAGGTGGTTATGTCACAATTCATACGGAACTGGAAAACTGGACCAACAGCAATCTGATGTAGGGCAAGAAGGGAAAATGCAAAGTCCTGCCCGTGGGGAGGAAAAGATTCACACACTCTGGGGGCAGCCAGCTGGACAGCAGCACCGCACAGAAGGACCCGGGGGTCCAGGCGGACAGAAAGCTGACCGTGAGCCTGCAGTGGGCCCTCAGGAGGGTTCAAGGACAAGAGCTGCCAGCAGGCCAAAGACAGAATGCCTCCTCACCAAGGTCGCCTGGCGACCAGTGCCCCAGAGGGCTCTGCAGCCCTTCAGAAGGACCTCAATATGTTGGAGAGCTGGGTAGAGAAGAACTGTCTGCAATGCAACCAACGCAGATGCCGGGTTCTGCACCTGGGGAGGAGTAACCCCAGGCACCAGCACAGGCTGGAAAGCAGCTCAGTGAAGATGGACCTGGGGGGGTCCTGGTGGACAACGAGCTGTCCATGAGCCATGAAGGATCAGGCAGATAGTTAAGGGGCCGGAGCATCTTTTGTACAAGGAGAGTATGAGAGAGCTGCGGCTGTTCATCCCAGAGAGGTGAAGGCTCAGGGGGACGTTACCAATATGTGTAAATAGTGAAACAGAGGGAATCAAGAAGAGGGAGGCTGACTCCTCTTGGTGATGCCCAGTGACAGGATAAGAGGCAATGAGCACACACATATGTAAGGACACTCGTTTTTGCTCTGGTTGTGGTTGAGAGCACAAACAGCCTTCCTGGAGAGATTGTGGAGTCTCCAACCTTGCAGACTGCCACAGACAACCTAGGCAACATATTCCAGTGGAACATAAGTGAGGGAGTGAACTAGACAGTCTCCAGCTATTCCCACCAACATCAGCTCTTGTAGCTGGTATGTGAATTTGTGAGTTTGTGATTCTGTGAGGTGGATCATGGTGTGGAAACTACTTTTTTCCTGATTTCTGCCCTAGAAATGCAAAAACATCAATTAGATAGAGGCAAGTATTGCATTCTGTGACTTTTATGCCAGTTTAAGTTAAGGGTTTAAGTTAATTTTATATCAACATACAGAAGCGTTGTGTGGAGAGGTTACTGGTGTCATTTAAGTCATTTGCAGACCCTACAATATGTTAATAAGAATGTACGCACACCGTCCTTTAGAGTGTTTAGTGTACAAAGCACCACCATTCACACTTCACCACTGGAAAATATTTATCAGATCACAGTATTTAGAAGTGAAACGTTGTTCCAACTATTCATTAGCTGCTTCTACAGAGCTAAACATTGCAGAATGTGGCCCATGGCAATCTTTCTCCAAATATTTAACCTGTCCTTGTTATATCTGAGTAAAGCAATGATGCCTTTGACCTCTAGAATATTTGCTTCAGCATTCAAGATCCTTCTGTCAGTGTATAGAAGGTTTATTAAAAAAAACCCTAAAAGCTAAAACAAAACCCCCAATGATGCCTAAACTGTTTATAAATATGGGCCAAAATCGTAGCAAATAGCATTTTCTCTAAATGACTTACTGTTTACTTTACTAGGGGGAAAAAACTACCAGGAAACAAAGAGTTTCATGCTAGTTTAGAATGAGGTCACCTGCATAATTACTAAGAGTTACTTAATAAATACTGCCAGGTGTGATTGGTTTATATTTGGTCACTTACATACATGATTGTTCAGAAAAATTAATTCATGGTCTTCACATTTTATAAACCGAATGTGGATCTTTATTTTATCTGTCTCAATTTCACACCATGCTGTGCCATATGATCTCCCACCTTTCACACCCTACTGGTCTCTTGCTGACATCTCTTTTAACCCTGCTTTTTAGTACCTTTAAAGTGGTGAACAGTTTTATTTCCCATTGTCCACATGCTCCATTTTGTATTATCTTAAAACAATATTTAGCAGAAGGGCCAGCAAAATTCCTAAAATAATGAGATCTGATTTGGATCCTGTGTAAGTATCTCCACTAGTATAGCCCATTTGTTCTATCTGATTTAAACAGTTCTTTGTTTCACTAATTCGCTGTTCCCTCTGCAGCGCAGTCGCTTATCCAAATACCTCATCTGTTATAACTTTCTCCTGATAATCACACTAATCAAGTTAAACCAAGCCTGTAATTGTTTCTCAGTCCTCTAGCTTTACTGTTGAAACCCATTCCTGCTTCACAGCCATTTTTGTCAGTCTCCTTAGGAGGTGGAATTTTTATCTGATATGGATAAAATTTTTCGAGCTCCTGGAATACATAAATATTTGAGAAAACTGCAAATAAAGTCCACTTTAAACCAAACAAGAGAGCTACAAGGAAAGATAGAAACACTTGAAACACAATAAGAACATAACCAATTATCCATAAGCTTCTTTTGCCTACTTCTACTCATACTGAAAGCTTGCCCAAACCTCGACCCATCACAAGTATTCTTGTTAGTTTTATTTGAAGAATAGCATTGTGTAAATTTTGCTCTTCAACCAGCTTGTAAAATCTTATAATTCTGATATGAAAGAAACATACAATATAAAAATACTGCATTCTTTTCAAATTGCTTCTAACTGTTGTGTTTTTTTTCCTAAGAGCCTGTGACAACAAGCCTTATGCAAACTGAAATTCGGAAAACACGCTTCTTTGAAGCACACTGTGATTTCCATCTTACAGTACTAGCAGAAGCTACAGAAAATGCTACTTTTCTATTTGTATTCTAAACAGTTCCCTTTCCATTCCCTTTGTTCTCATTGCTTTCTTTGTTCTCACAAAGTGGAAGGATGACAAAATCTTACATGAATTTGAGAAGAAGGACAAAGATTTTTGCATTGTAAGATCATGAAAAATGTTTAAATATGAGAATTACATAGAAAGTCAAAGGACCAAACTTGTGCATGAAACTAGATGCATGAAACTGTGAACTAGCTTACTGATGTTATCTTTTCAAGGCCTACAGTTGTGCTTCAGAAGAAGAGCAAATTCAGACCTGTCACTGAAGTTCTTTCAATCATTGGTATAAAGACATATTCTCTACTGAATTCTGCTAAATTTTTGCCAGAAAAACAATGCATGACAAGGGAACACAAAAATGTACAGGTCTGCACTAAGCTGGCCCATGTAGCTATTGTATATCTTGACTCTTTCAATTCAAAACTCTTTCAGTGACATGTGCAAGGTGCTGTAGATGAAATTGCAAAGACTCCTTCATGAACGATGAGAGATAATCCCTGTTCCTAAAGTGTCTCTCTCCAATAGTGTCATCTAAGTCTGCAGAGCTGAGGAAGGAGTTGAGCCCAGAAGCTTGATGTTAAGCTTTCCTTCCAGAGTGTGCATTCGGATATGTACAAGCGCTTTGTGATGAGAATAGAGCTGTCTCAAAACGTGTCTTGAAACTAAAGTTCTCATTAGTAACCTGTTAAATTAAAAGGGTAGAAGGCTATGAGACCCCACTGGGTGTCACTCTGATCCCATTCTTCTCAGTATTTTAATTATCAACTTGAGTAGTACAACCGGCAAAAGTTACCCATCCAAGAGCAAGGGGAACGTATATGCCAGAGCCACCTGGCCTCACAAGCCAAGATCCCAACAGAAGAGCTAGTCACAGGCTGTGATGACAGCAAACACAATAATGGATTCCAAAAATAATGAGGAAAGAGTTAAATAAGCAAATAAATGGGGAAGTATCTGTTAGTCAACAGAAAGACAGAACAGGATTCTGACTGATATTGGAAAAAAAATTAAGTTTATGTATGTCAGGGAAATGCAGCTTGGCATTGATGTGTATTAAGAGTACATTGCTTTATCTGAGAGGCAATTACTCTCTTCTGGTCCATTTCTAAGTTGGGGAGAAGTCAGTACTTTTCCAGGGAGATTCCAGAGCCCAAGAAAGATGAAGAAAAACTGAAAAACCTAGAGAGGCTCAGACAATGTGGCATCCCAGAGAAAGCTGGAAAAAGCTGAGTTGATTTCAATTCTGAAAAGATGTACAGAGCATGAGTAACTTGCTAATGTCTTCCCAGTGCTCCACTTGAGGTTCACTAAACTTGATTCCCCCTCACCTCACTACGAAATGTCATTAGCAGTCAAATGTAGTATGGAAAACATGGCTGGCATTTCCCATACCCAAGTTAGTGGGACCTTGTATATCCTTCAAAAAGACATAGGTCCCTGTTTAAGGCCAGAGGATTCTGAGATCAGGATCTGCAGAGGTAGAGACTGAGTCCTCACTTGGAGGACACACATTTCTGGCAGTTACTTGTAATGATGAGTTAAAAGGCAGCATTTCACCCAAGATATGAAGTTTTCGTCTCCCCGTTCAGAAATATCCATCCCTTCCTTACCTGCTGCACATGGAGCCCTACCGTGCTACGTTGCTCACAAAAGTAAAGTGTAAATAAACTGAGCAGTATCGATCTGAGATACTCAGATACTCTGAGTATTTAAAACAAAAGCATAAAAAAAGGAACACCCTGTGCTGCCGAATCAGCAAACTCCATGAAACAAACCTAATTGGAAGACCATCGTACACAGAAGAGCTAGTGATCCATGAAATAAGCAGTGTGAGTGGACAAACGCCAGGTCTGTGCTCTGCTCTGCTCTGCTGTGTGACATACACAGCCTGGCGTTCAGACTGTCTCGAGCTGTATCTATTAACTACAGGATAAAGATACCTGGGTGGCTGTAGCAGAGAAGCTACAGGCAGGTCCCACTTTATAGTGGTGATTACACCACTTGCACACCCTTGTCTTTATCTAACAGTGAAGCAACAAGCTCATGTGGGAACCCCCTATTCTTGAGCAATGAAAATGTTGAATAGGATTATTTTCCTTGTGTAGTGGGTTGAATTCGCAGACTGGGCAGAATGTTGTGGTTTTGGTTTGGAATATGGATTACTTACTGATTTTTTGTGTGAGATAAAAAATTAAAAGAAACAAAAACAAAGCAGGCACAAACTTTAAACATTTGTGATACAAAGAAACTGTTTTATTACTAACAGAATTAAAAGAGAAAGAAAAAAAAACTAAGAAAGTTAAAACATATTTCTTCCTTCTTCCAGCACTTTTTCTTTTTCACTCAGCTTACACAAAAGATAACAGAACATGGGATTTCAGTTAGAGTTGCAATTTTAAAAGTTTCTTTCTTATGCTAAAAGGGAAAAAGGGTTTTCCTTTGCTTTACGTGGTTCCTAAACTGCCACCAGCAGCAAAATCCGCCCGGAAAGAAACAATTTGCTGTGGTGTAGAACATCTCT
>VZRS01015432.1:15378-82191 GCA_013398055.1 Ifrita kowaldi
GCCGGAACGAAAAAGAGAGTCCCGCCCCTTCCACGTGGTTTAAATAGGTAAATTGCGAGAAGCGTCATTAGTCTAAAAAACTGTCCATCAACTCAGGGTCAACCCACAACACCTTGCAAGAAAATACTGTAAGAGGAACAAAAAATGAATAAACTTCCCAGAGGTGCATCTGCAAAGCAAGTCACGCCCATTCTACACTGCCCAATTTGACATTACCAGCACCTGGAGTAGGTTTGTCTATACTTTGATTTTTTTCTTAACAGTATTATCTCTAAAAAATACAATTTTAAGCAGTACTTTACAGAGTATGAGCATCTTTCATACAGGGTTTATAAAAAATCAAACCCTTCTGGTGCTAAGTCCTGTCATTCCTTTATCTGTGCTTTCCACTTCAAATCCTGAAATGAGCTATCATTACTAGGACTCCTCAGAGACACAGGATATGATGCTGTAGGATATGTAATTATGTGGCCATGCATCTTCAGGGAAACACTAGAGTCCATGTTAAAAACAGTTGGGATGCCAGAAGAATATTGCTCAATCCATTGAACCATAGGAAATCACCATTTTGCTCATAGAATTTTTGCCTTATACTGAAAAAGTAGTAAAATGTTTCTGTTTGTAAAGAAAAAGTTGTCTTTCTCAGTTGTTTTTTACAATGCCAGATTATGTTTGACTGGTTCATTCCAGTAATAAAACTTTTCAAAGTTATAATTTATCCAGTATAAGTGAAATCTGCATGTCCTAACAAATCCACTGATATGAGTACAACATCACTCATGGAGTGGAGAAGGGATTCTGTCACGGAGATGACCACCTGCTGTTTGCTTCAGGTGTTGCGAGGTTTGGGCAAGAAGCAGAGTCATAGCAAGCAACTTTCTTCCTGTGCAGGAAAAATAATTTTTAAAAAATTAAAAGATGAAGACTTATTGTGGAGGCAGCAATACTTTACAGTTGTGATTAGGGGAGGGATGAGGCAGTGCTTCCAATTTTAAAGAATGTCATTACCACACCGAGTTAGGGTCCACTCACCGGTGAAAATAAATGACTCAGACAAAGATATGGCACCTCTGCAGTTGAAGCCAAAGCCACAACAACATAACTACTTATTGGGAAAGTAAACGGGAATTCTCTGTCTAATTACTGCATGTGAGAGACACACAATAGCACATATGCCTGGAAGAAGATTTGAAATAGTCTAATAATTCCCACAGCTGTTTTATCTGTTGTCTCTTCATAAACTGCTACCTCCTCTGTGGACCTCATTACCAGAAGATCTTTTAGTTTCTTTTTCTGACAGAGATTAATGAAACTTCCTAAGTTTATTGAGTGAAATTATCAACTGATAGTTACACATAGAGACACCAATCCATAATTGTCCAGGATCAAGAGGGTTCTTCACATTTCCTCCAAAGGATTTTGCATCACACTCTGATCTGTAAGAGAGATGTTGTGGAGTACACTTAAGAATGAAATTAATGCATTGTGCAAATACATTCAAATTTTGTACAACTTCCATGATTATGTTCCTACCAGTCAGCATGCATTTTAATGCACTCTTCCCGCACCTGGTGCCTGAATAACAACTAAATTGCACACTAGCAACAGAGCTTATTTGCTTTATTGAGTTATAGATGCATGAGCGAGAGAGGGATCCAAAATGTTTGTGATTCATATAATTCAGACTTTCACTTCAGAACTGACTGTTTTTCCTACCTTTCTGGACTTCATCCAGCAAAATAGTCCAAGAACCTGCTAAGCATCTGCAAGGACTCTCACTCCTTTCCTACCACTTGATTTGTGTGCATATATGTGGGCACACTGTGGCACAAGCTTGGCTAAAGTGGAATAAAGTCCCAAAATAGCAAATTGTGTGCTGTACTTCAGGTCAGCTGTGTAATCACAAGTCAACTGTTTCTCTTATCAGAAGGACAACACCTGAATCTGCACAGGAGTTGCAACAGTGTCCACAGTGGGTTTCTGGTCCTTACAAATTCTTTAATTAACTGTAAACCACAGTGAACCACAGTGTTTACTCCAGCTGGTCTAGCACTGACACAGAGGAAAGGACAGGTACCTTGAAGCATTATCTGTGAGAAAAATAGGAGTTATGCTATATCCCTGAGCATCTGTGTGAAATGTTACCATTTGTTTTCCTCTGCAAGCATTGCAGTCTGCCCAGCTGTCAAACCAGGATGTCACATTCAGCTCTGCAGGGTCTTCATAACTACAGCTGCACTGAAGAAAATGTCTTAGTCACAGAAGGAGACAAGCAAGCTCCATTACTGAGCAAGTGTTAGTAACAGGATCAGCTGTTGAAAGGAATTACAAGTGCTGGAATAATCATTTCCTTATATATTTGGCAAAAGAGATTCTCACAGAACAACATGAAAGGAGCAAGAGCAAGCATCTTATGTTTTGTTGCCCAGAAACACATCTGCAAGACTGAGCTGAAGGGTTTTTTTGCACAAACTGAAACTTTCAAAGTGAATTCAAAGTCCTATATAGTACATTTCATGGAAATCCAAATTAGGCCAGCACAGCAGAGGTGACTGGAGAAAGTTAAAGTCTCCGTTTAGAAAGACAGAAGACAGAGTGAGTGCTTTCTCCTTGGTGGAGAAAGCTTTCTCCTCGAGGGCTGAAGAGAGAATACAAAACCAGCCAAAATGGACCACAAAGCACGGGAGGATCCTGGAAACAGGTGTGAGAGCTGCTTATGTTAGTAGGAGGTGATCATGACAGCAGTCCATTTCAGCCTGCTGTTTTACATTTGCTTGTCTTCAAGACACTGTGAAATACTGCTGAATATGGTCTAGGCAGCATTTCCTATCAGGTTTCTTTGGCATGGAAAATAATTTAATTTGTTGGAATACAAGTAGTTGTTTCTCTGATTTCGAAGTTCTGCAAAAGCTTTGTCAGTCCACACCGTTCGCAGTTTTCATGCTTTGATCCCAAGGTCTGAGCAAATCTTTAGCTCTAGTCCCTGAAGTAGCATCATGAGATGAAAAATCAGCTTCCACTAACAAAGAGCTAGCTGACAGTTTTCCTACAGTTATAGGAACAAAGACCTAAAGCTCTGTGTTCTAACATTTATAGTTATTTAATTTTGGCGTCTAAACCAGTTTGTATGCATAAGGTTTGCTTTAAAAGAAACATTTTGAAATTATGTATCATTTCCCTTTTTGACTGATTTTTTTTTGCTGGCTGGAGTCTTGAAAAGGTGAAAATGTTAGGTTCTCAAGCTCTCTGTGTGCTGGAGACCTCTGAAAGCCTGTTATTCATATGAAAAAGAGGAAATAATCTCATAACTTCAGAAACTGGAGTTTTAAGACAGGAAATCTGATGAAATGTGAAGTGCCAATCATTCTGTATTTCTTCATATCTCTTCAGGAGCAGATCTCTGGCCCTAACACCATGCTTGCAAGACTCACTCCCCTGTATTGGAGAGTTAATAATCCCAGGGAGAACCATGGGAGCAGGTTACACAGAATTTGCATAATGTATTACCAACACAGCTCAGAAGATGCACTTTACAATTCACTGCACAAAATCTTTCTTATTCCTGCTGAGACAATGCTAAGGAGATTGCAACTACCTGCTATATCTGAGTAATAACGTTTAAGACGCAACTCATGCTTTATTCAGAGGATCAGATTTGTTTGACAGTTTCACACCCTCAGGCATGATTTAATTAATATTAGGAGGTAAGCTAATAGTTGCTTTTTTTTCTTCCTAGTGACTAACTCCACTTAAGTGATGAAAGACATTACTATAACCTGGTCGTCGCTGCATCGTCTGGTCTCTTTCGTTTTCTATCAAAATCATCAGGTGTAACAAAGAGTTTTGTGGTTACTCTAAAGGCCTTACTATCTAGTGCAAATTGAATTTCCTAGTGTATTTCTAGGTTTTTCTGGTTTCTGGCACACAGCTTAATGCCAGTGGATGGTCACATCTCAGTGACTGGAAACAAGAAGTTTGAAGCAATGATGGTGTTTGAAGCAATGGTGGTGTTTGGAGCAATGATGCTGTACGCCTCACAGTTCTGGCTACATTGCCTCAACATGTCCCATTTCACTGTCAAAGACCAGACAACAGCTTCAGTTTCATCAGCAGGGTCTAGTACCCTCCTCCCTGGCCTTCAAATGAAGACAAGCATCAGCATTTCCACCAAGAAAAAAACCATAGTGAAAAATAATCTGTAATAATCTGTAACCTACAAGCAATTCAGGGTTCTTTCTAAGACTTAATGGTGTGTATGAGATACCACCTGCAGACAGAACTGAGCCATAAAATCTGAATTGCCATATCAGTAACCATTAAACTTGAGTCTGTTATTCTGTTGACGTTATGACAGCATGGAGAGGGGAAGTGTCTCTGGTAAGACTCCAAGGAGATACAGTCAGAAAGAACCCCTTCCCTGAAGTATCTGCCCCTCAAACAGGTGACACAGGATAGGTTTCACTGATGCTGGCATGAGTCTAGCAGAAGAGGAGACTTCAGGATTTGTGTTACCTTAATGATATAACAGTGTCTGATGTATGTTGCAGCCTGAATGATTCTGGTCTTATTTCTTGCTAGACTCAACTGAACCAAAAAAATCCCCCACAAGATACAAAGTAACATTTCAAGCCTCAAAACCAAGAGCTATAGAGTCTCTGCCTCCTGAGCTTTGCAGCACAGATGACTCGAATACACCACAAGTTTTATAGAGCAAAAAGAAAAGCTTACTTGTCACCCTAGCCTTCAACCACTGCCAGTGGGACAAACGCTGGATGCCAGTAAGTCTTGGAAAAGGAGAAAAAACCTGGAGAGTGGAGTGCGTGCAGCCTACTATACTTTCCTATGCTACTAGCAATAGATGAAAGACCAGTAAAATCAAACCAGGCATCAGTACATCTCTAAACTACTGAATTGCCTACAGCCACTGAGGTACTGCTTCGGCAATACTTTGAATACTTCGGAAATACATTGAAGAAGTGGGAAGAAATCATTTCATCATAAATGCAAAGTAAGCCACACAGAGGGTTAAAGTTACATGTAATTCATTTCATATCCTGGCGGACACAGAAGAATCTTATCTCCAGTGGGACTTAATCTGCCATTTAATAGCAATACCTTCTCCAGCCAAGCCTGCAGCATACTCTGATCTTTGCTGCTTGGGGTAGCTATGTTATTTACTTATCACTTTACCTTGATTTATTGTATCTCCCCTGATGAGGGAGATTTATAGAGTCCTGGCCAGAAGGTCGAAAAGATGAGAAGAGTCTTCAAGGTTCTTTGCTTCTAGATAGCTGTTTATTAAGTCTTATCAGAGGAGCAGAGTGCTAGACACAGAACCCAGTAGAGAATGCAGAAGAAAGCCCCCTCCCTTATCAAGATTGTACAGCCCTTTCAAAGGTAAATCACCCAATGAAAGCTTAAAACAAAATATATTTTTACTTTTCTACCAATGTTCAATAAATCACCCTCTTGCGTGTACAGGAACTGTGGAATTTTTTATCTAATCACCCTAAATTACTTTTACTGCAAAATATGGAGTAGTAGAAGAAGAAGAAGAAGGCCTGGAGAACAACAATCCTCCATTTTGAAGTTTTTAGCTTTTATCTATTTACTACATTGACAAACCCAAAACCTCTAAATTTTTCACCCTGTGGCAATCTAATAAACTGTTCCATCATCTAGTTCACACCAGTGTGGATTCCAATTCTTCCCAGAGTGTTGATAATTTTCTCCATGGACGAAGGTCAAAACCAGTGTTGTCCAGGGGGGTAAAATCCTTCAAAACAGGCAGAGAAATATTCTCTGCACTTTGGGTTTCCACACTTACTGACTTCTTTGGAAAATTCTTCGGAGCGTGAAGAGTTCATCCTAATGAAGAGGTCTTTTGCAGCTCCTGACCTGCACAGAAAGGCTGAGCACAGCCTGGATAAGGGCTAGATATGTAGGAACACACAGGAGAAGGATTTTGAGAGAATACAGACTACTGCTGCTAAGCCTATTTCTGAGTACACTCCAGCTTGCTGCTGCTGTCATCTTAACATGCACATCACACAACAATGACCAGTTAGCTTCACTTAGGCTGCCAGTCAATTTTCAGGTCTGAGCTGTGAAGTGACTCATATAAGGCTTTCCTACTTGACAGCAATAAAAAATGATCCTAGGTGTGCAGGGCTGAGTTTAATAGGGAAGCACAGTTATCCCTAGCTCAGCCACTTTATCAAGAAAGCTTTCCTAACCCTAACTCACGACATCTTTCTCTCTCCCTTGAAAGCCATGTTCTGATTCAGTGGCCAGTGATAGACAAGTCAGCTTTGTCTCCATTGCTGCTGTAGAGTTGTTCTTTGGCTGTGCATGGATCATCCAGGCCTGATAGCTCAGCCTGCTATGGATAGTTATCAAGGACAAGAGAGGTCTCTTGCAGTGGCACAGACTTTTCTACCTCACTTGAGGAGTGTAATTGGTTACACACAGCTTAGAAGATCAGTAGCCTGAGAGACCTTCAAACAAAGAAGTTGCCAGCCAGCAGAAACAGTCCTGTTCCAGAAGGCAATCCAAATTGCTCCATGGGCTGAATCACAGTGATTCCTCTCACTGCCTGGAGGGCTTTTTGTTCTCCACGTTTTCTTCAAAGAAGAAGTCAAAGAAGTCCAGGGAAACCAGTTTCAGAGGCTTTGTTGATATCAGGAACTATCAGACTGGCAACTTTCCTGTCACCTGTAAGGCCAGACCTGCTGTCAAAAGAGACAGTTGTATCGCTTGATATGATTTATTCTTGACAAATCCATATCAGTTGCTTTCTATCCTTACAACATGCTTTTGAGTGCTTCCAGATGGAATTATCAATAATGTGCCTAAGAATTTTTCCCCAGGTTCAAGTTGTCCCTATGGTCCCATTTTCCCTTTTTAGAAAGAAGTAAGATGCCTGAACTTCCTGGGCTCCTGGGAATTCCTTCAGCCTTTGTGACTCATTAACTGTTGTATCTTGGCCTCCTGTGTCCCTTGTAATAAAATCTGATAGTGAAGAATTGGATCTCAGGTGCTGCTTAAGGGATCTTGCCACTCTGAGGGCCCTCTCCTCCAGTTCAATTAGTGATAACTGGCTAATTTTTAGTTCTCTGTGATTAAAAAAAAATAGTTGCAGAGCCATCAGATGGGACAGCACTGGCAGTAGTGATGTGAATGAATCCCTTTGAGGTTATTCAGGCAGCCAGGGATTCTGTCCCATCTGTCCTGCTGGCGGCCCTTTCTGATGCAGCTCAGTTAGCAGGTATCTATCACTCAATGGCTTGTGCTGTAAAACAGTTCTTCAAGATTCACTGCATAATTGAATGTGCAGATTGATTCCAAGCCCTGGGACAAACTAAAGGAAAAAAGAACACCTGTGACTTAAAATACTGAAGCAGCACATGTTTAATAAGTATTTCTGTGATTTTCTTTTCAAGCTGTGACAGAATTTCCTTCTCTGTTCTGTTAATGCAACAGTCTTCAAAGAACCTTAAACCTTGCAGAGAGTCTGTTTTTGTGTTCAGCCTTTGATTTCTCTTCTATAGATTACCAGGACTTAAAGACTACATATGTCAGGACAGTGACCACTGCAACATGGCATGATTTATTCATTATCCAAGCATGATGTTTAAAGTCATATCTAAATCAGTGCAACAGGACAAACCACAAAACAAAAATGTTATATGTGTTTTAATCATACTTTCATAATACATGCAAGATATCTAATACATGAACAAGATAATATATCTATATCTATGTATGTTTTATTAAAACCTGTTCCTAACTTCATTGCTCTCCACAAAGAGTCAGATAGCCTTCCTCTTTGATGTGGATCTGCACAGAGGATCTAACAAGTTGTCACACCCTCAACACAGATAAAGTTCACGATATTGTTAAGAATTTTCCCATGGTTGGATAACCAGACTTCATTTAAGGCACTAAATTGTATACATGAGATATAGATGCTGCCATATCTTTTAACAAGTTGCTGAAATGTTCAAGTACCCTGCGCCTTGAAAAGAAGGAACCTCATTTCTAATCTGAATACAGTCGAGCTATATTTTCCAAGGCAGAATCCTTGGTCATGCAGACCTGTGGGCCTCGTGGATTGTTATCAAGTTCCTGGTTCCTGACCTTTTCACTGATTTAACTGGGAGGAAGAAAAACATTTCTTCAGACTTAATTGAACTTTTTCTGTCCTCCCTTTTTCTCCTAGGTTTTACCATTTCCAGCAGCTGTTACAGTAGTGGGACTGCAGTCTTAACCATAGCCTGGAAGCCAGTGCTGGATGCCACTTCTGGCAGAAATGATAGTCTTCTTCCAAAGAATACTCCCCTCTGACTGAGGAGAAGATGAGCTTGGGGTGATAACCTGTATCTTATTCTTTTGGTTTTGTTTATATTTCCACATTCACAAGACAAACGTGTTTGTTTTCCCTTAATTATGTCAAATCTCCATGGAAGTTTCTATACCAGGAGTATTTAAAAAATAGGTTTATATTTTAGTTCCATCTGCAAAATTTGAGCTCTCCCACTTACAAGAAAATCCTCATCCATAAAAAAAAGGTAAAATCTTGATTTGATACGTGTGTCATGTCACGATGGCACAGTATAGTGGTCTCAATATTATTTCAAACTTCATCACCACAGAAACACATTCTCTCTTTTGTAAGCCAAGAACCAAAAGTATGTTGCCAAAACTTCGAAATCGAAAAACAGTCTCAGAATATACACAAATGACAAAATATATTCTGGAATTCTCGTTGTAACACATAACAAATGCTTACTTGTGCTTTTTGACAACGTACCAATACACAGAGAGATACTCACTTACATGTAAGTCCAGCTCCAAGAAGCAGAGGATGGATGGATGGATGGATGGATGGATAGCTGTATGAAAGAATATATTTCATGAACTACTGGCTAAAAGGATGGGAAGATGGAGGTTGTACCATGAGAACAGCCTTCAAAGTCTCAGAAAGAGACAAAGTAACAAATTAATTATTTTTTAATCTGTGCATCTAAAACTGGATATAAATGTTTTATTCATATTATGTCAAGGCTGGGATCAGGACATTCCCAGAATCACACTGAAAATAAAAGCTTACATCACTGAACATTAAGAATTGTGTTTTTTCTGTGCCCCATACAATCTCACAAGCTAAAGATGTAAACTTTAAAACTGTCATTCATTAAACACCTCGGGTTTTCATGGAAATATGACCACCAAAATTTTGAAACATGGGTCAAAGGCCATTCTGCAAAATTCAGCCTTCTCCAGGAAAATACAGGGCAGAGGATTCTGATTTAAGGGTACTAGGACAATAAAGCATGAAATATGAACTTAATCTGATATTTGCAAAGAGATTAATGTTGGGTATAACAACAAGTATGAACAGGAGACAATCTTGTCTCACGCATCATTGGGGAAATAATGTTACTTATACTTTTCATTGTTGAATCAAATACAAAGGCTCAAGAGTACTCAGTATCTTGAACTAGAAAATTATTCTTCCTGGAATAAATAAAGTCTACACAGATCTTTATCTTCCTTTCTTAGCCCCCAATACAAAGAAAAGACAGGCCAATGTTCCCCAAATTTTTTGGGTTATACAACCCTATTAAAAACCAGTTTTTGAGCACACAACCCCAATAATTGTGTATGTTATTTTTATTTATATAATTATATTATATAATTATACATTATAATTATATAACATAAATATATATTATATAATTATATAATTATATTTTTATATAATTCTATTTGTTTATAATATTATATTTCTGTCTATAATATTTGTTTATTTAGCAGTTATATAAATGTATTACTTTAATAAAATGCTAGGTACGTTATAAAACATGGACCAAAATAGATATTGAAGAAAAATCACAACATTTTAATTTTTGTTTTATTTTATTGTATTTATAAATGATACAGAAAATATTTTCTTCATGCAAACCAGTGGATTGTTTTGTGCAACCCTTGCAGAGCATCCCACACTCAGTGTTTCTTTACTTTAGAAACCATGTCCCTACAGGATGTCATTGTAGACAGAGATGAGGAAAAGTGACAGAAGTACAGAAAGCTGAGTCGCAAATACCTACGGAGAGGAGAGATCTTGAATTTAGGCCATGAACATGGAAATATTTGTCAGGATTTTCAGATAAAACAGCATTGTCCTTCCAATTCAAATCTGCAAATTCATCAGGTGCCTTTAAAATGTGGAATTTGGGTGGTCTTTCCTTCTGCCATTCAGGTCATGCCTGCTACTTTGTATGGTATATTAACGTGTACATTATCGTTTGCTTTCAAATATTCTCATCAGCCATGGAAGCTACATTAAAGTTTTTTGTCCTGCTCTTCCTGTTCCTAGGTCAGATGTTGGAGCTTTAAGAAAGGCTCCCCTTTTAACCTGCTCAATAACATCCTGGAACCCAAAACCAGTGGGCTATGCCCTTTAAAGTGTTGTCTTCCCCTTCCATCTCACTCGTAAACGGCATACTTGGACTTAACATTTTATAAACAACAAAGGCAGGACATCCAGCTCCTGAAGCAGATGGGAAGGAAGGTAACAGTGCATGAGCCTGCAGGATTTCTTTTCTTGCCATATGTTCTAATTATCGTTGGTGCTATATACAAACAGGAAAAAATTTGCTCCCTGAACAATACCTGAAAAGCTATTGCTTTTCAGCAATACAGATGGATCATATTGAAAATGTGTTAACTTTTTACAGTATCATTCAAAAAAATACTAGGCTCCAACCTAAACAGGGAGTTCTCCCAATGGGCACAAAATTTTTCATGAATTCAATAATGAAGTAGAAACGTTATCAGCTGCCCGCCACGTTTATTTTGAAGTCGGAGCGGTAACTGCATAATGTGTGTGATAGGCAGAAAAGCAGCATGAATTTCACACAGTAAATCCATCTGATAACCTGCTAAAGGCCTGCTAACATTATAGTCAGTGCTGCAGTTCCTGCTGACTCGGTTTCCCTGCCCTGGTATGCATGCGTCCTAGATGGATGTTAACTTGGGTACAAGTCGTCTTGGAAGCAACATGTGCTCTGGATGTTGGCACCACCCTACCACAGGATCCTGGTCATACCTAGGTAAAATTCTCCCCTCTTTCTCTGCAAATCTGCTGGGCCCTGTGTAGTGAACAGTAGAGAGGTGACACCGCATTTGTATGTTTCAAAACTCCTTCACCATGAACCTACAGCATAGGTAGTACCTTCAGCACATTTCTTTGGTTTCTATTAAGTGACTGTTAAGACAGTGGAAATGTCTGTGCCAAAGGGGGAAAAAATGAAGCTAGTTCCCAGTCATTTAATGTTCTTTTACTCCTCACAAAGGTAATGATGAAATAATTTTGCTTCTTCACTGTTAAATCCTCCTTGAGGACCAGTATCAATTCCCAATCCCAGCTCCCATCTTCATTCTCTTTTAGCCAACTCCAGAAATGCATGAATATTAAATACAAAAATAATTGAAGGCAAGTGGAAATGAGGTTGATTGAGTAATCCAACAAAAAACCGATAAAACTCTGCTGTAGGACCTAAAGAAAACTGAATGAAACAAAAACAATCTTTATTGTTAGTATTTCCCAAGAGGATCATTTCCTGGTGAATACTGCCATGCCTCTGTACGAAATATTCAACAAAAAATCTGCTTCCACATTCTTAGGAAAATTAATCTTGAGTCTCTCTTGAGATTGGAAATGCTGCAGCATTGAAAGCTAGGGCAAGGTAGGCTTTGTGTCCTGGAGGGTTACTGCTCATTGAGTGACATGGACTTATTTATGTTCAGGTTCCTCAGCTGGTCCCAAAGCTGAACTTCATTCCCCTAGTTCCTGCCTTGAGGTTCAGGGGCTTTAGAAATGTTGGAAGACAGTTTAACATTTAAAACTGAAGCAAAAATAATTGCTGAGTAACTCACCATCTTCACATTGATTGCCACTAGTTCTCCTGTCTTATTTGTGGAGGGGGCACGTTTTCCCTAATCTTCCTTTTCTATCCAACGTACCTGTAGAAGTCCTTATTATTCTTTGAATCTCTCAACAGCTGTAGCTCTGACTGCGCCTTAACTTTACTGTTCCTTTCTCCATACATCTAGATGGTGTCTATATTCTTCCCAAGGTAGGGATCTGTCCTTTGCATTTCTGTCTTCAGTTGGACTAGGAGGCCAAACTGAGCCATGCTGGCCTCCTACCTTCCTTTCCTGGTAACCTACAGGGAAACAGGGCCTTTTGCACTCCGAGAAGAGTGTCCTTAAGGAGCTGTCAGCAATTTTTACCTCCTTTATCCCTAAGGGCAATTTCCCAGGCTCTCAATGCACTAGTTCCTCAAAAAACTTTTGCTTTCCTAAAGAAGAAGATTCTTCATCTGGCCCATATCCCTCAAGACGGTAAATTCAATCAAAGAATGATCACTGGAGGCCAGGCTGACACCAATTTTGACAACTCTAATTACTTCACTTATGTTGGTAAATTACCGGTCTGGTAATGTTTCTCCTCTGGTTGGGTTGTCTATCACTGGGATTAACAAATTATCCTCAACACATTCCAGGAGTCTCCTGGCCTGCTTACAGCTTGCTGTGTACTTTCCCAGTAAATTCAGAGTGATTGCAGCCCTCCATCAGGATCAGAGCCTGGGGTGTGAATCTTCCTGTAGCTGAAGCAAAAACACTTCATTAACATCCTCCCCTAGATCTGGTGGCCTGTAGTAAACATCAGCCATGAGGTATCCCTTGTTGACTGGACCCCAATTTTTACCCATAAATCTGTACCCATTTTATCTGTTCATTGTTGGTTTTCCACGGCAGCTCTGTGTAGTTCATCCATTTTTTACACAGAGGGTAACATCCTCCCCACTGCTGCCTGCTCCTCCTTCCTTGCCTGTCCTTTCTGAACAGTTTATAGCCACTGATGCAGTGCTGCAGCCGTGCAATTTGTCCCCCCACGTTTCAGTGACAGTCACTGACCACAGCGTTCCAGCTGCATGGCAGCTTCCAGATGCTGCTGTTTGTTACCTACGCTGTGGGTGCTGCTACACGGGCACTCCACCTGGGTTACAGCTTGTTTCACCTCCTTAGGTGAACACTCCCCAGTGCCTTTGAGGCATCCCACACGTGTTTCTGTGTTGGTTTTTAATACATTAGCAGCCTCTAGTTTTTGTCTATTGCTCAAAGTTTCATCCCCTTCCCCACTAAATCTAAGTTAATGCTCTCCGCATAAGTCTGTTGGTGACCAGTGTTCTGCCACACTTTGTCAGGTGAATCTCACAAGCTCACAACACACCCAGCTTCCAAAGGCAGGCCCACTATCATAAAAGTCAAAATCTTGAGTATGGCATCAGCCACGCAGCCAGGCATTCACCTTCCAATTTGACTCCTCTTTCCTGAACTCCTACATCTTACTGGGAGGACAGAGGAGAACATAACCTGTGCTCCAGGTGATTTCGTATTGCTGAGGGACGTACAGTCTTTTCTGAGTGTTCAAAGTTGCCTCACCACAGACCCTACATAGAATGGTATTGGAGCAGATGGTAATTTGCAAGGTTCACCGGGCTCAGCAGCCTCTCAGTGGCACTGTGAATACAATCTGTTGATAGGCAGCGAACTTCTCTAGAGAAAAATTCTGGATGGGAAATAGGCGCTTTGGTGCTTCACAGCAAGGAATCTCCAATTACATCTTTTTCTGAAGCTGCTGTTTCTCTCACAAGTGATGGAATTGAATGGTTGGCGTTTCCCGGATCCTGTCCACTACTACTGTGACCTTCATTCTGCATGCCCATGGCACAGTATCTGTTGTGTAGAGATATGTCAGGGGAAGGTACTCTATTCAGAGAAAATTGTGCAATCTCCTTTAGCTCATGAGTTACTAGTGTTAGAAAGCTTGAGGTTAGATTCCTTTGTACAGACTTAAGGCAGGGCTGTTGGTCAGTTTGAGACAGCACACAATACCACTTATTGACCTCCCCTCGCATTCCCAGGTACTGCATTGCCTGTTGAACTCTTCCTGTAACAGAGCTAATTGTCTGAAGATTTCTTCCAGCTGGGTCCATTTGCAGCTATGACATCCACTGCTAAGGATGGATGCTAGAGGGATTTCCAGGTGCTGGAGCAACAACAGCTATTCTAGACAGGTATTTCAATTTTTGGCAGATCTCTTTGAGTGGAGACATCAGCAGGGGTGTCATATTTCTGCCTGGGTTTCAGTTGAAGGAAGTGGGCACCATTTTCTTTCTATGGGCAGTCTTGTTACAGATTACAGGGCAGGAAAAAAAAAGCAAGCAACACCCACTTTGAGAAGACAACTCTTTTGAAAGTCTTTTGAAAGACTATCCTTCTAATTAAAATTTCCTGGAGACCTCAAGTTTCTGTGTAGCAGCCACCAGCTAGCTAAAGGAGTCGGAGAAGTCTAAATATCCGTATTAATATATTTTTAAAGCCTTTCTAAGGGAGAGTGGGGAAAAAAATTACAGCAAACCCTGGAACTCTAGTTTTAATTTTCTGAAGTTCCTTTCCTGTGGAAATGTTGCTTTACAGACCAGGTACAACAAGAATGCAGAAACATTATCAAGATATTGGGACTAAAGCCAAGAAATGAAAACAGGAATTACCCCATTGTGAGTCTCAGGAAAGGGCTAAAACACTGTTGAAGTCACTTGTGGCATCTCTTCTTTGCACCACTCAGTATCTAGTGTAAAGCAACTGAAGTTTGATTACTCAGTACCTTTCCAGTATTTGCTTTCCCTTTTATCTTTCCCCAAACAACATGTGCTTTGTGACATTTTGCTATGAAAGCAGTTTGTAGTAGTTTCACGTATAATGTGACAACTGGCATCTTCTGCCAACTGTCATCTTTTCATGGAAATACGAAGCAGAGCAGGAAAGATTCAGCACCTATTGGTGCACTATGGCTTGCTTCTGTCACATACTCAGTAATGCAAGGTTAGGAACATAGAGTAACTTGGCTGAGGTCAGAAGCAGCAGAAGTGGGGTTTACGTAAAAGAAAGTAAATTAAGGAGTTAGCACATATTTGAAAGATAGTGACATTATACTCTGGGAAAATACTGAATGTAAAAGCTGTCACTCCAACTGTCTTAAGGTAATTCAGTTCCTTGGGTTTTGTTCTTTGGTTAAGAGGAAAACAGAAAGCAGTGCTCATTACCACAGCGCAACCAGAGACTCACAGCTGTCCTGGTGCACGAACAGAAATTAATGCAAGGAGCGACAGTTCTGTTACAAGATGAATCATCTCACCTCGGTTCTTCCATAACCCTCAGGACAGTTAAGCTTGTGGCAAAACAAAACCACTTAGTGTCTTACCTCTTTTTAAGAAAAGTCATGCACAGAGTACTTACTCCAAGGTTAAAATAAAGTGCCATTTTCATAAGGCATGAAGTCCCATCCCTGGGTCTTCACTCACTTCAGAATGGGCTCAGTGTCTTATGAGCCATATACCTGACTAATGTCAAACTTGTCAGGAGCGAATCTTGTTTCCCATCCCTCTGTTTCTCTATCTCTGTTGTTCCCATATGAGCAGAAGACTTTGTCGTCACAAATCAGAAATCTTTCAGAGACAGGTGTCACAAAGAGAATGAGGAAAAGGAATCAATGTCCAGAAAAGGTGAGTAAAAGATGGCTGTATCTGTGTGTTATGCATGGGATTTACTGGTGACATTAGTGTTTGACTAATGGTCCAGAATTAGAGAAGAACTTGTATGGAAAACTAGATATTTTCCAGGTATACTGATGAAAAGATCATGATATTTGGGATCATGATAAAAAAGATGACTGGGCTAAGGGTACAGATGCAGGAAAATCATTGGATGCCGCTGACCTTGAACTTAGCAAGATTTTCAACATGATTTCTTAGAATATCCTTTCATCCAAGAAGGAACTTAAAGGTTTAGTCAGGCAGATAATTGCCTGGATGAAATATTGAGAGGATCACTGGGTTCAAAAGAAAGTCGCTGACGTGTACTCCACTTGGACAGAATGATAGGTGGCTTTTCTCAGGGATTTTTTGTGGGCTCTATCTGATATTGGCATTGTTAGCTATGACTTACATGAGTAGACAATGCATGTCATCATAACTGAGGATGACCTCAAATTGGAGTTGTAGCTCATACATTTGAGGGCAGACCTGCCATTCACAGAGACATAAATAAGCCAGACAAATGGGCTTGCAGAAACATCATGAAATTCAGTGAAGAGAAATGAGGAGTTCTGCGCCTTTGAAAAAAGCTCATTCAGCCTGGAGAAAAAGGCAGCTTTGCAGGTACCTCATAATTGTCTTTCAGTACCTACAAGATCATAAAGAGGACATAGCAAGACTCTTCACAGCAGTGTGTGGAAGAAGAATCAGAGACAGTTGTCAAAATTAAATCAGTGGAGGTTCAGATGGATATACGGAAAAGAAATGGAAGATTTTTCCTAGAGAAAATGTCCAATCTTCATTCTTGGAGGTTTACAAGACTTTTTGGATAAAGCCTTGTAACCTGGTCTGAATTCAGTATTAGTCCTGCTTTGAAGATGAAATTGGATTATATACCTATGAATCAAATGTAGGATTCTATGAATCTTGCAAGGAATGAGAAATAAATATCTATTATCTGGCTTCCTGATTTCCCAGACTCTGAGGAGCCTGTCCAGCCTGTCCAGCCTTACACAAGCTTTGTCATTCTGACAAGGATCAGGGCTAATCCTTCCTCTGCTGAGAAACCACCAGAGTGGAAGCTGTGTGGTGAAAAGTCATAGCACAGTTTTGCATAAAGAGGTAACACTCTCAAAGGCCACTTGCAAAGAATGTTCTCTGAAGGGACCTGCCATATCCACCCACAGCAGACCCAGGCTGCCAAGCCTACCAAAGTTTATTGTCCAAGTGCTGTGGAATGATAATTGCAAATTCCACAGATCATCTGGCTCAGTTGTAAGCCACATGCCTCATCCTTTATGAGCAGAAAAGCGGAGGTTCTCTCCTTGTTGCATCAAATGCTTCAAGCAATAAACAGGCTTTTTCATTCTGGGCTTGCTAAAAGGGGGAGAGACATATGAATTCCACTGTGTTCCTCCAACTACAAAAAAAAAAAAAAATTGGAGCATTCTGGTGTCATTACTTTTCTTATAGCTACATCAGTCCTCTGCAATGGAATGATTCTACACCACATAAAGTATCCATTGCCTCAACATACGACATTTGTATGTATCTTTCTCAAGGAGTTGCATGGCAATTATACCGAAATATTAAAGCTGAAAAATTAATTTTCATTTAGGGCTGAGTTCCAGCTGCCATTTTGCAATGGAATGTGTGTGACAACACAAAGGGAGGGAGGTAATAAATGTTTAGCAGGCAGGCCAGTTGATCAGGGCACCAGGAACTTGAACTAAACACCCCTGATTTAATTCATAGCAAATCTTCCATCTCAGAGTGGAAGTCACAGAGTGTTTCACCACAAGGCAAAGAGATAGTAACAATCACACTTTATACAGGCAAAGAAAATGTATTGCTGCAGTAAGATTGTAAGGTTTTGTGAACGATGTAGCAAGTGATTATACTTGCTGTCTTTAGTCATAGACACTGTGCTGCAGTTGGTCTGAAGTTTGCCGTGAAGAAACTGAAGCCAGAAACATGTCAAGCATGCAAAAGATTTAGGGTTGATGGGATAGAAGTCACAGAGCAAAATAAGAAATGAAGAACAGAGCTTTGCCATCTTATTCCTTATGTAGAACTACTGACATTTGAAAATTCAGTCACAGAGAGAATCTCTATAACTTCCTCTGTAATCACATGTAATTAGGAGTTTATATCGTACCTTGGATACAAAGGCCTCAACATGATCTGTGAAAGTCAAAATCATCCCCATGTGAGACAATGAATTTTATATCTTAGAACTGAAAGAACTCAGAAAATCAGAAAATATTCCAGGCTTACAAATTTTTCCTTAAGTCAGCTACTTATAATATTTATGGCTACACTTAATCCTCAGTTGCCTCCATTATTTATGCTAAATCTGCTAATGATATTGTAATGAGTTGTGTACACTCAAAATGGGAACTCATTTTTCAAGGGAAATGAAAAACCAAGTGATTCCATGTTTCATTTCTTAAGGAGTTATAAAAACCTCTCTACGTTCTAATGAAATTAAAGCAAAAAAATGAGAGTACAGATGGGAAACAGATAGAATCAAATTAGAGAAAAGACCAGGGCTTCATTAGGGAAAATCAGCATAGTACACCATGTAGTCAAAAACTTGTGGAAACAAACGTGATGGGAACGATGGATAAACTGAAGCCTGTCTCCAGATTTACCTGCACTGCATCTGAACTGTACCATTCCAAATCCCTTTCACAGGTTCATATGGCAGGTGGGTGAAAAGCAAGGTTCTTTTAAGCCCACAAGCTCTACTTTGCTGAGTAAGCAAAGCCACACTGTGTGCAATGTCACTGTGAGAAGTACCATTCTGAGCATAATCTCTGAAGAAGAGATTATGAAGATAATTAAGATAATAAAGAGATGTTTGGGGGTTTTTTTAACATGCTTCCTTCAAGTCACAAGACTTATATGCTCCTCTATCTGGCCTCCTAAAATAAAGTTTTCCTTAAAAAATTTTCTAAAAACTGATTAAAATCAAATGTCATTGGAGGCTTCATTTCTATCAGCAGTGAACAATAAACATTAAAATTATTAAATGGAGTAAATTACCCATGCAGATTTATAATAAATTGACTAGCAATATACTCTTAATTTCTCTGAGGTAGACAATAAAAGTTGAGATTCAATGGAGCCAATGTCCTATGCTAGTGTCGGCTTCTTTATCTCCTATTGTGTCTCTGCAGAGGATGAATGATTAATTCACTGAAATCTTTTGGTTTGTTTGATTTTCCCTGACTGGTTTTTACTGTGGAGGGAATGGAGAAAGTGAGTCCACTCTCTACTGGAATCTAAAGTGATTTCTCTTCCAGACTATGTAGAAATATCTCCCACTGAGTTAGACATTTTTAAAATACAGACTTTTGACCCCCATTTCATACAGAATTTTGTTAAAAGCTACTCTTGTGGGAAAAGGCTTTCAATCTTATCAGAACTTTATGTGTTTGTTCTTACAGTGGCTGGGGGAAAAAGGGCAAAAAAAATTGGTTTTCAACCAGGCACTCTTCTCCTGCATTATGGAAACATTTTTATTTTTAAATAATGGAACCATTCTTAATAGAGACATTTGGAAAGACCAGGGGAGTGCCCTGTACATAGCTTACTCTTTTTATAACCCGAACTGACACTTGCCACTAGCCATAGTTTTGCTCCTTCCCTGTAGGTTCCAGTCACATATCACTGTTCCTTGCTGATAGAGGAGCTTTGAAACAGATAGAAGGCAGGTGATGGAGGGAATGCAGCATGGAAAGAAGGGCTACACTCTCTCAAATGTGCCACAAATGTGAAAGCTGTGTTCTGCATAGCCAGAATCCGTCTCTGTATTCAGTGGCCATTCTGGAAGCTTTTCTAGCTATGACCTCATCTGAGGCAAAGGCAAAACTGGTTTTTGGTGATAGCCAGGCTTTTGATGCCCTTTTTTAGATGCTTACATGACTGGCCTTGTTTTCTAAAGCTCTCAGACCTAAAGGGTTTCGTGACCAAACCCATCCTTATTCCCGCTGAGTATTTTACAATCCAGTATCAGGCCTCCTGTTCCAAAAAGCTGGCTTCCAAAAGTTGCCCACATGTCAATAGAAACAGCACAAGGTTCCTTTGATTTCCCTTTTCTTTTAAGCTCATATTAGGCAGTACAAAAAAAAGGAGATGAAGTTTTATCTAATCTCTGCAGCTCACAGGAATAGAAAGATATTTTAATTCAGTAAGGAGCATGTCACAGGCCCAAAGGAATTAAACTGGTAAAAGGTTTGAGTGTCTGAGGAAAAGTATCCCAGTCAGTGCTTTTTTGAAATTTGGTCACTGCTCAGGTACAGATGTAGAAAATTAGGCACCTCAGTTTGGATATAATAGAGACCCACACTGAGGGGACCTGCATGCATCCTCTGACAGGCACCTGTTCCACTCTTTTGTCCTGAAGGACAAAACTCATTCTGACACAAACCGGGACACACTTTTCTTACACCGTGTGCAAACAGGTCTGTCTCACATGAAAGTAAGGTACGTGAACAACGAATGGTACTTTCCTCAAAGCGTTTGGGTTTTTCTTTTGCTTTGTAAAAATTTTGGTCTAATAATAAAGCAAAGACTATTTCAACCCACTCATGGGTTGAAAGAATATAAGTGTTGGGGCAGGTTCAGAGGAGGGCTAAAAAATGATCACAGGAAGTACTCAGAGGGATCTTATATGAAAGATGGGAGCAGACTCTTTAACAAAGTCTGTAGCAATAGGACAAGAGGTTTTAAAGTAAAGGAGGGTAGATTCCAACTAAACACAAGGAAGAAATTCTTTACTGTGAGGATGGCGAGGCATGGGGACAGAGAGGTGCTGGACACTCCATCCCTGGAAATATTTAAATGTCTGTTCACTGCAGAGAAGTTGTACTAGATGACCTTTAAGGGCCCCTTCCAACTGATTCTGTGATTAGAATATTCTATGCAAACACAATTCTAATGTTTGTTACCATGAATATTTTATCATGAACAGAAGGTATATTTCCAAGTGACTTTTTTAACAGAAACAAAACTTACCACTATGGGGTAGAAAGGAATTAAATAAATGAAAACAAATAGAAATAAATGGAAGAAACTTCTATCTAGAGAAAGTTATGATAATGAACTCTCTAAAAGTGTATAATTAAAAGAATACTTCAGGAAAGCTATTTCAATTAAAATATTCTCCTTTTATTAATTGACCATTAAACCAATGTACATTCAATCACATATTTAATTTGCTTTGCTCTACCTTTCCTTTCAATAGAGCATAGAATCAACATTTCTAGCACAGACTGTTTCTCTTGAATGTATTAAAAGGACTTCATGATTTTTCTGGCAACATAAAACTGTTTACAGGCATCCAAATATACTTGCTACCAATGGTAGCCTCTTTCCTTGTTTAGGACATTTAGCCTTATGTGAATTATTCATGTCTTCTTGTTTTAAGATAACGAATCTCTTTGCAAAAGACCCGACACTGAAACTTGCGTCAGAACTCTCTGGTTACAATAACTTCACCCGAAACCAGCACCCTCAAATGAAAGGTCTTTGCAGCTGCTTTGAATATTCCTCAAGACTGAAAACCAGCACAAGAAAGAGACAAAAATCCTTATATACTTTCACTTGTAACTAGACTCTCAGAGAATCACCATAGCCATTTCAATTTTGTACCTGCAAATGTGCTAAAATAACAATCAGTTACTGTTAAACAGGTTTGGTGGGATTCTGCTTTGATATAATGACTGAGCTGTCCCATAAACATAATTAATTCCAGTGTTTGACCATAATCTGATCTTCTGACTTCTTTTATGTATCCAATTCTATGCTATTTTTTAAAATGGCAAAAAAATTTTATTTTCTGGTTTATATTTTACAGGCTTTGCTCTTTTGTTAACATCTCTCTTAAAGACCACCATTCAGCTTACACAGGTAATACAAAAGCAAGCACACTAACAAGGTAAAAGTCAATTTATTCCCTCTCCTTGGCAACTGATGGATCACAGATGAAATAATTTTTAAAGATTTAACAGCCAAATAGAGGGACAATCCCTTCTGAATGTGTTATGTAAACAAGAATTGAACTAGAAACATGCAGGACTGGAGCTACACATACATCTTATTTTGAGTTGTCCATTGTGTTAGAAGTGTGAGACTGGCTCTTACTAGCTTGAAAAACAGACTGTGTATTAAAAATAGGTTTCTGAAGAAGGGATCTTTCTGCAGAATTCACAGGAGAAATTATCACACTGCAGTCAGATCTTGTCTCTGACCCTTTTAGCAAGGTACTAAAGGGTTCTTCTCAATCCATTCCAGGTGAAGCCAGCCAAGATGCAGATGGTTATTCATTTATAGTGCTGGGCAAAAGGGCCCTGTTTTTCTTGGATGATTCTGGTCTTACAGGGATGTAATTTTTCCTGCTACTGTCTAACCCTGAAAAAACCAAACCAAACCAAACCAAACCGAACCAAACCAAACCAAACCAAAGTGAACCAAACCAACCAGCAGAACCTAAGAACAGCCTTTCTTGTGTCTAACCAAGCACCCATCTGCCACAGGACCTCTCCTGTGAACTGGTCACGTCAGAGAATTTACAGAAACAAGGTTTGTGTAACATCATCCTCACCTCTCAGATATATGGCTTCTATCTTCAGCAGTCCCAGACCTCTGCTTCTTGGCAGTGGGTTTCAGGGGCTGCTTTTTCTTAGGAGAAACTTATTTCTGGTGAGAAACACAGGCGTCATCCTGGGTTTTATTCCTTTTACTCACATAGAAGTACTCTTTGTACGATCAGTTGAAGTAGAGCTCTGCTTTACATAATTATCTATAGTCATGCATAAAGGGGCACAGTTCCATATAATTGGACTTATTTTCATCTGAATATACATGTCTATGACAGAAGTCCTTGTCTAGACACCCCACATGCCATGTGGGGACTGCAGCAGGAGAAGTCTGAATGGTAAATTTGCTCATTGAAGAGTAGAACAGAACCATCTCTGCTGCTTTTGGAGAGGTAGAGACCCATCTGGTTTTAAATATAACTGTTCAAATATATCAAAACATTCTGTGCTGTCTTCATTAGGAGCACAGGGATGGATTATAAATATCTGAAGCCAATCCTAGGACAGGCTATCTCAACTTATAATAAGCTACCTTGCAGCGATTTCTTCTTGGCACACAACTGGCTTTAAGAGTACAAGACCCTACAAAGATGCTACAAGAACAATAATCCTTGATGTCTCTGACAAGAGCAGTCAGCAGGTATGCAAAGAATATGCTACAACAGTGGTCTGCTCCATAGTGCCTTCCTCATCTCCTTCCAGTCCAAATATCCTCACAGAGTCTTACTGCCATCAAGTAGCTCTGATCAACAACTAGTTTGAAGTTGTTATTTTGAACATGGCCATTTTCACCCATTGGGACCACCAGTAATGGTAAAGGATGTGTAGAAGAAAAGGAGAGAGTTTTCTCACCTTAAAAAGACAGCTATAATGCTCCTCATCCTGCCAAACTAGCTATCTGTCATCGTGGTCCCACAGCACCAGCCCTGTCTAGCCCTGAGAAAGATACAGGAAAAACTTACAGATTCCCGTTGGATTTTCCTGATGAAAGCCAGGTTGTTTAAATAAAACACCCTCAGCAGTTCTATTGAGCAGGAACTTCTTTCTCTGTGTCAGCTGCCTATTTTGTGCTGCTGCTGGTCTCTCCTCCTTTTCACCGATAACTTAGGGTACCACAAAAGGTAAATCTTGGGGCTTTCTGTGTAGTTTTTTCAAACAATGCAGCATGCAAACTGCTCTGGGGCAGCACTCAGATGTATAAAAGAAGACTGCCAGAGCCAGTCCCTTTTTCTCCCACCTGACAGGGAAACAGAGGTTTGATTTTCCTTCTAGCCCTGTGACTCTTACAGAAACTCTTGCAAAGAACACGATCTGCTGACAAACAGCAAAACAGGCTTAATCCTGCCAGTGAATACTTTGCTTGCTCAACCAGATCTAACTGCGTCTTTTCAAAAGCTCAGCATCTCTGCAGTGTAGCCTTGCAGTCTTACACTGCAGCCTCCAAAGTCTGCATTGAGAGCTGATGACCGCGCACTGCAGTGTGACGCACTCCTACCACGGTGCTGCAGTCTGTACAGGCTGAGTAAAGGACAGTAACAAAACAAGACATTCTGGCAGAGCTCAGCATCCCAGTCACCTTCAAGGGCATTGCTTCGTTGCAGCAGAGCTTCAATTTTTTAATGCAAAACTCAAATAGTAGAGTGACTCTGCTTTGGTTTCTGTTGTGACAAATTGAAGCCTGCTTAAGGATTAACCCTAAGATGACAGTGGGACCTTTGGGAGCTCTGTACTGCATTTATCCCCACATTTTTTTCTAATGGAAAGAAGTTCCTGACAAACCTTTTCAGCACTGAATAGCTTTGCACAGCAAATAACATGTTGAGTTTCAGGACCCATGTCATACAGCCAGCTGAACTAGGGCATCAAAATGTCAAAATGGCTTTAAACTGGTAACCAGACACAAACAATTTGTCGTTTCTACCTCACTTTGGCTCACCTTCACATTGCAGCATTTCTATGTCAACTAGCAGAGCTGTGCTCTGGAAGGCCAATCTGATGGTGTATAGTTCAGACTGCAGAAGCAAGCCCAGGACTGAAACCTGAAGACTGTAGTTGGTCCTTGCCCAGCTCTCTCAAAAGACGAGTTTCACTGACAGAACATAAATGCATCATATAGAGCAGATAATGGACAAAACAGAAACAAAATTCACTAAATACCCCCAGGCATGAGAGACTTTGAAGGAAACACAAATATTATTGAAAGACTTACCTGTTCTCGATTGAAAAACCTGAATACATAGCCACAAGCATGAAGAAACCTGAAAGAAATACTGGAACATACAATCGCATGAACTTACCTAAACCCTCTTTGCTGCATTACAGGAAAAATAGACTCACTGAAACTTCGTCTTCCATTAAAGTCTGTGGGGTTACCATTTATTAACTCATGTGGTTTGACTCTAATGTTATTACAAAGAGAATCAGAAAGTGCAGAATAAAAGAACACTCAAAGCACGTTCTAAACCCCATCTTGCCATGCTGTCTGCTTACAGTCCAAGAGAAACACTCTCCTCTATAGCAAAGGACAGAGACATTTCTTTTGGGGAAGTTAAGGTTCCAAGCACTAATATAGTTAAGGGGTTTTGAGCAAAAATACTCGTTCTTGGCATTCCTTCTTGGTTCTTAACGCTGAGTTGGGTCTGGTAACAAGATGCGAGAGAGTAGTCAGGCGCTTTCAGGAAATACCGCCCAACAGATCGATTCCTCTTATAATAGCTCCTGGCATTTCAATACCTCAAGCTAGCACTATTTCTGGAGATACTCAATACTGCTGCTTTAATATTCTCAGAACAGAAGAATCTGGCAAACTGAATGCTTGCAAACTGGGGCAAACAAAATGTTCTCCATGTCACCTGCAGAGATGCCTCCGGACAGGAGGTCAGTGGATTTCTTTAAACCACAGGACAGACTTCTGTAAGCTGAAAGAAATATTCTTTTTATTTGCCTTGATAAATACTTATTTTAGCCTAGTCTGTAATTTTCTACTTCAATTTCACACCATAGGAAATCCAGATGCATTTTTGTTTCTTTTCTCATTTTCTGGCCTGGGTATTTTCATCCACAGGTTTTCATGCTTACCTTTAACTTCAGAAAGTTAGCACAGATTATCTTAATTGTCTTTTTTTGGAACCTGTTCTGCCTTTCATGACTCAAGCCGTGCTTCTCTGGCCTGACCCAACAACCTGATAGATCTACTGGCAGGTCTGCAGAAACACCAGATCCAGCACAGATAGGAGAATCCACTCCCAAAGTCATAGCAGTACAAACAATTAAAAAATTAATTTTGCTTTTGTGGTTTCATCTTCTGAATACAGCACTGGAAGGAAAGGAACATCTCTGAAAGGACAATTTGCAGTGTCATGCACAGACCCAGATCATTTTCTGGCACAGACCAGAATGATAATAACTCTTAGAGAATCTTACTCCAGCTTACTCCATTGCTTTCTCTTATGCTCAGAACCAAGGTGCCTGCATCTTTTTAAAAGCTTCTTCCATGTCATGTCATGTCATGTCATGTCATGTCATGTCATGTCATGTCATGTCATGTCATGTCATGTGTTCTGCCAAAGAGACCAGATTCCAATTCTGAAAAAAGAGTTTTCCAAAAGGAACCTCAGCCTCTCCCAGTCAAAAGGGCTCCTTACACCCATCTTAATGTCCCTTTTGTCTCCCACAAATCCTTCTAAAACTTGCCACAGCCTACAGAAGAGCATGAGTCATAACTCTCTACTATGCTAATAAAAACTACCCACTGCTTCTTGTGATGCCATGTCCATCCACACCCACCTGCGCTGCCTTGCCTCCAAATGCAATTATGTATTTCTGTTCAACACAGCTACCTGTGGCAATGAGATAAGATTCCCTGTCTGGTAGCATGAGTTGCTAGAAGAATGCACATGAACAGCCAGTTGTGACAAGCCATTCTTGATCTCGGGGCCAAATATCACCCCAGAGTGATGAGAGCAAAACTTAGGTATAAATGTACTGCTGATGCATTGAAGAGAGAGGTTGTGTTGCTGCTTGAAGTTTAGCAAGGACATCGGTAATGCTGCAAGATTGTTTCCAAGAGATGCAAGCAATTTCAGCAAGAGAACACTAAGAAAAGTCCAATTTGGGACCAGAAAAAAAAATTTAGAAGCAGTATGCAGAATTTTATTCTGCAAACATTTTCATCATTAAGAAGAGCCACGAAAATGGCAGGGGAAAAAAAAAACAACAAAACTAAATGCAGAACCTGGTAAGGAACAACTATTTGTTAGATTGTCCAAGTCTTGTTGTGTGCTGTTGCCACATTAGGAAACACCTCTGTGGCTACTTTTCTGCCACACTGAAAAGCAATCATTTGATGACAGGAGCACCAGACACTGTTTCATAAGGTATGTGGAAACACCCCAGGATTTGAATTGCAGCTCAGGTGGGTGAAAATATCAGGAGTAATCTATGAAATATCAGAGAAGGGAGCAGAAGCACGTCCCAGAAGTACAAGCTGGCAGTAAAGGAGAAAAATTAGTGTCATCTTTATGGCAGAAGAGTACTGTATTTCCTAATGTCCTCGACAGCAGTGCCAGTGTCAGACTACCACTGCCTCCGAGGTTGCCATTCCTTTCCCGTGACAGCACTCATATTGCTGACAGGCACTGTTCACAGGCACTTGCCCAGACAGAGTGTGAGAGCTACCTTGAGTCTCTGATATGCTGTTTCCAGATGTTTTCACTTACCATAAGTGCATGTCATTCAAGAGGCAAGTCCGAGCTGCCTCCTCTGTATACACCCAAGGGGACATGGAAAGGCATGTCTAAGACCAACATCATGCAGAACCTAACGCTTGCTGAAGCTGGACCTCCTGAGCAGTGGGATGACTGAGGGAAAGCTGTCATACATCTAAAGATGTCAGAAGCTGCCTGTCACTCTGTGAAGCATTACCTATGATATATCACCCATGAGCACTGACTCAGTCCTAATTTCCAACTTCTGGACCCAAAACAACTTCTGACCTAGATGGGGGTTTTTCCCATATGTCAGAGGCATTAAAATCCTGACTACTCTGTCCTGTTTTGACTGTCTTTGTTAATATGAGCTGAATTATGGCACTCTAAACAGAGGTACCGATTCTTCTTGTAGACTACAATCAGGTACAGATCTGGACAGAAGAGCCATCTCCTTTCCAAGCTTGCACCCTACAGCACACGTTCCAGAAGTCTCATTCTTGCAACTGGTTCCAGTTGTCTCATTCTTGCAACTGGTTCCAGTTTCATGCACAGCCCTCATTCCATGTCTGCAGGGTGTTTACGGGAAAGATTGCCTCGTAAAGTCCATGCCCTTGTGCTCTCTGGCAGAAGAGACACAGAGATTTCTTGCTTTCCTTTTCCTTTTGTGCTCAGCTACAAGGCAAAATGCTGTTCAGTTTTAGCCTGGGGGCAAGCTTTCTAAAGCATCTGAAGCAGACGTACTACCGGTTTTCTTAGGGCTGTTGTGGTTGTGAGTAGCCTGAAAACACATTTGCTGGGAACATTTAACTGGACCTGAGGAGCACAGTCAAGAGTAAAACAGAATAGACAGCATGGACAAAGACATTCATCCTCCAAAATATAGATAGTTCTGGGCTGCTGCCTGTCACGACCTCTAAAGACATTTTCTTGCAACAGAAGAACAGAACACAACAAGGCTAGTCGGCCTGGGTATACAACATGTATCATTCAGTGTGCTCAGTTAGGGATTGGAAAGGACATTTGCCACACGTCTTCTGGCAGATGTAAGAGCAGACTGAACTGGAGATACTGATACCATCTTCCATATAAGCCTTTTCAGGGCAAGAGATGTCAAAATGCCAACAACACATTTATTTGGATGTGGAGAAATAACAAAGACTGAAACCTCTCGCTCTTGGGAAGGACTGTGTAATGTCAAGTCTGCAAATTAGGCTTATAGGGAATTGGGGAAAAGCAAGTTTCAAAGGGCAAATTGCTCTAGTTTCTGCCTTACTTCCCTGTGTCTGCAATGGACAAGCTGAAGAGGAAATTAAATGGAAGCTTTGAAAGAGAAATCTTTGTCTAGACTTTTATATTATTACCCTACAAATATTTAGTCAATAGAAAATCTCACACAAGATCACTACATCCAGGGCCAGTTTTCAATAATTAAGCTGGCACCCAAGGTAAAGCTGATGAGCCCCACTCCCACATTTGTGCAGGCACATCTATCTGACATGCATGAGTACGAACTGAGAGACTGCACATGCAGATCAAGCACACACAAAGCCCACAGGAGCCATTTGGCAAGTCTACCTGTGCCTTCACATGTTTGGGAAGGCAAGCTGGATACTGGTAAGGTTTCATTTTTCTGCCCAGGAAATCACTTGTGCTTTGAAGCACCTACCACAGACAGTAGACCAAATGACAATAAAAAATATACAAAGATGATTTTCAGTCTTCCTAAGCAGGAAATAAAAAAATGGAAGTTGTCCATTTGAGCGATGTAAGATAATGAACCAGTAACAGTTGTTCATTGCTTCAAGAACCTTATTAAGCAGACCAATAAGTCTTTATGGAAAAGAGAGAGGAAGTTTTGCTCTGGTTTTGCTACTCATGGTTCAAATTCTACAGCCTGGGGACTGGCTCTTACTGTGTGAATATACACTTTGGGAGAGGACAACTGTCCAGAGTCCTTGGAACTTCTGTGATAAACTAAGTCTCAACAATTACATTTTACACCGTATGACTGTGCGAAGCTATGCTCATACATACCGCTTCTGGTCTTCAAAACCAGGTACTACTTTAAAAAGAATTGGAGATCAACCCTTTATTTTGAAAAATATAATGTAAATTACTCTCTTAACAGCTATACCATCACAGGGGGTTATGATACAGCACATAAATTTCCTAATTCAGTGGTGACTGAAATGTGTTCTTGTGTACTTTAGCCAGGGGTTGAGTAGCTAACACACTAGCTAGAGGTGTAAAAGATCTGGGCTGTAGTCCAAATTCAGCTACTGATCTGAAGCATGCCCTTATGCAAGCCATTTACTCTCCGTTTCTCAACATATTTCTTCCTAGCCCTTCTGAATTTACACGTGAAAATTTCCAGGAGCAGGGAAAGGCACTAAGTGTGTGCATATATCCAGCACAAAGCGGGCATCCAATTCTGTGTCAGGGTCTGCAGCTGCTGAAGCTGTATAATGCTTAAGATATGGATGTGGGTAAGCATGTGAGCAGCAAGTGTCCAGGGAGTGAAATTGTTCTTCAGGATTTAAAATCAAGGGCAACTGTTTTAGTTATGCTTTTGTGACCTTCCATTTTTAATCACTATGCTTTAAAGTCTCAGCTAGGCAAAAAGCAGATTGCTTTTAAAATGTCACCCAATAGCTATTTTAACTAAAAGAATCCACCAAACACCAAAAATTGTATTACTATGAAATCAAAACCACTAATTTGACATTAAAGTAACCTTTAAAAATCATTCCGCAGAGACAAACCTAACCTTTTTAGCCAAGCAATAAGAAACATACTTTGCATAAGTCATATTAGATCTGATACTTCTCATGAGCTACTGAGAATATAGAGAGGGCATCAAGTGCATTTAACCTCCAAGGCAGCTGTCTCAGATATCTCTCACAAGATGTGATCCTTCAAATAAGGATGAGCTTATTTCTCTGGAATTTTTATTGCATACATAATCATAAATGCCAGGTAGAGGCAAATGGGGGGATCCATTGATCTGTCTTCCTGTGGGCTTCCCAAGAGATGGAAATAGATGAAAAGTGCTATCTGTCACCTCACTGTTCTCAGCCCAGAGCAGAGCCATATTGCTCAGTGCACCCCTGCTGTGAAAATTCACACTCCACATCAGAGAACATGGGCTGCTCTGCGTGTGAACCAATTTATGGCTTTTCCTGATTTCCCTGTGGAACAAGTTTAACCTTGAACAGGACATAGGATGATGATGAATCCAGGTTCTGGACATCCCCAGCCCAGAGGACAGTCAAGCTGTTTTCCTTGTTTTTTTCGCTCTAGTAATGCCAAGGTGGAAACACAGTGAAACAAACTCTACGAGGAATAAATGGAAAACACTTGCATCGATTAGTCCAATTTAGCAATGTCTAATTTAGCAAGAAACATGACAAATGGTGTTTTGCAGAGTGTGCTGGCATTTTTACAGCTAATTCATGAAATAACATGAAGAAAACTTGCTGCAGATGGCCTTTAACTGAGAAATAAATAGGTAGAGTGCTAGCCACTATAATATCTGTTGAGAGCTATATTTACAATGCATGAGCTAACCAAACTGTGTGTTATCTATGCCTCATTTAGCGGAGTGGTGTCCAAGTCATTTTATTACTTACCCAGGAAATTTGGCAAGGGGAACAAAAAGGCATGCAACAAAATACTTCACACTATTGCTCGCTGTGTTTGCAACTCTGTATTCTTCTGTGCTTGGAACCCGTGGCGATGGCACAAAGCCGGCTGCTGAATAGCAGTATGGTCTCACTATTTCTTTTCAAATATGGATAAAGTGAAGGTGCCCACACCCACATATTTAGTGAATTGTGAGGGCTGTCCAAGGATCCCTTTGGATCAGAAACATCTCTTTGTCTTAGCTCAGATCTCTACATTTCGAGGCTGGAGGAATGTTTCAGCAAAAATATTTTTCCCCTGCATGAGTGATCTCGTCCCACAAATACTGGTTGTTGTGTTCCAGAGATGTTCAAGAATCAAGCTCAGGACAGCAATTACCTCTCGATCACCAAAATGCTACAGGAAAAGCAGCACCAAAAAAAAGGTAAGACAAGACAGAGATTGCAACCTAACACTACAGTTTCTAATCAAACCCATGTCCAAGGCGGTCAGTATCAATACCATTTTGCAGAGGGGTAAGAAAATGTTTCAAGAGTGCTTCCAAGACTTGGCCCCCCTTGTCCTTGACCATAACTGCAGCCAGGTAGCATAGTGCAGTCTCTCTGCACCCCGGTTTGGAGGGGCAGTTTCAAGTGCCACAAAACAAATGTAGCCAAACACTCTAGAGATTTCTGTGTCGTCTGCCCTAACAGCTCCTCATAAATTAGCACCTTTCTCATCCTCCACCATCCCTCACCTCTCCCTCATTGCTCCTTTCTCCCTCCTGAGTGGGCCAGAGGCAGTGTGTGCCACAGCTGACCTGAAGCTCCTGGAGCACTGGCTGGTGCAAACAGGATTACTGACCAGCTGGCTGCTGCCTCTCAATAGAATTGAGTTCCAGACGCCTTCCCCTGAGCCAGGCACATTATATTTGGATTTCTTTCCTCTTGGAGATCTCTGTACCTCAATCAACTTCAATTTTGTTTGTTTCCAATTTAAAATAAGGAGTGGGAAGGAACAGAGAAGACGTGTTAAAAATAGTTGGGTAAATACAGAAATAAGGCTTTTTTTTTAAGAAATAAAAGTCTAAGTCTGTGTTAAGGGGAATAATATAATATCAGAAGAAAAGCCAGATTAAATGTGTCTATCTGCTCTTGCTACTAATCTAGAAAGGGTGGGAAAGTGTATTTCTATGTCATCCCATGGACAAGAAGTGGCTTCGAACCAGCTGCTGTATTCTGAAGAGGCTACACCTCTCCACTCAGGAAAATGTAGAGAAAGCAGCAGAGCCAGATCTCTGCTGGAATAGTTAATGCTGACTGATTATTGGACAGTGTAAGCCGTCAAGAGTGAAATGAATTAGGAAAAACCCTTCTGAAATAATGGGATGAAAGAAATATGATGGAATGATATTGGACATCCAGAAAACAATTGTTTTGTTAATATTATACAAGAAAAAGCCAGGTAGGAAAGAATCTTTGCAATTGACAGAAGACTGGAGAATCTGCCTTTCAATTTGTAGGGCTAGAACCATGTAGGTGTTATAGAAAAGCAGACATACAGGACTCTCGGGAGATGGAGGGTGTTGGCAGCAGACGAAGACATCATATAAGATCCCAAATTAACTTTTGATAGAACACTGATAATTTTACATTCTGAGGAAGTCTCGGGTGACATGGTAAGTCTATAATGAGGACCACAAGGCTTTGTCATTTCAAATGTGAGCCTAAATAATGGAGATGTCTAAGACAGAAAGGTATCCAGAGGTCGTAAGACAGGAAAAAATGTGGGCTTTTATTTTTGCTACAGTAGTCAGTGCAGACTGAGATTATGCTGGCACAAGATGCAGGAGCCTCATCTCCCTACAAGTTTCTTTGGGCACTAAAAACAGAGTAGCACAAAGAACCGGAAAACAACAGCAGAGAGATTGTTTGCAGGAGCAGTAGACAGTGCTGTATCAAATGAAAAATGGACTATCAGGCTGGAGGCAAATGGAGTATTTGTTCATTTTATGTTGGAAACAAGCACACCAGCCAATAAGCAAAGTCTGCCAAAAATAATGACGAAAATAAAAGGAGAATTCAATGGCAGACAAGTAGATAAGACCTTAGGGCTTATGGTAATCATTTTGCTCCAACTAAGTACATGAATTAACTGGATGAATAAATTGCAATTTGAAAGAGAGAGTTGGAGAAGTACTACTATCAGGTGAAAGCATCCTTTATCTCATCTAGCTGATGTGGGGTTTTTTGAGAAGACACTGCTGAAGAAAGGCCTTCCAGAGAACGTAACCCTTACCAGGGTAAAACAGAACTGTTAAACAGAATGTGGGATCTGGGAAACAGGTGTTGATTGAAGATGACCCAGGACTGCAGCATGAAGAGACAACTGCTACTGGCAACAGTACATCAGCAACTTTGAGCAGGGCAGTCAGACCCAGATATCAGTGGTGTGGTAATCACATGGCCCTAATCAGCCCTGCCATTCTTAGTAAAGACTGCAAGCTTTGCAAGCAATGTGCAAAACCTGGGAACTGAGACCTCTCAGTTTTGCCCTCTCTGAACTTTCCTTGACCTGCCTGTAGCTTTGTTTTGCTTCTCTCAGCTGTGGCAGCAATTCCTCCAGCTGATCAGGTGCCCGTGCCTGATCTGTTCTCCTTCTGCTTCTCTCGGTGTGGTACGACCATAGTTTTGCATAGACAGCAATGACAAGCTGCTACTCCATGTGCAGTGAGATTTATACAAAAGCAACTTGCTGACAAAGCGCTGACAAACCCAGGCCTGGTAGGACAGCAGAGGCCTTGAGAAGGACACAGGATGTGGCACAGAGGAGCACAGCTGCAAACAGATTGCCCACGGTCAGCTGAAGTGTGAACCTGGAGCTGGACAGACTGGGTTCAGGGGTAATGAACAGAACAAAGAGAGAACACACCGAGATGGTGCAGGGTGTAGTAAATTTGGGTGTAACATGGAGCTGCAGACCAGTGTAGAAAGAGAGCAGTGTCTCATCAACGTATACAAATTATCCCAAGTGATCCTAGAGGCACAAAGAACTCCTGACATGAACATTCTTCCTGGCAAAGGACTCTGGATGCTGACAGCTCCCAATAGCATCCCCCCATGACCTCCACCAGTACGGAACCTCTCGAGACAGGGGAGCAGTGGAAGGGTGAGCACAACATAGAAAGGTGTGAAATTAATGTATGTGTGATGACAATTTCATAGCAGTTCTCCAACTGCATTTCTATTCCTTTATTTTTGCAGAACTTGGAGCTGGATTAAAACTGAATAACCCCTTGGTATTTCAGTCAAACAAACATTAGATTCTTGGCTTTACTAATAAATGAAATGTGCTTCCTTCTCATCTGTGAACAAGATTTGCAATGTAACTGCTTGTTTATCACAGGACAATGAATAGCAACAATTTGCAAGGAGCAATGAACAAGAAACATTCATGGACTTAAACGGAAAAGTCCCTTTTTCCCTCAGCTAAATGGAAGTAAAATCCAAGACTGTTGCTCAGAAGGGTCAGAACTACTAAAACTGGCAGCACCAAAAGGCAGCAGGCAGTTAAGCCACAGAGCAGAGATCATTCACTTACAGAACCACAGAACAGTTAAGTTCGAAAGGGTTGTCTTGTGATCCTATAGTCCAGCCTGCCTGCTGAAGCAAAGTGAGCTAGAGCGGGTTACCCATAAACATATCAAATTGGGTTTTGGGTATCTCCACAGATGGAAACTACACAACCTCTGTGGGCATCCTATGAGAGTGTTTGACCATCCTCTCAGTAAAGAAAAATTTTTCATGCCTTTAGATAGAACTTCCAGAGAACGGCCTGTTGTTATGACTGAGAGTTTGGAGCAAGGAAGCTCCCTACACTTGCTGTTTTCCCTGTTTTAATAATTATTGGATGCATGTTAAAGAATATGGAGATGTTTGAAAGGTAAATTTTCTGTCTAGATTCAAACATGCTCATGAAGATATGATTACAGTGGAAATTCTCCTTTCTGGGACTAAGTATGAATCATAAGTGAGAAGGACTTTAGAAAGTAGGAGGGTCCTTTCTGGATCTCATGACTCAATGGAAGGCCTTCTCTGATAAAATTTGTCTGCAGTTCCCATTCTGCCTGCCATAACCAGCTTACATGAACTCAGCATTTTACTGTTGTGTCAGTGGTAATGCACAAATTGCTGGTTGTTTCCACATCATGATAAATGGTTCATCTCATCCATAGACTAAATACTGACAGAAAATTAAACATAAAAAAGCTGAGTCTCTTCTGAGATTCATGACTAGAGAATGCAAGATGTAATTCCAACTAAGGCTTTAGCAGGAATACTGTTTATAGTATTATTATTACCTGACATTTTGAAAAATGTATGTAGCACTTCAGGGAAGCAGGAAGAACAAACAGACATTTACATAACTGGAATTCCCACAAAAGACTTGAAAGGAGCTCCACCAACAGCTTCAGACACATAAAGGGCCGCTGTAAAGAGGCAGAGAATAACATTTCTTATGTACAAAGTGAATGGGACAGGAAGCAGTGGAATTAAATCAGTGTAAGGAAGCTGTGTGTTAGGCACTAAGGGAAATCAGTGTGCTGTAGAGAATTGTGCTCTTCACCCTTGGAAGCTTTTAAAGACAGCCTAGGCAATGATGTGCCAGGATGTGTTAGAGTTAGTCCTTCAGTGAGACCTGAAGGTAGGTTACATGTCCCTTTTACAGCCCTCTTCCGTCTGATTCTGCACTTTCTATCCCAACTTAACAAATCATTAAACAGAGTTCATCTGCAATGAAATAACGGATTCCTGTAGACTTTAGCAAGACTACTAAAGCATATAGAATTAGAGGATGTTAAACTTGGCTGAACCAGGCCCTAGGAAGAATTAATGAATTAACATGTAAATTCCATGTAAAAGAAGATTGAGCTTGTACCTCATATGAAACTGGATTATTTTTAAAATATAATTTGGTTTCCTTTCTCTTCCTCTTTGTTTTTGTTTTTTTTCTAGAACAAATATTCCCAGAAGTAATGCAGACTTTATAGACAAACATGACATTTCTACAGCCAATTTTATTACATTCATAACTCTGTCAAAGTACTTGGCAATTTTTTTCAGTGTTCTTTGAGGAGGGTAAGTAGGAAAGATTCTCAGTGATTCTAGAGTGTTCAGTACAGATAAGACCAGGAAGGGAAGGAGAGAAGGTTAAATATCCTCTCATAATTCTATGAGGGTAACAGAGCCTTTGAATCTTTTTAATGCTTCATTATGGACTAGATTTTCAAGTGCTATAAGATTTCTGATCTCAATGTAAATGTCATTCATTATATATTTCCCTCAGCCATGGTAATACAGAAAGAGCCAAAATTTTCTGATCATCAGACGTTAGAAAAATATGTAATCTAAGTCACCAAGAAACTCATTGCGGGGGGAGGAATAACCAGGATGGTTCCCTTGCAGTCTAACAAGGAACTTGGGTGTGTTCATTTTTTTCCTCTCTCCACTGACATGTATTTACAATAACTGGATCACGTCCATGAGAGCTGTCACTACACATATTGGTGCCTTATTGGGCAGTCCACTGAACAGATGAAGATGAGAGAAAATTACACTAGTTTTCACAGGCTATGTGGGAAGCCTCTGAAAATCCTATGGCATTTTTCTGATAGTTTCTTACCCATTCTCCCAAGAGCTGTTTTGATTACAAGATTAACATCTTGTCCTGGGGAGGTGCCTGATCTCAAGCACAAGATGTAAATGGCCAAGCAATACACAGTAATATCAACTCACAGTTTTATAATATCATATTAAAAGTAACATTTTAAAAATTTCAACCTTAACAAAGTATGAAAGACCACCAAATAAAATCAATGTTTTATGTAGACAATATGTTCTCTAAAAGTGGTCGGGGAAGAAAAAGATTTATGTGAGTAATGAAGGCACAACAAACAATATTGTTAGAATGAGTCCTTTTTTATTTATAACATTAACCCAAAGACTCTCCGGGGAATTTATATTTAAATACCTTCCTGTGAACATATTACAACTGTAAAAGAGGATTTGATCTGATTATAAATGTTATGACTATAGGCAGCCACACACTGCATATTAACAGAATACTTACTGAACTTAGCTGAGGCCATCAACTAGGGCATCCAGTTATCCCTGTGACTGTACTTGATATGGTCTTATGATAATGAAACCAGTCAAAAATAGGCCTCATGAAAAGCTGTGATATAATCTGGAGCAATTATATTGAGGGGGGAGAGTGTTCAAACACAGTGGCAGTAGTTCATAAAATAAAATGTACTTCCTTATGTTTCTTCAGCTAGAAAACTTTTCCCCTTCAATGGGGAAATTTCCTGAAAGATGAACACTTCATGAAAGATGCAAGCAAGGCAACAGGGAATCCAGCTTCGTTTCTTCCCTGGAACGTCATTTTGAGGGGGAACATTCTTGATTCTTCATCACACTAAGAGCGCAGCAAAGAATTTTGTATCAGCCAAATCTCTTAGCTCAGAAGGAGCAGCACAGGGTAAAGAGTGGTTGGACAGCACCCACGCTTCTTTCTGAAACCAGTGTCCCTCCTGTCTGATCTGCACTTTAGTCATCATAGCTTCCTGCTAACAACCTGTTGAGATCTTCCTGGCTTTCCTCCTCCCTTCAGCTTCTCTGTTGCTATGAGGTCCAGAGGTACATGGAAGTATGGCATTCCCTACTGAAGATGGTTTGGTCACCAGAATCAAAGGGGGATAGACAGGCTACTTTCTGCTGCTGGTACCTTCCCCAGCCAGTCCTTCCAGTAACTAGCAGGAATAACAAACCCGAGGAGGAATTCATTTCAACACTAGCCTGTTATTCAGTGTCTGGCTGAACAACTTCAGATAAAAATTATTTTTCTTGTGAACAGAGCTGCCCTACTGTCCTGGTGGTGAAACACCAATTTACACTCCCCTGCTATGAATAAGACTTTCATCTGAAGTCAGCTGTTAACATGTGGTATCAGTGAAGGAAGGAGGAAATTACAGTTCAAGACTGAGGAATGGCATGGGAGGATGGCAAACTGTTCAGTAGAAGAAAGGAGGGCAATGGATATTGTCTACCTGAACTTCAGTAAGGCTTTTAATACTATCTCCCGTACAATCCTCATAGACAAGATGTTAATGTACAGGCTGGATGAAAAGGCAATGAGACAGATTGAAAAACAAATGAAGGGCTGGGTCAGGAACATGGAGATCAGTGGAACAAGGTGCATTTGGAGGTCAGTAAATAGCAGTGTACCCCAGGTGTCAATATAAGGTTCAATCCTAGTCAACACCTTCATTAGTGATCTGAGTGATGGCTCAGAGTATATCCCCAGTAAGTTTGCAAGTGGTACGAAACTGAGGAGTAATGGTATGCTAGAGGATTGTACTGGCATCCTGAGAGATTAAAACAGGTTGGAGAAGTGGGCTGACAGAAACCTTACAAATTTCAGCAAGGACGACTGCAAAAGTCCTATACCTGGGGACAAACCAAGCACCAGAAGAGGCTGAGACCCACACAATTTGGGAAGCAGCTGGGCAGAAAAAGACCTGGGACTCCTGGGGGACACCAAGCTGACCATGAGCCAGGTGCACCCTTGCACTTCTTGCACAAAGAAGGATAATGTTGTCCTGGGCTTCACCGGAAAGAGTGTTGCCAGCAGGTCAATGGAGAGGATGCTTCCCCTCTCCTCACACTGGTGAGGCCACACCTGGAGGGCTGAGTCCCCTTTTGGGCTCCCCAGTGTAAGGAAGAGATGGTCGTACGGGGGAGAGACCAGCTAAAAACAGGAGCCAGGCTCTTTCAGTGGTGCTCAGCCTCAGGACCAGAGTCAGTAGGTATGATTGCTGCAATTGTAACTCCTTGAGGGTTTCAGTTTCATTTTTGTTTTGAATTTTTATGATTTGTAAGAATTTTTTTGTTACAATTTGTTCTTCAACATGGTCAGGGAGGGTGGCAAGGCTCTGGGCAATTCTCTGCATACCCTTCTGCAGTCACTCTTAGGCTACGGAACTGCAGTCAATGAGAGTGCTTCAGCATTGTGGCTTTCCCCCCAGTGTACCTCTGCAGCACAGAAACACAGTTTCGTTTTATGAGCAAGCGATCTGAGGGCTGCTTCTCTTGCAGTCGTCAAGGAGAATGCCTCCAACTAATGAAGACTGCAGATTTAAAGTGGATTTGTTAAAGTACAAAAAGGCCCTGTTAATCTGGTGTTTTGCAGAAGAACACCACCTTTTATTCAGCATAATTCCCCTCCACTTTTTATGCAGTTTAAAGGGATCTTCCGAGGAAGATGCAGACACCAGCTGCATCACTCATGGAAAAATGTATTTTACCACATGCCTATTACATGGATGAGACATGATGATAAGAGTGGGACTGTTCGCTAGCATTATTAAGGTTTAAGACAGGAACATTTCTCTGTGTTTCTACAGAGTTTTATTTTCTCTATAATGTTTACCAGAAATAATAATGACTTTTATACTTACTTTTTCAGAGTTAAGTATTGCTTTGGATAAACTTCAGAAAATCTGGGAAAACTGCATAGACTCATCTGAGTGTCCTTTTTTACTCTCCGCACACACATCAATGCATGTGCTACTCCAATTTAAACCTCTTTCCACAAAAGGTCAGCCAGCTTCTTCAGAAGGTTTTGTGCAGCCTTTTTGAGAAACATGAATGATGGCATGTTCAACTGTATGCTGTGCACTCACTGTACCTTTTTCATGACTTGGATGAATTGTGCAGTGCAGATATTATAAATCAAACCCAACATAGCATGAAACACAGGCAACAACTGGTTAACGTGATTTGTATCCCAGGAATGGGTGTGTTGTTGCTGTTAAAGATAATGTTTGGAGTTTTTCTAGCACAGCTAATCTGGTTCTCTGAGAGAGAGAGAAGATTCCTGTTTGTCTAGCTGAGGCACAGAGCCGGCAGTGCATAGCAGCAAAGTCATGAAGTGTTATCTATTCTTTGTGGTAGTGCTCCATGGAAGAGTTGGTTTGATTTCAACATTGCATTCTATTTAAATTGCCCTTCTGTGAAGCACACTGAAAGCCTCATTGAAGCAATGAAAGCTGTTTTCCACTTTGGAAATATCAGCAGCAACAAGTTCAATTTGCCATCACTGTGCCAAAGAGCCACTGAAGGAACGTGCAGCGTGAGCTACCACAGTTCAGGAAAAATCAACAAGTATGTTTTTTCACCCCTTCAGCTGTTTGGCATATGAAGTTATCAAAAAGAAATGGACAGCAATAGACACTGCACTCTTGTGCACAGCCCTGGCAAGGGAGGGTGGGATACAGCTCAAGAAATCTCTGAGGATATTTAGGGTTTCTAGGTCTAGAGTCTCTGATGTTGGGAAGGTGACATGAAATCAGGACTTCTTGCCAAAACAGCAGATTCACTCTGTACAGCAGCACAAGAAAGGAAATGCTATTTGTCTTCCAGATGGGAGAAAACTTCACTAGCTACATCTTGCATACCTTAACGCCGTGTGAACACCCTCATCAGCAATTTTTCCATTTATTACTCTGAATTTTGATCTCTTCACTCTTCCCAGTACTCCAGACACTGAGGAGCTGGTCCACAGAAAAAAAGCTTGCTTGATAAAACCCTCTTTATACACAGCCTAGATGTTTAAAAAGAAAAATAAAAAAGACAGGTGAAGTACAAAAACTTCAACTATTTTTTACCTATATAGAACTCTTTATACAATAGTATGAGTCTTTAAACAAGGAACTCCTGCTTTTCATTTCCATAAACATACTAGAAATCAGCTTCAAAATCAGCCTTAATGCAATTTTGCATGGACACAGCAGGACCGATGATTGCAATTTCATATTACACATTGCAAATAATAAAGCTCTTTACAGCTGTTCCCTCAGCTCTTTGTATCTGAGATGCTTTTGCAGGCTTCTAGCTCTGAGGGGCAGTGCCATTCCCACTTTCTCTCTATCAATTTGTATTCAATGTTCTCTCAGTTCTTCTTTTAATAGTGCTTGGGAGTGGTGTGAAAGGAGAGAAAGAAGAGAAAGAAGGAAGAGACTCATTGGCACTGAATCTGGCAGCAACACTGATGCAAATGGTTCTTTCTCACCCTGCAAATTAAGAATAATGAAAGAAATCCCCAATTTACAGCAAGAGAAGTCATATGATATTACCTTTGAGTGATTTTTTTGTTTCACTGTTAGTAATGAAGGATGGTTTTAGCTGAGTGCTGAGTAGATAGAAAATACTCTGGATCCATCTAATGCTACAATTCAAGTGATTCCTTTATTTTTGTGCAGTAATTCTCACCAGTTACAGAAAAAATCATTGATTTTCCAAGGATAAACAGTTTTACATATGCACTGATTTAATACACCATTAGTAATGGCTTTATGCGCAACCGCTTTTTTTTTGGGCAGAATTTGATTTTCATCCATTGTGTCGTTTCCTGCTTTTTTATGCCCATTAAAAACAGTAATTGTGCTGGACCTCACCAGACAGGGCAGGAGCTGTCCTGGAGGGCTATCATGGCTGAACTGTTCCTTCAAAATTTTTTCCATATTTCATACTTTTGAAAGTTACAGACCAACAACAATAGATACAGGTGTCATGGTTTGAATTTTCCAGAGGGCTTCTGTGCTGCAGAAGGCAAAACAAGACTGTCTTTCCCCAAACTGCATAGTGACACCCTATGATTCTACAGTGAGAAACACCAGAGAGTACACAGCGAGGTAGCACAGAAACTTCTTCATGAGATCCCTCACAGTGATTCCTGTAATGTGATTCCAGACTTTTTTGTTTGTTTCTTTGTAAAATTAATCTGCTGTGTGCGCAATGCTGAGATTGCCCAGTGCTTTTGATGTAGCTGTGAGTTGGGTTTAAAGCCTGCCCCTCCTGCTTCCACCTTCCACCTCTTGATATGAGATTTTATTTGGGAGGGACATGATGGAATGCATGAAGTACCAACAGGAATAAGGCAGTTGTCTTGTCTGTCTCCAAAGAAGATGGAGGAAAGCACTGAGAAAAATTCATCCATGGAGAGGGAGCACTCTAGGCATGCATATTTGTCTGAGAGAACACACTTGTGTTACACACCTGACTGTGCTGGGAACTGACAGTGCTGCTGGACTGTTTTCACAAGAATAACATCACAGAGAGAGTAAAATTACTGCCCATTCTCAGTAGGGGCCCTTAAGCTTTCTTGCTATGATCTCCCTGAATTGATTGTCTAAAGCCAATTCTAACATAATGTGGAAGCTTGGAGCAGAGAAGCAACTTCCCTTTTTTGTTGCATCTGGAGACCTGGTTGTATCATTTATGCAGGCAGTGAAAGGTCACAGCCTGGCCTAGTCACTGTTACTAAGTGGTACACTGACTGTCCAGCATGCCTGCTGTGAGTTATACTGAGTGAAGGAGAGGGAAAGCCACCAATTCTGGCTGATTTGAGCTGGCTCAGACCAAAGCAGGTTGATTAAGACTGATGAGGTACCCTTCACCTTCTTTCCTTTCTCTGCTCCCAAAATACATTTTTGTGATTTTGCTCCAAACCATGGATGCAAAAACTTCTCACAAAGTACACTTAATGGAAGCTTCAGAAGGAGGAACACAGCAGCCTGAACACAGAGCAGGTGCAGGCAGACAGCTGGGCTGGCGGGGCAGTACTCATGGGAAAACACTTGGCTTGGAATTGAGCACACCACCACACACCTTCATTAGTGGCAAATCAGCACACAGGAGGAGAACTAATGAACACCTTCGTGGCCACCTCTTCTAGATGACTGAAGGAAGCAGTGAGATGACATGTAGGTCAGGACACAGAGGCTGACTTAACATGATCCTAAACTAACAGCATGACAAACTGGACCCCTGACTTGAATTTCCATGGAAAGAAGGACACAGAGACAGCAGCAGAAACTCTGAGAAAAAAATCAATTAATGAAAGTGCTTCCAAGGCATCAAAGTTTTGCTTAAGTTCCAGGAAGAGGAATATGTACAGTCTGAATCTAGGCTACCTCTCCTCTAAAGACATTTGCAATAAAGAGAGAAACACACTAACCTATAGGAGACCTAAATAATGAGATACCTCTTAAAATATGCAGTCAGTGAAAAATGTCGCACTTGGAAAATTACTTCTCAGCAGATTAATTGCTTTTTCCAGCATGCCTTGCTTAATAGTTCCTCTAATCCATTGTGGTCTGGATGATGTATTTCTTACAGAACTAGCAGCATTTCATTCTACATTGCCTTTTCTTTGAATCTAGAAACAATGGGCAATAAAAGAGGAGGAAAGAAATGTAAATGAAATAGAGTCAGTGGGAATTCCAGCTCACCAGCTTTATACAAATAATGATTCCCATTTATTTTTCCAACCTCTAGCTTCTCTATCTTATGTAAATAAAAGCAATGGTCAACCAGCAAAAATTAAAACAGCATGATTTCCCTTTATTTCAGGGCTTTTTGACAAGGACTAACATCTTTTTGTGGGTGGAGTATGAGATTTAGTTTTATATTTGCAAAAAACCCCAAACAACAACATGTAAAGCTATAATCAGTCTGTTGCTTTGTCTAGCACTATGTCTGTTATGGATCCATAAAAACAATTATTTCAGTTGGTATTCCCATGTCAGCTCAGAGGCTCAAGAGAGACCCCTGCATCCTCTTACATGCTTTTAGAAAACAGTTCCTCTCATACAAGCTGAGGAGCTGTCTGAAATCAGAATCTTCAAGAAATAGTAATAAAACAAGGGTTTTAATGCTATTGGTAAGGCACAGGCTTCAGTCTTAACACATACATTAGTCTCATAATTTGTCCTCCTTAGCTGGTGAAATCTATCCTCCGTGGTCCATAAAGATTAACTAAACCTACACAGATGAGACAAAAATGGATATGACTCCACAGAACAGGTAAAATAAACAGAACGCTGATCCTGCAAATGTAGGAGAGCCTAGTACTACTCCCTCAGGACCACGACTAGGGAGAAAACCCTTATTTGGTCAAGGGAAAACAAAGGAGTGGCCTCGCAGGAGAAAAGGCTTTGATGCTGTACTGCAGTGGCAGGACCTGGTGGAGGCCAACGGAGTAGTGCCAGATAACACACTGCAATGCAAACCCATGAGGAGACCAGCCTGTGCCACAGGATACATACAGCTGTCCCAAACAGCTGAGCAATCCTGAGCAGACAGCTGGTCCTGTGCATACATCACGTAGCTACACCACTCCAGAGGAAAGGCAGAGGAATTAGACAGCTTAAAAGCTGTTGAACTGTAGAGGTTCAGGGTCGGAGTTTGTGCTGACATACACTAGCAATAGGCTTGTAGGGTCTGTCCTTCCATCTAATTCACTCCTAAAGAAAGAAGCAAATCAAGCAGTTCAAGAGCAACTTCATCCTTTTAACTTGCCTTTCCCCACTGCCCTTTATGCCCTCCTCTCTCTTCACTTAAGCGCTGCATTTCAGTGTGGGTGCCTCAAATTCATTGCAATTTATAAGCATGTTATCCTCACAGCCAGCTATTGATGGGAGCAGCATGGAGCCCTGGGGCTCTGTGGACATCCTGCAGGCAATTCTTGGGATACTGCAGGTGGATTAATTATTTCTATTTCTACAGGCTGCTGCTATGAGGCATAACATCCGTTCTAGGCATATAAAACAGCAATTAACAATGCCAAGCATGTCCAGACAACTGTCTACTTTGAAATAGTCACACACATTGTCAGGATGATCTGTTAAACTATTCACATTCACCACTGCAGTTGCTATGGGCTCAGCTCCAGTAAACAGACAAAGAGGAGAAGTCAGAGATCAGAAGTGGCATTTTCAATGCATTGGACCATAGCACTCTGAGCATCCCTGAAGGTTTCAGCTGGCTTGATTGGGAACAGGAAGGGTCTTCAGGGGCACAAAAATTACTATTAGGGCCCATATCAGCAGCTGCAACTAAGTACCAGAGTCTGTTGGTCCTCTTATATGCAGGACAGCTATCTGTGGTAGCATGCCTCCTATTCCAGCAGATGAGGATGAACAAAGGAAGACTTTGAACGTGGACTAGGGCCCAAAACAATCATCCAGTGGAAATAACAGGGTGGACAATACCACGGTACCTTTCCAGACTCTGCAAAGTCTGAAGCAGCCTGGGAGCTATGAAGCTTCATAAGTCATGTTGGACTGCTGGGGAAAAACCAACACTGACGGAGAAAAGACTAATACTCCGTTTCAGCAAGGCTTAGCAGGAATACTAAGAGAACTGTATGTGCGTGGAGCATAGTCCTTCCGAAAGGTGCTGACCACTTTTGATGAAAACCCATAGGGCAGTAATAAGGACATTCCAGAAAGGCTGGAAAAATGAAGACTACCACAAAAGAGGACTTTAGTTTGGGGAAGCAAAATTAGACTGAGAATCTGGCAAAGGAATCTGACTAGGAATCTGGCAAAGGAATCAACCTTATACATAGGTGAAGATGCTCAGGACATGACAATAGTATTCTCCAAATATATTTCCTGTTGCAATTAGAGACAAAATCTTTTAGATGTGACAGTATAAAAAAGATCAGAATGATATTTCATTTTCCCTTGTAATTTTCCATTTCAATTGAATATAATAATAATATTTAATATTTTGCATTTTACTCTACTACTGCATTATGATTTAAAACGATGATTAATGAAAATGGTTGTTTGAATTGCATTTGAAGACTGTTTATACCAGTGCAAGGCTTCTGACTTTTGTCTCGTAGACAGAACACTTTTTTAGTGTTTGCTCTATTCATGAGATTAATTATGGACAGAAGGTGTGTCAGGGAATATTTGACAGAAAACAGATGCTTACATGACAGCAAGTCCAATCTGTATATTGGAAGTTCCTCAACTAACATTCACAAAATTTCTTGTGAAGTTGAAAAAAGCATTTAAAATAGTTCTTTTGCTGTAAGTGAAAATACAGTATTTCAGCCCATAGACTCTTTTTTCCATCAGATAAGGAAACTGAGGGCTGAAAAAAGTTTTCCTTTACACAAATTTCCTTCCATTAGAGGTTAGACGTTAGTTTTGCTCCATCAGAGTGAAAGCAACAGCAACTTAAAACCCACTCAAACCTAAAAATGCTCAAAACACACTGGAAAAAAAACACCCCAGAAACATTAGAAATCCTGGTAGTTCATCTCTCACTGTCCTTAACCTTGGGCCACACTAGGACCTCAGAAATGTTCATTAGGCTTTGGTCTTGATGAACAGCACCTGAGCTCAGCTCTGTTTGAGCTTATGAGAAACACGGTCTGCTCTCAGGAATGGGTGCTGTCTAATGAGCTCCTGGTTTTAACAAACACCATTGGAAACTGATTTTTCTTGCCTGAATAACAACCCAAGAGGAATAACATTTTTGCTATTGCACTTTAAAAGAAAGTTACCAACTCAAATTGTGGCCAGGATGTCAATGTGTTAAAAGCCAATGCTCTTATGAACCTATAAACAGAGGTCCTAAGTGAGACCCTTTGACTTCCAGCATCTCCATCTGAGTGAGGCCTCTCAGAGCCAGAGAACTCTCATATTTGCTGCACTTGAAGGACCACTGCTGAACAATGATGACAGAGCCCGGGCTGATAGCCCCACTTCTCAAGGCTCAACCCTTTGCCTGTTGAGAAGATGCAAAGACATCTGACATGAGCACTTCACCGAGCTCGAGGGAGAATTTTCACAGGTACCTTGTACATACTCCAGGTCTGCGTGAACACACTACAGAAAATGTACCTGGAATCTTAGATTCTTACATACTTTAGGCTGGTAGGTAAGTTAGGCTGTAAATAGGGCTTGAAATTCTATAGAATCTTTTGTAAATTGTTTAAATTAGGTCATTGTTTTAGTGTTGTTTAAATCTTTAGGCACAAACTACTCGTCAAGTCCAGGGCTAGGTTTTGCACAGGAGTCCATGCTGAGACTTCCGACTCAGTGGGAGGACCTCCCTTGTTTTTTGCATCCTTACCCTTTCCCATCCTTACCTTCTGACTTTTCCATCCCCAGGCTCCACACAGATAATTTTTGGTTGATTTTAGTTTCAGATTAATTGATTTTATGTTTCAGTCCAATTTTTCATCTGTGTGCTCTAACCATGTAGCAAGTAGTAGAGTGAACTGAGCAATGAACTTCATTATGATTTCACTTTTATATTAAACCTGTTTTTGCCAGTACCTTTGCAGGTGATTCTGTGAGCAACCTAAAACACTCATTCACACAGAAAGACACCTCTGCAAAACAGTAAGTTTCTGTCATCTTCTTTAGAATTGCGTGCCTTTTTTTTGGCCAGAGATCACAGCACAAAAAAGGGACCGAAGACAGAAGTAGGAAAAATATCTCTGTTCTGCTGAGCTGTTCAAAAGCTCCTTAACATCTAAAGCATAGAGTGGCTAGAGCAGACTGGGAAGGTTTAGAAGTGACGTGTGAGGTCACATGGAAACTGCAGAAGAACGTGAGCTCTTCTAGAGTGATCACCAGGTCACCATGAGTTCCAAGAAGTATTACACAAAAAACGAGAGACCAAGATCAAAATAGTCATAAAGAGGTAGCTCCTCATACAACGTCTCATTACGCTGGTAATACTTCTTGTCAAAAGAGTTAAATTCTTGAAGCTTGCTAGAACCTGAAGAATACCAGAGGTATGCAAAGGACAGATTCTCTTAAACAGAAAGAAACAATTCAGTCAGAAAATCCCCTGAGCAGATGCAAGCTGGTATGTTCTTAGGAAAAATATATAACTTGGCATGTTCTCACTATTTTCCAGGCATCCATTCAAAACCACCACGTTTTGTTCTTGTGGGGGTTTTCTTGCTTCAGAAATAGTATTTATTTGTCAACAATGCCAGAGTCACCAACTTATCTGGATACAGACAGAATTTGCAGACGTTTGGAAGCATAGCACCATAGAATCATAGTATCATTGAGGTTGGAAAATACCAGTAACATACCAGCTCCAACTGCTAACCTAGCATTGCCATGTCTGCCACTAAACCATGTCCCTAGGCATCTGCATGTTTTTTAAATAGCTCCAGGGATGGTGATCCCACCACTTCCCTGAGAAGCATGTTTCAATGCCTGATCACTCTTCACTGAATAAATTTTTTCTAGTACCTAACCTAAACCACCCCTGCTGCCACTTGAGGCCATTTTCTCTCCTGTCAGAAGTACATTTAAGGAACACATTGCTCCCCTACTGCTCCCACAAACCACATGTGCAAGATTGCAATCTCAGCACCTTGTTACTGAGCAGAGAGGTCTCTTACGGACACGCTCAGAGGGAAGGCTGAGCAAAATCTCCATATGCTATTCTGTCCAAAGCTTGGGTGAGGGAAAGGTGTTGAAGTCACACACAATTAATCAAGCAGAGTCCTGAGCAGAGGAAGATTGAAGAGCAAGGCTAACAATCAGGTGCTCTTACAGAAGTATTCTAAATAGCAGATGAAATCAAGACAACTCGGCACAAAAATGATAGTTAAGGGGACCTGACTTAGCATGAGCTTTTGCAGAAAACATTAAAGCCTAGCATGGTCGTGCAGAACTGCTTATCTACAGACGCACCTCTTAAACCTCTACCTTGAACACCTGTGGAGTAGGGTGAAGGAATATTGTGATGAGAGGAGCTTGCCAGTCGCAGACACCCCTGTCTGACCTGCAGCCAAGAGGGTTTTATATGAAGTCCTTCTCCTAGACCAGGAAAGTCTGGTGATGCATGGGATCACCTGGATAACAGAATCAAACTATTGGGTCTGAGTATTATTCAATTTCCTCTTTTCTCACTAAACAGGAAAATCTGACAATATTCCTTTTTCTTGAAAAACAGCCACATACCTTGCTGCCTATAGAAGCACCCCCAAATCTGAGTGAGCTACGTCCCTGGTCACTTCCATGCATTCTTCAAAACTGGCAAAAACAACATGACTAAAGTGCTGATGGAGATACACTGCGCCTTCAGCCATATCTATGGAAGCATAATAGTGCAATACAGTGACTTTCTCAAAACTAGGCCAGTTCAGGCGAAATACATCACTAATGTCCTGGCACTGCACTGGTAGCCTGCCTTGCTCCACATGTACTCAAGGCTGCAAACCCTTCCAGCTCAGAACAATTTGTTTCTTTTCCCGGTATTTCTTCTCCACAGAAATGAATGCTTAGGGACCAAGGGAATGAGTAGTCCACTGTACATAGCATTTGCCTCTGATTTTTCTTCTGTGCGTGAAGACAGGATGTTAGTGAGTTCAGAAAGCTTCACTGAGCATTATGGCCTCCAGAGTTCAAAGTTATACATACCCATATCTCTTGTTGCCCAAGTTGTCCACTGTGACGAAGTTTTCTAAGAGAGCCCAGCACCGGCTGTTTGCAAGGGACAAAATGAAGCAGGGAAGCAGCAGATATCAGAAGAATCTTTGCAGTCAGGAGAAATTTGACCCTAAATGAAAACTGTTCAGAAGCAGCCCAAGCTGCCAAGAATGAAAAGGACAAATAGAAAAGAAATAAAAAAGAAAAAACACAAGAGTATTTCTGGAGCCGTGATTTGTCGATGAGAAGAGAAAGTGCCAGGTGCGGGAGAAAGCTGTTACAGATCTGCACACCAGAACTAACCTAGCTCCAGTTTCTCAACTAATCAACACACAAGAGATAGGGGATAACACAGACAAGGTTAAAGTGCAAGGGCTGAGTGCTAAAGTAGATAGACCAAACTGTCAGAAAATCAGGTTATTTAAGGTATCAGAAGAGAACTACCCCAAAACGTCGTCAGCAGAACCACTCAGTCTCTGCAGAACACTGGCAGCCTCTCAGGCTTATGTGCTGATTTAAGCCAGTGGGGACAACTCCAGTCAGTGGGGAAAAGGCAAGGGACGTTTAGGATGCAACTGCCTGTTTCTGGTTTGCGTTTCAATAGGCCCCCAAAGCCTGAAGGCTACACAGGATAGCAGGAAAAGATGTTCTGTCCAAATATGCTGGCTGTTTAAAGGAACACAGCCAAACAAGAACAGGGAGACAGCGGAGCACAGAGGAAAAATACATCACTACAGCACATAATGGCAGGCTGTGGGTATGATAAATTAAACTTTTTCTAAATGTAGTTCAGCAAAGGTGACTTTTAAAGATAGAAATTGAGAATGACCTGGAATCCTTCCTTTCAGGATCAGGAGCTGAATGTCATAGCTTTTATTACCCACTTGATTTAAGGAAAGAAACAATGAGGCATGTTTCTACTTCAAAATCAATACTCTTTTGAAAATGGCTGTTCCTGTGCAGTATTTCCCTGCCAACAAGTATGGGACTGGCCAATCAACAGTCCAATCAAGCTTTGCATTATTAAGTATAATGATAAAGAACTGTAATATTGCTGGACCTATGTTTAAACAAAGCCCACAGTTTGCTGTTACGTTGGTGGGGGCTGGGTGGGGGGAGGAAGGCATAAAAACTCTGCATTTGATTTGGGGGTCTTCATGGCTGTTGCATCCAATATATCCTCATTTTTTAATAGCCAAAATTTTGTGGTTCAGGAGATTTGGCTTCAAATCACAGCTCTGCTGCAGATGTCATTGTGTGACCTTGAGAAAATCCACTTGACCTCTTTTCCCTTCATCTGTGAAACAGCAACAACACATCTGCCCTCCTTCATTAGGGCAACAGGAGCAAAAATATTCCAATTATCTCTGTAGACAACTGCAGTCATGCTGAGAAACTAAAATAGAATGGGAAAGAAACAGCAGTTACATAATCTTACCATATTAAGATCAAATTACACATATATATGTATACAGATTAACTAGTGTGCGTATCTTTAATATGAGAGGGTTTTTGCGGGGGGAGTTTTTTGTTTTATTGTCTGCGTGTCTTTTTCAGGGCTAGGGTTGTGAATGACTGTGATAAATGCGCCTTGAAAATGATAAATTTTACACTGTTTAGTCAGACATACAGTATCATAGTTCCAGTACAAGTTTCACCTTCTAGCATTCCACATAGACAGTTTATTCAACGGCCTTACATTATTACTTCATGTCAGAAAACCTGAACGTGTTTTTAACTCAAGATATTTGCAAGATGGCTGCTAACTGTTAAAACACACGTGTATACATTTATGATCTCAGTCACTGAATAAAGCACAAACTGTAGTAAAAAAGACAGGGGGTAAAAAAGCAGTAGTTTATCAAGGAAAAGAAAGCAGCATAATCTTCTGCAGAGGTAACAATTCACAGCACCAGGAACACTAATTTCAATATAGCAGAAGATAAGGGAATTTTCAAGCAGGAAAGCTACCAGTTTTCCCAGTTTACTCATAGAAGCAGGAACTGCATTTAAAAATGAAAAAAACCAAACCAAACCAAACCAACAAAATAAAACTGCAAGAAAATAAACATGGATTAGATCCCTAGCTGTCTTTTTTTTATTGTTATTTCCCTGGCATTTTCAAGAGCCCTGTCACAATTTACAAGCCTAAGCAAGTGCAACAATGACATTCAAACTCGTGGCATGTGGATGGCCTCTAACTCCCACAGGCTCGCCATTCATCCTAACACAACCTGCCTATTTTCAAAAACAAACTTCCTGGGGGTAATTCCTGGCTCGGTTCCTGGCATACTCCTGCTATAGGCAACTGAAAAGACTTGTATTTTTGATTGTGTAAGTCACCCAAGGTTTGTCGTTTATGTTTCCAAAATGCTCTGTAGAATTACGGGCTTTTGAATAATACAAGGTTTCTCCTTGTGACATAGATTTGTTTTATATGAAAAGGTGCTGAATTATGGAAAAAAATCCTTTTTTTTNTGCATTCAAATTGTGATGGGAACCAGCACATATCAATGGCTGTGCATTTGCTGTTTGTCTTACTCCACCTGCTGGGACATGCAGCTCTTTGCAGAAGCATCGCAGGGGACAAAATCTTCAGACGCACTTATGACACCAGTGTATACTCCTCTACTTACAAAGCAAAGCCAAACAAGACCAACAAGGACTTACAAAGGTTTCATGGACCTGTTAGTCAGCAGATCAGCACTGCAGCTGCTCCATGCCTCTGAAATCACAGTGGGAACCAAGGAAAGTACAGGCAAACTGAGCTGAAAGACAAGAAGAAAATGAGATGAATAGTTATCAAAATTTAAAAAAAAAATAAAGGCTAATGTTTTGTAAACGGCCAGAAGCGGATGACAAACATTCACCTCCAATTCCTGCTTGGAAAGTGAATCAAAGGAAGATGGCATGCATGCAGCAACAAAACCATCCAGTAGACATAGCAATGGAAAACAAAATGTCACATACTCAGTATTTGACAGTGGCAACCATGTTCCCAGTTGTTCAGATTGATCTTCATGTTGTGAGTGATGAAATGATACAGAGAGAGATTGCCTGTGCTCCTCTTCCCTCTGTCCTCCTGCCCTTTCCCAAATAATGGCAAAAGATAGCCAGTGCAGAAACTACTAAAGAATAATTTCAGAAGCAGCAGTTTTCCACTAGCTTGCACATGGTATGTGTAATACGAAACAGATTTTGTCATGAAAGACTTTCAGCATGAACTGCCAAATGTGGTGGGAGAATGGAAAAATCACTGCTCCTATTTAGCAGTCAAAAAGCTGGTCCTGAAGTCCCATGTTCTGAACGCCATAGCCTGTACATTCTGCATCAATACTCCTCACCAGTGCTTTTAAAAAGCTGCCAGGAAAGGAGAAGTATTGTGAGTCCTATCTGTTGCTAATGCTGGAAATAAGGACCATCTTTGCACAAACTCACTAATTTTTTCATGTTCACAAACCTGCTGTGCAACAACATAGGCAGCAAATGTCCAGCACCATCATTGTGTCTTCTAAACTGACACCTAAAGTACCTTCAAGTACTGATGTTGTCCAGGCTTTTTCTCCTTCTGCTACAGCAAATGCAGAAGCCTCTCCAATATTCTTTACTGTGTGCACACAATGGCACAAGTATTCTCAAACCTAGTATTAGCACTTCTTATAAATTGTTTTCATATTCTACTTTCTTGTCAATGTNTCATTAATAAAAGACTGAATAACTAATTCCCTAAGAACTAGTGACATACTTCCTGGATTTATCTCTCTTTGTACGACAATAGGGTGCTCGTGGACCCTGGGGAAATAGACGATTTCCAGTTGAATGTTACTGTTAATTTACTTCTGAGACATCTGCCATCCCAGTTAACACTAACTCACAGAACTGCAAAGCAGGGGCAAGTATCTGGCCCTTCCAATCAGCTGACTACAACCTATATATATATATATATATATANATAGCCAGTGCAGAAACTACTAAAGAATAATTTCAGAAGCAGCAGTTTTCCACTAGCTTGCACATGGTATGTGTAATACGAAACAGATTTTGTCATGAAAGACTTTCAGCATGAACTGCCAAATGTGGTGGGAGAATGGAAAAATCACTGCTCCTATTTAGCAGTCAAAAAGCTGGTCCTGAAGTCCCATGTTCTGAACGCCATAGCCTGTACATTCTGCATCAATACTCCTCACCAGTGCTTTTAAAAAGCTGCCAGGAAAGGAGAAGTATTGTGAGTCCTATCTGTTGCTAATGCTGGAAATAAGGACCATCTTTGCACAAACTCACTAATTTTTTCATGTTCACAAACCTGCTGTGCAACAACATAGGCAGCAAATGTCCAGCACCATCATTGTGTCTTCTAAACTGACACCTAAAGTACCTTCAAGTACTGATGTTGTCCAGGCTTTTTCTCCTTCTGCTACAGCAAATGCAGAAGCCTCTCCAATATTCTTTACTGTGTGCACACAATGGCACAAGTATTCTCAAACCTAGTATTAGCACTTCTTATAAATTGTTTTCATATTCTACTTTCTTGTCAATGTTGCAGGAGATTCTCCACAGGGATCTGAAAAACCTGATACTGCATGAAAACAGATCATACACAAACACATGCACACGTATGGAAACCAGAAGTTCAGGTTTTGGGTGGTGTACTCAGATGATGAATACAATCAGAAAACCACAACTGAACAAGTAGTTTCATAAGTCTATTGAACTGATATTCTCCTAAAGACTCTAAAAGAGTCCTCGTGATCCAAAGGGACTAAGATACTTCAATAATATTCGACAGAATATATAAATTACAGAGGTCAGTGTCAATGTATCTCAAAACTTCTGACCTACAGATTTACCCGCGCCTAGGGAAATATTCCACACAATTTCACATACAGGGCTTGGTGTCATGTCCTACTTTGAAATCTGTGCTCCTCTCAGTTCAGAAAGCAGCCAGGCCAGCTGGTCAGTGTCTAATGAACCCCAGGTTTATTACAAACTTTACCTCCATTTTCCTTATCTCAGAATTGGAGAAGATCAGGGAACGTTCAGTTTGTTTGTACTTCTCAGTATCACTAGCTTCTCCTGAGGACATCACAGAAATGAGAGACTTTGAAAAGAGAATGAAAAATACTGTAAGAACAGCAATACAAACTGCCAGGCAACATTTGCCGATTCAGTTTGGTGGCATAAACCGGGCATCGAATGTCCTGGTTAGTACAGCCACCAAGCAATTCCTTTTTTTTTTAAATTGCCTGTTTACCATGACAGAGAATGTTCACTGTGAGAGAGATCAGAAAAAAAGAGCACATCTGCCTCAGTTTACTGTAGAGAAAGGCCAGGCCTGGGAAAAGCAGTATGAGTTTTATTTCATAGGCACTGAGACATTGCTCTGAGCAGCCAGCAGGAAGTGCCAAGCGCCATAGTTACACAAAGCCTCCCACAAGCAAATCAGCCCATTCCATATCATGAGGTGGTTACTGTTAGGAGTAGCAATGGCACTGTTGCAGCTACAGAAATGCATCACGGCACGAGTCAGGCTGCCTGATAGATAGTGGCACAGTGTATACAACTCTCACAGCAGCAACCTGCAAAGCCCCTCTGGTGAATTACACCCTAAGCCACGAGGTAACCAGCCCTTTTTGCTGATGAGTAATGCATCTACAACAGTTTTGACACTCCAGTCTAGCTATAGATGCATTATATACAGCAAGTCTGAGAAAAAAAAGCATAGGAAAAAAACCAAAAAGAAACCTCAAAAAAAAAAAAAAACAAAAAAAAAAACCCCAAAAACCAAAATAGAAACTTAGTTACTTGGAATGTGACCAAATACTGGAACAGGCCGGCCAGAGAAGCTGTGAAATCTTTGTCTTGAAGATGTTCAAGATTGAGCTGGACACATCTCTGAGCAAACTGCTCTAGTTGACCCTTATTTTATGAGTAAGGCTGGATTAAGAATCTCTAGATGGCCTTCTAACCTCAACCCTTCTGTGATTCTATGAAACAAGCACATTCTACTGTCATAAGACAAGGCAGTGAGGATATAAGACATGACTTTCAATCTGCAGCATTATACAAATTTCAGGCAGCCCTGAAATTATTAAGGCGCTATGAAGGTGTTAATTTACAGGGAGACTGTGCAGTTCTCATAGCAACTCAAGATCAAGAAGACAGAAAGGTAGCTTTAAAGCTACTCAGATGTTCTTCCCCATGTTTCAGATCCCAGGTGGTGATTCCCTGCCACAAAATTCTCCATTCTATGCACTTTCTTTAAATATTGAATTTGAGGCCAGTTTAAAATGCTTTGAGATAAGATTTTGTGCTATCACAAAGACTCTTTCAGATAATTCTGGCAGTCTTGGACAAGATTCTCATGTCAGAAACCAGAACAGCAACAAAGCACACATAGTTTTCTACTGAGAGGTCATCTAGGACATTATAGCTAAAATGCTTCTGCTGTCTAGCACTAAGAGTCACATGTCTCTCCTGTTCTCTTTGACTGATCAATTTAGCATCAGCACCTGTAATCTGTGTGCTTTTACTGCAGCGCTAAAAGGATTTCCCTGGCTTTACTTTCCTGTAATTCTATGCCCAGAGGCAATTCAATTCCTGCTTGGTACTGCACAAGATGACTCACTCTTTTCTTTAAAGAATTCCATTACCAGCAAGCAATGACTCATCACAACCACATTAGCAATGCCAAGGCTTTGTGACTCTGGCCATTTCCCATGCAGCTTGAAATTCTGCATGCTCACAATGCTTGGGAAAGAGTGCATGCATCTGCTGAACCAGTGGTTTTCACTTCGCAGTAAGCATACACTTGCACTGTTTTATGCGCTACCCAGTTCCACACAAAAACACTAGAACAGATAGTTTCCCGTGAAAGATATAAACATTTGGCAGACACCTGTGTGGGGTTCTTTGGAGATAGCAAAATTATTGTTGGCAACATCGAAGTTCTTGAAACAGCCTGCTTTTCCCTAGGTCTAGCTGAAAAGCAGTGGGAAGGTAATTCTTTTCCTGCAGAGTATGTTTCTGGAAAATTTGGTACACAGATAATCTTGGAAAAAAGAAAAGTGTTATATTGGAAGGTGTTCCACTGGTGATTTTTAAATCTTGCCTTCAAGATCCAGATGAGCAACTTCACTGCTTGCTTTCCATGGCCTCAACTTAATAGTAAAACATTTCATACCACACTGTTGCAGCATACATAGCATAACCAGTTTGGACATAACTTGAAGGGGAACTAGAAAAATAACCAGAAGTCAGTCCCAAGGCAAGTTGGCCCTCACTGATTGCAGAACTGGGACCATGCATGAGGATACGTGGGGTGCCTTCACGGCAGCCCCAGGATGGGGGGTGGCATGGACCTGGCCACCTCTCCTGACAGGCACGGTCTGAGGGAAGAAAGCATAAAGCTCTTAGTGCACAACACTTCCTTCATCTGCTGCTCCTCTCCAGCAGCTAAACCAGGCCCTGCCTACCCATTTACACATCTGTGAAAAAAACCCTAACTCTTCATCTACTTACATCTTCATCTTCTTAGATCTTTATCTACTGCAGCACTTGACTCCGTTCAGCTCTAAATCCCTATTGTGTATCACAGGAATAAATCTGCTGAGAAGGTTTTCAGAGGCTAAAGAGAGGTCATTTGGAGACCAGCTGCCTGTGACATTCATGTTCTTTACCCCAGAGCAGGTCTGAATGGCAGGTTTCACCAAGGCAGACTCAGGATTTGACTGGTTGCTGACACAGAGCACTGAAGTGATTCATGCCAAGTGACCTTTAGCATTACTGTTAGCAGCAGAGCACCAGGGCACACAAAGTTTGGAAAGAAATGTTTGGGGGTTTTAATTCCACAAGTAACATGGTTATGGACTACTGGATGGTATTCAACATTATTTTGTTGTTGCTGTGGTTAATTATCTCATATGGTGCAGAAACTGTAATCAGAGGCAGCCAGGTAATTCTGAAACGGGCTTACATGAATTAGGATATTGAATGTGACTTTCGTAATGCCCTTTGGATCCAATACTTAACTCCTAGGACTTCAACAGTTTCTCAGCATGGAGGATTCCTGGAATAATGCTGCTAGCAACACTGAGCAGCTAAACATGTTAGATTGGCATATAGAGTTCATTCACCATTTTTAAAGAGACAACAGATTAAAGAATAATGAGAATAACATAATTTTCCTAACAAGCATACAAAATGAGAGTTTAGTTCCACCTTCAATCGTAAACTGACGGCTCAGGCAAGACCAAAAAGCAAAAGGAAGCAGAGCTTTGCAGCATTCCCTTTCCTTAAAAGCAAAAGGGCCCCTATGCTAGAGTTTCTTGTCATATCCCTCTGGTGCTGATAAATTGCATTTGTAGACTGTTTGACCTGCTGTACAAAATTGCTTTGTTTATTATATTAAGATGATGGGAAAACCAAATTAAAAAATTTCTCTCCAATTTCTTCTCTTTGCTGAACAGCTTCCTGCCATTATGCAAGTTTATCTTCTCAACAGACTCAACGTTTTTAGGGCCATTTTTCTACTTTACTCGTGGTGGTGGAACTGAACATAACTCATATATGAATTTAAAGCACTGGTTTTTTCTGCTCCAAAGGAAAGAGAGCTGGAATTAGAGATCAAAATACTACGAGTGCTTGCACACAAACTTCAGCCTAAGTGCTGTCAGTGACAGAAGTTCAGAGAGAGCCAAGAATAAAATAACAAGTTCTGAAAAGCCTAAGTCGTAACTGATCTATGTTCCTCTTCAGTAAAAAATGAAAACTGAAAACCAAAACCAAACTCCAGGTAAAAAAAGCGCCAAACCTTCTGAATACATAATTTGGTGGTTGTGAGTGTTTTCTGATAAACGACAGCTACTTATAAAGTCCATAGTGCACTACACCAGGTACAACAACCTAGAAGAGACCTTAAACCATTTGTGTCAGACTCAAAAAGCACCCGTCATCACTAAGCAGTGCTACTTGTTTGGCTATGTCTGTCTCTCACTCTAACAGGCAGGACAATCTCTCTCCTGCTCTGAGGCCCCATCATTGCTGAGAATGCTTAGCCACTACAAATAGGATACTGAAAACCGAAATGAAACTAGAAAAAAAGATGTATTTTCCATATCAGAATTAAATTCGTTGCAATTTTAAAGCTGAAACCAAACAACTGCATCTTTTCATTTTTCTCAGTTATTGCTGACAAAATTCCTACTGCTTCAGCCTGCAGAAAATTTAATTTATGAACCATGATCCCACAGAATGAAAGAAATGGATCCTACCTCCCAAACCTTTTAATAAGTTGATTCAAACCAGATATGAATAGCAGCAGTCAATTATTGCAGAGAAAAAACTACAAATTTCCATGACAAATAGCTTAAAAAACAGCTGCAGCTTATTCCAGATATCAAGATTCGTGTGCAACATGACAAAGGTGAATGTTCAAGTAAAGCTGTTTACAGGAAAATTGAGAATATTTGTAGACACCATCTAGGTATCTCTCCTCCATTCCAATACAAAACTGGCCAGGATAAAGCTGATGCCTAGACTGAAACCCTATCTATGGAGGCTGGTGCTGTTGATGAAATGGAGGTTAACATTAACCTTTCAACATTTAATAAACAGGGATATGCTTTGATAGACGCTGAAGAGTGTGTAAATCCTGAATACAGGTACTACAGACAAGTTGGACTCGCTGTTATTCTATGATGCATAGATTTGACACAACCAAAACACGGGATTTGCAGCAGAATCAAGCATCTGCAGTATTTCCTCAGAAAAACACTGAAATACTGCTATAACACACAGACCATCATCTGCCTTTCATTTTCTCTTCCTATATCCAACACAGACTGAGTGTGGCCAGTTAAAGAGTTAAAGCAGGGAGGTGGATATCACAACTTAATTGCAAATACTGCTAGTTTAATGTAGCTATGACAGCTATCACACAGTAACCAGGCCACAGCTTGTCACTACCTGCATTTTAGCCACTTGACAATTGAGATTTTTGATTGCATAAGTCTCATTTTGCATTAACATGTAAAGCCTGAAAGAATTGAACTCTATTAATAAATTTATAAGCTCAGCAAGAGGAGCAACTTTGTTAAAAATAGGTTGGAGAGCTGGCTTCACCCAGGTTGTCAGAGCTTTCAGAAAGTAGACCTGAAGGACAATGCATGAAGTCTTCAGTGACAGCAAATTGGATTAAAATCGTATAGCTAATGCCATTACGGTCAAGTCACAGTGTGTTACGTAATTGAAAAGATCTGTTGGTGAATCTGGCAGTGCTTTTAAGGTCCTTGAGGACCCTTAAGCTATTTGTATTAGTCAAACCTAGTGCATGTACACCTGTCATAGCTCAATTGTCCCCTCTTGTCCTGCTGGTTTCTAAACTGAAGTGTGTTGGAAAGGCAAACAATAACACAAAATATCATGTGTTACAAACCACAGTTCACCTCTGAAACATTCACACCTCACTGAAGTCACTGAAAACATAAGTTTTTCCATAGACTTGAGATAAGTCACTCATGAATTTTCAGGGTATGACAAGTGTCAATCATCAGCTGATTAAAGACATCCTCTTAATTCATGATTGCACACTATCCAAAAGGTTACAATAGGAGTTTGGGCTTGTTTCTGCCAGGCAGCAGAGTGCAATATCTTCCTGTTCAGAAAATAAAAGCTTCACTGTGGCCTTCCTCAAGAAAAACAGAATTTCTTCCCAGGTATCATCTGTGTTGCTACTTAGAAGATCTTACTCTATTTCAGTAAACTGAACTGGGTACTACATGTATTCCTCAGCAGGTTTCATAGCTCTTCTGAATTTAAGACAAAATGATAACATAACTGCTGGACTACAGATCTCTTGTGCCTTGCAAATTGTCAGTCTTAGAGATCAGACTTTTCGTTCAGTGGCAGATACCTGCTAATAATTATCTGTAATATGTCTTGTTTAAATTTTTTTTTAAATTGACAATATTAATTTTCAATTCGCTCTCTTTTCCTCTTACAAGTCCTCTGGATTTTCTTTTGAGTCTCCCGTTTTGTTTCTTTTTCTAATGATGCTTTGAAAAAAAAGCTCCATGGAATCTAGAGATTATTAATTATGATTTATTCCCTTTTGTCATAGATTACCACAGAGCTTTCTGTAATTCACAATGTTCCCTCACTCCAGACTATTTGTACAATAAGGAATCATATTTCATTTAAGACCTAGGAACTGGCATGTCAATTTTCATTAAAACACAGTTTTATTTATAGCTTATATTTCAGAAGTATGGTATTTTTATAATCAGTGGTTGTGCCATATTAATTAGTTTCAACAATTTTATAGTTAAACAGGAAGCCACATAGCCAAAGAAAGGACCTAATTTAATTACTTCTCCTGATTTCAGCCTGGATTGATTTAGGTGTGCATCTTAAGCCTTTTCAGAAAGGCCAGCTCAAATTTAATAATAAAATTCACCCTCCTGTCTCTGGTCATTCATACAAAATTATCAAAAACAGCTGAAAATTTGTTTGGATTCTCTAAAGAGTAGTTTCTCTAATGAAGGGAAGCAATTAAATACAGCTGAAAATACCACTCTTTTTTTTTGGAATTTGCTGATAAAATTATGGCCTGCTACCAAGACATGGATTTAGATATATTATAGAAAACTGCCAACATGACAACATGATTTTGACTCCACTTGAAAACGTTTAAAATATTATGAAAGTGCAACATTGAACAACTTGTGCCAGTCGAGTTAGTTGAGGCACACAGACAGCAATGGACTAGAGCTGGCTTCAACCCACGTGTGTCATCTTGGTGAGACCGGGAACCGGCAGCATCAGGGTGGTGAGCAGATTGCAGAGAATCGTAACTGAATCATGTTGGTATTTTTCATAGAACTGTGTATTGAATAAGTGCATTTTGCCAACTGTAACCTTCATTTTGGGGTAAATGAAAATTCCAGTGTAACATCAGCTATGTTCAAATAGGCTAATTTTATGTTAAACATTACACTCACCATGCATGGACTGTCTGGAAGAACCTGGTCATATTGTATAGTCAGACTGATGTAACTCATATCAGTGTATCCAGAGACCTGAGATTCCAGATGTAAATGATGGAACAGTGGAAACAAAAAAACCCTTTTCTCAAGATGTTTAAAAAGAAAATAAACTCCAAAATAAAATCTAAAAAAAACCCAAACCACTTTTAGTCATCTGTTTACTGAGAAACAAACAAAGAACAAGGACAGATGGCAAATGGAAGAAAGTGTGCTTGTATCTTTCAGATTTCCCATGCAGTTTTTTAGTAGAGATTACTGTTCTTCCTTGCTAGGCAAGAAGTTAATTTAAACCCTTGTCTAGCATGAACTGTTTACTGAGTACTAGGAAAGAATTTAGAAGGGAAAGATGAAAAAGAAGAAAGGTTTTACAGATTTCACCAGGTTTAAAGTGTTCCGAATTCATTTTAGAGAACTATTTTCCATGATTGGGTGGAAGGTGGACCACACAGTGTGGATATCCCAGCAAAAGATAGCATTCTGTTTCCTAGAGTTAATCGTGTGGGCAAAAGACACTGAAAAACCTCCACAACTGCAGTGCCATGTAAAGCAGAGGGAAAGCTTCTGCATGAACTGAAAAACAGCAGCAGCATCCATAGCTGTTCTGCCACTAAATATGAGGCATGCATCACTTTAAACAGTGAAATGGCAAAATTTTGAGATCCGGGGCTGAAATTTGGAAAAGGAAACTACCATATTTTCCTGAGGGCTTTGCAGAAGGAAACTGGAAGAAGGGAATACAATCTACACAGATATTAAAGAAATGCAATCAAAAGTGATGTGAGAAGTAAAAGAAAAGCTAAGCAGAAAAATAAAGCTGCAGGAACAGCACAAATATTTACCACTTTCTTGCTGCCAGATAGGGACCATTTAGACCAGACTTTTCATCCATAACCTCACAAGCAGATGAAGTAGAATGAAGATCCATGTTGCTTGAGGTTGGAAATGGGCAATGTGACTTTCACAGCTCTTTTCTGCCCTGTTTTTTCACCAGACTCATCTCAGATAGAGGCCAGGAGTGGTCTCACAGGTAAAAGACTCCAAAGACAGATTTAAGAGGTGCAGATACTAGCAGCTGGGATTATAGGAGCCAGTCCACCTCTCTCTCACTGTCTCTGAATTGTAGCACCAGGAAGAGGAATGCTTTGACACACCCACTTCCTGAAGAATTACTGACACAGGGATTGCTCCTCATTCTCCCATTCTTCTTGCAGGCTCCACATATACACTAGAAATGGGAGGGGAAGTGCTGAATGGCAGCATGTCGGTAGATGAGCAGATAAGGAGGTGCAGTTGAGCAGAAGACAGGAAAACAGCCACAACTGGTCACTACTGGCAGAAGGACCTGAGGAAATAGGCCTGAAATGTGGGTATAGAGCTGGCAGCCCCTTTCCTAGGCAGGAGTGCCAGTTTGTAGCTCCCAGAGATGCTCCAGGCCCAGTGTCATGCCCAGCATCCTGCTTGCCATGGAAGCAGGCAGCTCTGCACTTCCCTCCCGCACAGGGGCAGAGCATAAGGGGGACATTTCTGCCCTAGTGATGAGAAGCTCTCAGGTTGCATCAACAGGTGCTGTTGGTTGTCTCCAGTTCAGCATGCAAGCAGGAGGTTTATTATTCAAAAATCCTGCAACATGATTTCTGTCTGCAGGAATTTCGCTCAAGTTTGCTAAATAGTTGAAACAAACAGTAAAAAAATATGCATATACATATCTGTACATATGTGTATACACACGCAAAATGTGGCAACCTGAAGATCCTTTACATCACATCCATGCTTTTGCCTGCCCCTACTGCAATAATATAACCTTGATTCTGAGCATGAAGGGTAACTCTCCAACAGGTGCCCAGTCTTGCCAGGGTTATTGCAAAATCTTCTGGAGCAGACACAGAAATGGGAACGCTACAGATCTTATGAAGCTTCAGTGTCTTTGTTTGCATGATGGAGCTTCACACCCAGCCAGACTTCAGTATGACCACCTGCAGACTTGACACTGAGAGATACCCCAGGAGTAAGTGTGCTGGGAAGGCACGTGGAAACACCTGCTAGGGATTGCAGTATCCTTCAATGAATGAAATGCAGCGGGCAGACAAGAGTAACAATCTTGCTGAGAGGGGTGGATTAACGACCACTAAAGAGAGGAAATCTCATCCCAGGTCACAGATTTTGATTTGAGCACAATTCATCTTGGCTTTGTAAAAGTCAGATTCCATGTCTATCCTAACTTTGGGGAAATAGTCTGGGAAGAATTTTTGATTGTTTTTAAGATGTACTGAGAAAACACAATTTTTGAATTTCTGTCTTTAGTGCTTCATGATTTATGGTTTAATAAGTCACCTTCAGACGTGAATACTAAAAACTTCAGAGCATAAGTTCTGGATGTGCTTGGCCTCAGCACTGGTTTGTTGCACAGAAAGAGGTGCTTGTGTTGGAAAGAAGTGCAGTGTCTGGGAGGGAGCATGCATGGGAATCTCTGCAGTGTCACCTTGAAACATTTCCCACTCCTTAAGAGTAGCGAAGTGATCACTGGATATGTGTAAACAAGGAAGCTAACACAAATTAGAGGAGCCAGACAGAGAATGTGCGGCTGTTTCTGCCGTTAATTATGAATATGAATGAGTGCTCCACTTCTTTATAATACCACAGAAGAAACACTCAGCTCCTCTCCTCCGCCCTGTGTGACAGCAGACGAATCTGAGTAACTACTCTCTCAAATGGCCTGGAAATAAAATGCCCACCAAGAAATGAGAGCACATTTAAGCCTATTCACACTGACATTTAGGACAGAAAGGCATGAAAAACTATTGTGTTTTTATTTTTCCTTCTACAGCATAGAGGGCAAAGAGAGTAATAGAAGGATGACACAACTTTAAAAATACTTTAATTAAGCAGCAGCTCCCATGAAATCCACAACCCTGTATAGTCCAGTTTAAATGTGCTGACGTTTCTTTTCCTTACTGTCATTTCTGTTTTGAAGTACAGAAATACTCTGCTTCTATTAATCTGAGAAATTATTTGAGCTCTGAGTTGTACTCTAACCAATAAAAATAGAATAAAGCTGACGCAGAGAAAGGGCTAATCAAGAATGAAACTGTGGAGGAGAAGCACTTCACAGCAGATGTTGCAGGAAGATGACACCACCAGAAAATTTCTGCATGTTGTCAGACTCTGTTGATCTCTTCCTGGCCCTCCATGGCCTCAAAACTGCTTTCCAGATTTCTGATATTTGTGCAAAGCCTGTCTGGATGAACATAAACTGACACAGAAACAGACTAATTTCATTAGAGTGGTGACATGGTATCACTTTGCTGTACAGAGAAAGGGAAGAGGGAGCAGCAGGCAGGAGAGGCAGTGTATCTTCTGCCTCTCAAGTAGCTATGCTCATCCTCTCACATCAGCCAGCGGGAGGTAGGTAGTCATCTTCTCACCCTGAAGCACCAGTAAAAAAGGTGAATTTAAGCCCTCTGCATCTCTGAGTACACTGTTCTCAGTCCATCACACCTCTAGATTGACTGCAGTTAATCCTAGCCACGAACAGAGATGAGGTTCTGATGATAAAGGCATTGGCTAACTTCACTAAAATTTATGCACATCACGAAGAGGTCCTGAAGCCACCTGCATTGACTAACAGAGCAATTTCACTTAAAAATATTTAATTTCAAGATACAACTTTCTCTGACACTCTCTCTTTACAGTTTGAGATCTGAATCTCTCAGGGCCCATCTGATGGACAGCCAGTTGTCAAACAGAGCAGGAGTGCAGGTACAGCAGCTGACAGGCTGTTAGTTCTCAGGCAGAAGCTTGGAATTACCTGCCTTGAGTAGTTCACACGTAACTACAGAAATACTGCCTTATTCGGCCTCCTTTGGAGACAAGGTGTGCAGCCAATAGAAAGCTGTCTCTGTCAGGAGCAACTACTGGAGCCCAGCCCAGTGCCCTGGGCTCTTGCCTAGGCTGAGGAACATGGAGGTTGCTTTCCCATTTTCAGTTTCAGCCAGTATCAAATTGGAGCATGTACCCCAGAGTCACACACACAGAGGATGGATGGTCACACACTGACACTGACAAGCTGTCTTCACAGCACCCACACACAGGACTCACACAGGCAGAGGCACAGACAGCCAGGTCCCCTCCTCCTCATGGGCTTCTCCCACAGGCACCCCAAAATCAAAGGTCCCCCCACATGACAGCCCAGACCTGAGGCCCCTCTACTTTCCAGCTGGTGGAGACTGAAGATTGTCAATTAATCACACCACACAGACACCCACACATGCACATCTGCACACTCATACACAGTCCTAGGGAAGGTACAAACACTCACTCGCTCCAGCACTGGCAGCGGGTACACGTGCTGGGACCTGTGTTCCCACTCTAGATGCTGGTACTCAGCCCTTCAGTCACACTGGTCTCCAAGCAGCTGGTTTTCAGGACAAATGAGTTTCCCCTGATCTGATTGAGAATGGAGGGCCATGGCATGGAATCTTCTGGGTCCTCCTGTGGCTCTTCTTGCCCACAGATGGGATTGGATGTGGAGAGTAGGCTGTCAGGACCCACACTAAGGACAGCAGCTGTGATGATGGGGAGCTTAACTCTGCTGGATCCAGCAGGGCTGCTGGAGAGGGCTGGGCTGGAGGCAGAAGAACTCGCTTGGGCGTCTGCTCCAAGAGCTTGGTTTTCTCTACCTTTACTTGATCCATATAATGTCACTGTCTTCCTAACACCCATCATTTATTAGCAGCTTCTTTAAACAAGTGTCACCTTTTTGCTCTTTCTTGTTTCTGCCATTTTTCATGTTTCTGTCTTCCTAGTAGGTCAGGGCTGGCTATCAGCGTGCACAGACACATTGGTATGTCACATATATAGACCTCCCAGCATCTGACACTCTTCTCCCTGGACCATGATCTTCAGCGGAATAATGTCCCTCATGTTGCAACATGGCTGAGCCATCCTATGCAAAGTTCTGTGGATGTGACTACATCTTCTGCAGGGCTTTAAACAGCCTATTCACTGGGGAGGGAATGAGGGAAGGAAGAAGAAAGAGGAGTTCAAAGACACAAAGTTCTGTAGAGTCTAGGCTGTAACAGTTCAGTGGAAATCTTGCCTAAGAAGAAAGGAACATTTCAGAGAACAGTCAGCCCAGAAATGCTTAGATTTTGCAACGAATTTTATTATTACCTTTGTGGTAAAGAACAGGGTTAAAATTAAAATATTAAGAGTTTCCAAAATCTGGAAATGCCATTTGAAGGTCCGTGTACTTAGAGACAGATGGATGTGGTTCTGTGTAAACAAGGCTCCTGCGCTTGTCTGTATGTCCATGCTGCTTCTCCAGCGTGCCTGTCCATCCTCCTTTGTACTTACCTGATTCAGTAGTCCCTGGTGACCCAGCCATGTCCACCTTCCCAATGCCTGCTGCAAGGTGCTACAGTGCAGGGAGTGTACCATGGACAGACCAGGTGACTGAGCACAGGGTGCACGGGAATCCTGTGGTGATGCAAAGGCCAGAACACAGGCTGCTGTTCCCCTGTCTCCATGCAGAACACCCCACGTTCTCTGCCTTCAGGAGCACCCAGACATTTCTAAGAAGAGCATAAGAAAATTAGCTTCCTCTTCTGGCTTTTTACTTGCACTTTCTGCTTGGAAAGCAGACATGCTGATTAACATGGAATTGAGACCTGAACCTGCCTCCAGGCTCTCTGGAACTTCACAGCCAGTGCTGTCCAAGCTGGGCTATTTCCAGCACAAAGCTGACCAAGTATTGCTGCTCTATCTGTCTCCAGTGTAAGCATGTGAGCCACGCTTACATTCACAACAGTGCCATTGCTAGTAAAGTAGACTGCAAGCTTTGCAAGCAAT
>VZRS01015434.1:0-19498 GCA_013398055.1 Ifrita kowaldi
GTGTGTGTGTGCGTGTGCGCGCGAGACACAGGCATCCGCTCCCAGCATCTTGCTGCCTCCTGCATCCTCCGGCAGCAAGTGCACGGCTCTGGCTTCCCGGGTACCACCCTCACCGCTCCATCCCCTGACAGGGATTTGCACGCGGAGCACGGCATGCAGTGAGCACCTGCGGGTGGAGAGGGGCTCGTGGCCAGAGGCAGCGGTGATGGACACTGTGTGGACTGCTGTCTAGGGCTCGTGTTCCCAGACCGACTCTGATCCCGGTAAGAGGGTTTTTTTGCCATTGTGGGTGCTTTCCTGGGTGCGTGGCATGGGTTGTCCATACATTGTGTCACCCCTGGGTGGGTTCCCCCACTGGCCCTGGGGTCCTGGTGCCAGGGAGGGTGACCAGAGCTCCTGGGATGGGATGCCTGGGAGTGGGGATGAGGATGGGGTGAGAGGGTCCTGCCCTTGGGGTCCTCATGTGGGTACTGGGGAGAGGGGCTGGGGAGGGAGAGGAGAATGAGAAGTGCAGAGCTGGGCAGGAGCTGTGTCTGCTGCAGAGGAAGGGACTCTGCTGTCACGGCATTTTCATCCCCTCTGGGAGATGAAAGAGTGCGACACACCTATAAAATCTGCCATAGCGCGGCAGGACGGGCAACCTGATCCGGCAGGGAGAGCAGCCACCCGCCTGGTGTCCCCAGGACTGGGACACAGCACAGCTGGGGTTCCTGCCACCTCTGCCCCCCCCACCCCTCCCCTACATCCCCACTGGACTCCTACAGTCCTGCAGAGGGTGGGAGGGTACCAGATCTCCCTGCCCCATGGCAAATGGATCACCTCGTGGCAGCAGTCCCAGCAGTGCCACCGTTCCAGCATGTGCTGTCTGCCCGGGAGAGGGGACAAGGGGATGCTGCCAGACCCCTCTGGCAATCTGCAGCCAGCTCAGGGAGGTGGAATGCAATGACCCCTAAGCAGAGCCTGCTGCCTTCGCAGCCTGGTCCCCCTCACCCCAGGCGGGCAGCAACTGGCAGGGTGTGCAGGGCTGTGCCAAAGCCATGCCAGAGCCATGGCAGCTCCTCCCAGCCCTGCTTCATGCCCTTCAGACCGAGCCCTGGGACCAGGCAGCCATGGGCTCTGATGTCCCAGAGTTGTCCTCCCTGTTGGTACCCCACCCCTCTGCCCCCAGGGTCCCTAACGCTACTCGCAGTAAGACACAGCATTGCGGGGCAAAAGCCCCAGCAACCTGGTGAGGGCAGGGAGGAGGCCTGGCCCCCTGGCAGCCTGTGGGGACCAGGCGCATCCTCCCCCACGATCGGGGAGCATACTCCTGGCACAGGAAGGGGTTCTGCTCCAGGCACAACCCTGACACAGCCCCTTGAAGGTGGGTGCCACGGATCCTGCTCAGGGGTGCACCAGCCCAAGCACCCTCTGACCCTTCATTTGCTGGCAGGGCCCTGCACTGAGGACACACCGTGGGGCAGGTAACAGTCAGTCCTACAGACCCTGTGGCTCCACACCCCCATCCCCCAGGCCGCCATTGCACACCACAACAGCTCACCCTGCACCCACGGCTCCCGGGAAGCACCCATCCCGCACCCCCAGCTGCCACCGACACCACCCCACTCCCACAGCTGCTGCAACATCCCTGCACCCAAAGCCACCACCCACCCCATGCCCACACCTCTGCAACACCCTCCAAGGGCCATAACACCCGCCCCGCACTGCCAGCCACGCCGTAGCACAGCCACCGCAAAACACATCCACCCCTCGCACCTCATCCACCCCGTAACACATCCAGTCCTAACAAACACACCCCCCCCCGCTCTGCTCCCCGACGCATCCGTCCTGCGCTCCCAGCCACCACACCGCCCCCGCTGTGCCGCGCTACGCCCACCTGTGTGTCACTCGCCACCCCGCACCCACCACTAACCTGGCACCCCGTAACCCTTGCACACGTGCGCTCTGCTATGGCAGAGAGATTTTGCAGTCATGCAGGGACCACTGGCTCTGTTTGCATCCGGATGCTCTGCCCTGTTTCCTTTTCCCGGGGTGCCTCCGTGCTAGCCACCAGCTCTCTCCCCATTCCCACTTAACATAGGCTTAATCCTCACTCCAGCTGCACCAGCCTTGCTTCCATGCCTCAGTCTCCCCCACACAGACAGGAGCGTGAAGCTGGGAAAGATGCATCCATGGGTGCTGAGAGGATGAAGTGCTTTCTGGCTCAGTGTTTTGCCGCAGGAAAGAAGCAGAAAGAAGCAAATCCAAAAGAGAAGAGTGAGGGGAGCGGGTGTTGCCCAAGGATCCAAGGGCATGGGTGCAGGGGGCTGGGGGCAAGGGAAGGGAAGGGGTTGAGAAGGTGCCCACCACCCACTGTGACAGCCCCCAGTGCTGGCAGGGCTCGGTGGAGCCGAGTGTTTGCAGGCAGCTCCCGCCTGTGCCCAGATTTAGCTCCTCTGTGGGGGCGACCTAAAAATAGCCCCACGGTGCAGCCTGGCAGCAAGGTCGAGGCCCCCGCACCTCTTAGGTCACGGTGAGACAGGTGGTGGTTCTGTTTGCCTCGGGGGGTGGACACAAATAGCACTGGAGACACCTTCCCCCAAGGACACGTGGGGATGCAGGGGCTGCTCGGGTGTCTGGGCTGCTGTGAGGCAAGACTGCCCCTGGTCCTCCCTCCCCAGGAGAAGAGGGACTCCCCAAGTCTGGCAGGACCCCAAGTCAGGCCAGGTTCTATGTGAGGATGAAGTCCCAGCTCACAAAGCCAGGCAGGTCAGGTAGGGTATGGGGCACAGGCAAAACGGGGTCTGGAGAGTGCAGAGCAAGTTTGGGGTATCTGGGGAGCAATGGGGCCTGTGGGAAGGCAGTGTCTGAGACTGAGATCAGGGTGAAGCCATTCACCCTGGATGTGCAGGCAGGGTCCAGCCGTGCAGCACTAGCAGGGGCAGGGAGGCCAGCAGAGCTGAGAACAGACACAAGTCATGATAGGAGTGACACTGTCCAGGCTCCAGGCACACAGTTGCCAGTGGCAGAAGGCACTCAGGGTAGCCTTGGGAGAGGACAGGAAACAGGGTGGTGGGCTGGGATCTTCCAGCAGCAGGACAGGGCAGGTGGGTGATTATGACATTAACACACAGGGGAACCAGGTTTGGGGGGGGAATACAGCAAGTCCACACACCAGCCACGCTTCCAGTGCCTGGGCTGCCCCACTGCACGGCAGGATGGCTGGGACTGGAGCACCCAGAGCTCAGCACCGTGGGGAGAAGCTACCAGCACGCTGGGATCAGGAACACCATTGTGGATACCAGGGAGACTGATGTGCTGTGGGTCACGCCCCTCTTTTCACTCCTCTCTGTGAGCCTAGCCCCTCTGGACCCTCTCCTCTCTGCTTCTTGGACAGAAGTAGGCCTGGATCTGGCCAACACTCGGTGGTGCAGGGACCTGCAAAGGCAGATCTTGGGGGGATTTCCCTGTGACTTCTCCGACTCTCTCGCTCGCAGGCAGAGCTGCAATGCTGCCCAGCAGCAGAGCTGATCCTGACCACGGCAGACGTGATCCTGAGCCAGCCAGGCAGAGGGTGGTGGCACGGCGAGGAGGTAGAAACACCCAGGTGTTTTCCTTCCCACTGGCACAGCCGCAGAGATGCTGCTGCTGTGGCTTGGACACGTGCCTCCAGCTCTGCCCCGCTCCCACCTTTGCAAAGCCCCGGGAGCTGAAGAATGCCGGGCACCAGCTCCGAGCCAGGCACTGCGGCCAACAGGTGCAAATACCCCAGCCCACACATGCGCACGCTGCTGGGACCCCCACGCGCAGGACGGGGCCCACACGTGTTGCGTACCCGGCTCAGCGCGTGGGAATCTGCAGGCAGATGGTCCCGCGGTGGTGGGGAGAGGCTGGGAAATCACATGCGTGTGCACGCAGTGGTGTTTGCCACCTGCCAGCATGCTCTGCTCCGCTCCGCTCGGCCCTGCTGCTGCGGGGTACCTGTAATTACCCTGACCAGGCTCCCTGCCACAGCAGTGCCCGCGGTGTCGAGTCCTCCCGCAGACAGTGAGATCCCGGCGTGTGCACATGTGCTGCTAATTATCCCGCTACCTGGGGACTTCCCTGCTGAGGCTGGCGGGGCAGGAGATTGCTGCTCCGATCTCCCTACGTTGCCTCCTGGTCCCTGGGCACCAGCTGGAAGTGCCTCTGTGCTGCAGCATAGAATTAGAGAATAATTAAGGCTGGAAAAGACCTCTAAGATCATCGACTCCAACCATTAACCCAGCACTGCCAAGGCCACCATTAAACCATGTCCCCAAGTGCCATGTCTACATGATTTTTAAACATCTCCAGAGGTGGTGATTCCACCACTGCCCTGGGCAGCATCTTCCGTAATGCAACCCCAGCACGGCACGAGGGACGCCCTTGGACCCATGTGGGGTGATGCTGTGCCCCACGACACTGGAGGCCAAATCCTGCTTCTCCCCAGCTTCAGCTCACACCCAGTGAGATAGAGTCCAACTTGTTAATGCTGCTGCTGCTGGCCTCCCCATTTTACCCTAACATGATCTTCCCTTGGTACTGAAGCCAAACACCCTTCTTGGGACCCATGTGTCCCAGTCCCATGCATTGCTCCCCTTCCCTCTTGCACCCTCACAGCCCTCCTACGGCTGGCCCAGCCTCCCCACATGGCTCCTTGCAGGATGCCCAGTGATCACAGCAGCAGCACACACACAAGCATGTGAGTGCAAGAAAGGCAGGTGAGTGAAGAGGAATTTAAGGAAGGTGAGGGGTCAGCGCCACACCTGCTATTACCCAGTCCTGGGCAGAGCTGCAGGGAGGATATCTTTCACCCTTGACTGGCCACAGAGGCTGTCTTCAAGACAGAAAGGAGATGCACACAAGAGGAAGGGTTACAGCTGGTCCTAGTCCCTCTGGGTGTTACTGATCTGGCATGGGAAAGGCCTGGATGTGTTTCTTGTTAAGCTGGAGTCTATAGAGCAAGGGTGGGGAGGCACCCCCAAACCGTCTCCCTGCCTTCTGTCCCACTCCCCCACCCACTCAGACCCTCCATGGCCAGGAATCCATCTCCCCATAGCCACCATCATAACCCCAGCGCCAGCTTGTCACAAAGACCCCATTTCTGCCTGCCCTGAGCTGCTCCTCACACAGCTGGGGGAAAACCACCGGGACACCCTTTTGGCGTCAGGGACATAGCACCTTCCTTCCCACCGCAGAGCCATGGGGGTGCTGATGTCCAGGAGGCAGACGGTGGAGAGGGTGCAGAAGGTCAGCTTGGCCGTGTCAGCCTTCAAGGATGGGCTGCGGGAGCAGCCATCGACACGGCGTCGGGCGGAGGCGGGAACCGCACGCCAGGGGACGCTGGAGCAGGAGGTGCAGGAGGCAGAGGAGGAAGCATCGGCAGGACCTTCCCAGCCGGAGGAGAGCAGTGCCAGCAAGGCAGCCTGGGAGCGGCTGCGGGATGGCCGGGGCGTGGAGCCTGAGGAGTTTGACCGGGCCAACAGGTTCACGCCACCTGCCTTCATCCGGCCCAAGAGGGAGCTCCACGACGATGAGCCCCCGGACATCAGCCTGGAGCAGAGGGAGCAGGTGAGCTGCTGGAACCACAGAGACAGTGTGGGAGGAATGGGGACAGGGCTGGAGGTGCACGGCGGAGAGCCCAAGGCTGTACAAGCGCCTGAGTGCCTGCCAGGCCGTGACAGTCTCGCAGGGCACGGCAAAGCCCTGTGGAGGTGGCTCAGTGGGGCAGGGTGCCAGTGGCCAGGCAGAGGTGCCACACGGGGAGGGGGTTGCAACTGTTCAGATGTGCCCTGGAGGGACCCTGGGGTGTCTTGGAAGGGAGAAGTCACTGCTGGGCACAGACAGCTCTAGGTCTGGGGAAAAGAGGACAACTCGACCTACACGTTAGTCCACCTACAGTCAACCAGCCTGCAACTCAACCTCCATACCTGCAGCCCCTACACCCCTGCCCATCTACTACCCAACAGCTTATCCACCCATGCCCTCAATCCTACAACCTACCCATCCACACCCACAGCCTTACCCATCCAGCCACCCACCCAACAAGCCTACACCCCAGCCCACCTACAGCTTTATATAGCACCATACAGACATAGAATATCCTGAGTTGGAAGGGACCCACAAGGATCATCAAAGTCCAACTCCGGGCCATGCACAGGATTCTTGGACACCCCAAGAATCATACCATGTGCCTGAGAGTATTGTCCAGGCTCGGTGCTGTGACCACTGCCCTGGGGAACTTGTTCCAGTGTCCAACCACTCCCTGAGGCTAGATCAGCCAGGGTACCCAGATAATGTACCCAGGTTAGTATCTCTTTGGAAGTGGAAATGGAAATGTGTGGAAAACCCTACAGCTTATCCATCCACCCTTGCAACCCTAAAGACCAGCCAATCTACAACCCTACAGCCCAGCCACCCACACCTACCATGCTGCACCCCAGAGAACCTACAACCCCATGGCCACACCAACCCTAGAGCCAGACCCATCCACGCACCATTCATCCCCACCAACGCCCATTAACCTCCTCTAACTCGACCAGCCATGTCCCTTACAACCTCTTCCCTATGCCAACTCCACACATTCCCATCTTCCTGTCCTCTCTGCCCCTCAGCATCCACCCCCACCTGCACAGCACTGCCCAGATCGAGAAGCCAAGCCCCTGCCCACACTCCTCTTTTGAGCATCTGCCCATCCCTCCCCAGATCCTGAATGATGAGATGTGTGAGATCTGTGAGGTGTGGACGGCCGAGAGCCTCTTTCCCTGCCGCATCTGCCCCCGGGTGTATCACGACGGCTGCCTGCGCCGCATGGGATACCTGCAGAAGGACAGCGCCGTGGAGGTGACGGAGACGGCACACACCGAGACGGGCTGGAGCTGCTACTACTGCGTGAGTGCCTGGAGTAGGGGACACCAGGCCGCTGCTGGGTGGTGGGTGCTCCCCAGAGAACTGTGCCCCACATGGACATGAGCAGGATCCCACCTCACTGCCTGGTCTGGGACAGTGGGGGACCTGCTGCTCTCCAGTTCCCACCACCCACCTTGGCCTGATGGGGTCTCCAGAGCAGGGGACAGTGGCCCTTCACCACCTTCCCACCAGTGCAGCTAGCCCCCCAGGATGTTGGTGGGGGATGTGGCACCATGGGTACATGAGATGCTGTGTCAGGGCTGGAATGGCCAAAGCCCAGGGCATGGAACCGTTTCACTGCAGCACCCTCGGGTGATACAGCACAGCACCCTTCTCTAGGTGTCCACACCCACATGCTTTCAAGGGATCTCAGTGCTGCCATACAGAGGCGTGCTCCCTCCACTCCATGTCTTTGCCTCATGGCTCCTCTCTGCCCCCCACCCCAGGACAACCTCAATCTGCTGCTGACAGAGGAAGAGATGTACAGCCTGATGGAGACCCTGAAGAACTGCAAGATCATTCCAGGTGCGTACCCTCCATGCGGCAGGTCCCAGATGGCTGCGGAAAGCAGCTGGGGAGGTGGGTTCCCTCTCCTTCCTGGGCACAGCACAGCCAATCTGTCCCCTGCAGAGAGCTGCCTGACCCTGGATGACTTCCTGCACTACAAACACCAAGTGCACAAGCAGCAGTTCGAGCGGACCATGCCTGAGGCACAGGAGGAGCAGGCAGCCCTGCAGTTCAACGCCCTGGACCCCGACAAGAAGGGGCACATCGAGTGGCAGGACTTCCTCTCCCACGAGTCCATCCAGCTGCTGCAGAAAATACGGCCGCAGGTATGGTTGTGGCATCCAGGGCTTGCTCCCATGGCTGGCACACATGGTCACAGCACCCAGGGCTGGCTACCATGGCCAGCACCCATGGCAGTGGCACCTAGGGCCAGCACCCACAGCCACAGCACCCATGGTCATGGCACCCAAAGCTGCCTCCTACAGCTGACCCCATGGCTCTGGCACCTGGGGCTGACTCCCGTGGCCTGCACCCCTGGCCATGGCACTCAGGGTGGAAACCCCTACAGCTTTGGGCATGTAAAGAGGGAGGTTCCCACGGGATGAGTGTTCCACCTTTCCTTCTCTGACCCCATAGAATGCCCTTCTGCGGCTGCTGACACCCAAGGAGAGGGAGAGGGCACGGGCAGCCTTCCTGGCCCTGGACCAGGACAATGATGGCTTCATTGGGGAGGCTGAGTGCCGCCAGGCCAGGCACACCTGGTTCCGCAAGCACCAAAAGGAGATGCTGTCCTGCAATGTCAGGTAAGGGGATGCTGGATGCCCGCCCTGGTGTAGGGGTGATATCCCAGCAGGACTCCAAACACGGCCCCAACACCTACCAGAGGGGCTCAGCACATAAATGGCTGCCCCCCCTTCCTGCCACCTCCCCCTCCATGGCCCCTCAGCCCTGTGCACCCTCTTCCCCCTCCACCACCATTTGGGGTGCAAGGAGTGGGGATGAAGAACACCGTCCTCCCTGCCACAGCATCAGCCATGTGGGGCCCATATCAGAGGGCAGCCCCGCCAGCAGCAGGAACGGCAAGAGCCCGGAGAAGATCCTGCCAGTCACAAAGCAGGAGGAGACCAGGTGAGGCAGGGATGGTTAGGGGGGTGGTGGACACCCCCATTCTGGGGGGAGACCCTGGGGGAGCAGCATTGCCGGGGTGTCCAATGAGCCCACATCTGCCTGCAGGAGCATCGACTGGCCCGGATTCCTGCAGGAGAACGTCGCCTACATCCTGGCCGCGCGCCCCAACAGCGCAGCCCTGCACCTGCAGCCCCTCGCCTAGACCCGGCCCTGTGCCACGCCCGCCATGGTGACCTGCCCCGCCCTACCCCCCCCGCGGGCACAGCCAGGCGCTGATTGGCTGGCAGGGAAGCGGCCATGCTGCCCTCTGCCCCGCCTCCCCCTTGGATTGGCTGTGAAGAGGATGGGTGCCGGGCTTTGATTGGCTCAGGGAGCTGGAGCAGCTCCCAGGTCTCTGATTGGCGGAGGGAAGCAGGGTGGGGCAGGGCGTGTCCCCACTCCCCTCCCTCCACGCCCTGCAGGGATCACGGTGGGGAAGGGTCCAGTGCCCGGGGTCACCATGGGGCACGGAACATTCTGCCCCCATGATCCCCATCCCCACAGCACCCAGGGACCTGCGGACACAGCAGGGTCTGCCCTGGGTAGTTGTGGGGTGACAGCGGAACCCAGAGCGCCCATGTGCCCCCAGCCTCCCACAGTGCTTGGGGCTGAGCCTCTGCGTGCCACGGGCAGCACCCACAGGTCTGCGGCAAGCAGTGTCTCAGCTCATCAGCATGGTGGATCCTCAGGGGACGTGGCTGACCCCCCTTGGGGTCTTTCACATCCCTGCCCTACTCCAACAGGGGCTGGAGCCCAGTAGGTCCATCCTCACATGCACAGCCCGTGGCTGTGTCTGGGAGACTGTTCCCTGGCATGGCTCAACCCTTCCCTGCTGGTGACCAACTATTTAATGCCAACAGCGATGGTGTAGGAAGGAGCACTGGGAACAGAAAGCATCAGAGGGGTGGGAAGGCAGGGTCAGATGTAAGGGAACCCTCCTATGCATCTGATCTTGCCAGCAGCACTCCCCTGCATCCCTCATCCCCTCCCATACCCCTGGTTCCAGGGGATGCTCTTCATCTGCTTGCCATTCCGGTCCCACACCAATCCTGTTCAGTCCTGCTCTCTACCCACCACATCAAATGGGCAACCTCGCCTCACTGGGAGCATCAGTGCTTGTGGTGAGGAGGAGGAGGCAGAGCCCAGAGCCCCCCGAGGAGTCAGCTGCAAGGATGAGGCATTCACTGGCCTCATTGGCAGCCCTAAGGTAGACAGATGCACTCAGCCCACAGATGAAGGAGCAGGGAGCCTGGAAACCTTGCCCCAAACACTCCAGGGGTTGGGATGCCCAGGTCCCATGGCAGCCCCAGCAGCTGCTCCTGCCCCTCTAATCCCTTCCCCACAGTGCCCTCAGTCTCTCCCTGCCTGGTGTGCCCTGGCTCAGCCAGGGGGCCCCGGGGTGTACACAGACCAGGGGTGCACCTGCAGCAACCTGGTCATTCCCTCACGTCCATCCCCAATGCCCTGTGGGCATCATCCCAGTCATCCCCCTTCCCCCAGCCAGGGCACAGTTCCCCTCTCCAGGGTCTCTCCCACTGCAAGACCAGGAGGCGCACCAGTGCCACGACATCTTCCTCTACCACCCTGGCATGCCAGGCCAATGGGGATATTTTGGATGCCAGGTCCGAGATGTGGCCAGAGCGCCAATGGGGATATTTCGGATGCCAGGTCCGAGATGTGGCCAGAGCCATGGCGAGGAGGCGGCCGTGGGTGCGTGGGTTGCAACTCCCTATCTGTACTGAGATACATTCATTAAACAGCTGTGTCCAGCTAGCCTCCATCTCGTGTGCTTACAGGGCTTCTGGCTTCGCCATGGGCATTTCTGGGGACCCACAGCTGCCTATTGTTTAAAATTCCACCCCAGGCTCAGGTCACTGTCCCATCAGGCAAGCTTGGCCTCCTGTCCCCAGAGTGTCCCACCACAGTGACAGCGGGCAGCCAGCGGGTGCGCCCAGGACCCGGCAAGCTTGGGGTGCTGCATGTCTTCCCAGGAAAGCAGACAGTAAGGAGAGTGGATCATGGAACCACTGCAAACGCTGCAGTGAAAGGGACACCCCTCCACTGGGATGAGTGTGCTTCCTGCCTTCAGAGGCCCTGGATGCTGAGAACAGAGCACTGAGCACTGGAGACAGCTGGATGCTGGGAACAGGCTGTCTGCAGCAAAATAACCCCACAGAGACACCAAAGTTCCCCAGGAGAGTGGTCCCCCCGGCTGGAATGCTACAGCTAATCTCATCCACAGAGCTCCCAGGAAAAGCTGCAGCTATTGCTGGCAGCACATGGTCTATGGGAACCAGGCTCCAGCAAAGGGGGCTCACTGGCCTGGGGGGGACTTTCCTTGCACAGCGCCCGTGCTGCAGCTGGGAGGGGAATGGGATTTGAAAAAAGGATCTGGGAGGGAATTAGGAGGGAGGGATGCTGCCCTGGCGGCATCTGTTCAGTCTGTGGGGACACAGAGCTTGCTGCTAAAACCTTGACTTGGACATTTGAGCCCAATCCCACGATCACAGTGGGATGCAATTGCGTACAAATCACAGCAGTGGTGTCCAGCTCACCCACAGAGAAAATCTGGCAAGCATTTCAGGCTCTGAGAGCCAGATAAGCCGTAAAATTAGCTGTGTCACCTGGGAGAGGCACTCATCACCTTGGGGAAGAGGATGGACATCTGCAGGAAGGGGGAGCTGACGGTGGTTTTGTGCCTGATGATGGGATGTCATGGATTGGTGATGATGCGGGCTCCGTCAGTGGAGGGAAGCCCAGGGAAGCCCTCGTCTGGCGAGATGGTGTTAAATCACTGTGTTATTGCTCCGTCTGCTGGAGATGAAGAGCAAGCTGGTGCACAGCACAGGCTTGAGAACCCTGGGAGTGGGGCACCCACTGCCAGCACCCCAAACCCTACAGGATTCAGACTGAGAGGCAGAACCTCACGGGTCCTAATCCAACTCCCCTTTGCACCCAGCTCTCCACCTGGGGAACAAGGCACAAGCAGCTCTCCCATCCCCAGCCTATCCTGTCACTCCTTGCAGCAGCCTGGCACCCCTGCCAGGGCACACAGCTGGCTGGTGTCCCCGGGGAGCTGAGTAACAAGGGCCGCAGGTGGTCATGATGGCCTGTGTCCTGCAGGGCTGTGCTGCCACCACTGCAGCACCAGTTTCCCAGCTCTGTCTCAGCTGCAGATCCCCAGCAAGTGACAACCACGCAGCAGAGTGTGCCCCAGCCATATCTCCACACAGGCAGCATCGAGGTCTGGGCAGAAGCGGGAAGAAGTGGTGGGGGAATGGGCAAAGTGTTGCTGTGGCTCCTCTTCGATGTCACTTGGTCCTTCAAGACAGCTGACCTCAGAGACACTGTCCCAAAAAAGCCTCTGTTGCCTACAGACCACCCTCCCTAATGCTGGGGCAAGTCTGTCTCCAAATGCTGGGGGATACCTTCCCCTACATATGGTACAAAACCTCCCAAACGCCCAAAATCTGGCACAAATCTCTCTCTGGACACTCGTGCAATATGCTCACTGCACGCTGGTGCAAACCTCTCTCCAGATCTCTCGGAATGCTGGTGCAAACTGAGTGCTGTTGCAAACCTTTCCCTTAACAGCAGTGTAAACGTCCCCATGGTGATCCCAGAGCCCCTACACCAAGGGATCAGGATGCTCGTGTGGGATTTAGGGCTGGAGCAAAAAACAGCTGTCCAGCACAACCCTCCCAAGCCCTGCTGAAGTGACAGTGCCTGTGCAGCTCACACATCTGTTGTCCCACATCTATCACCCACCACCAAGTGCCACACAGTGGACACTGGGGGCTCCCAGCCCCAGGGCTCCAGTCCAGCATCACCCTGCCTGGGGCAGAGCCCCAGGATCCTGGGGGGCAGCGCTGGTTCCTGTGTTTCACAGCAGGCAGTGGTCAAAGTATTGCCCACCTTTTACCTAGGTGGTCCTGCTGTGTGGGAGGAGACCGGCAGATCCTGCCTGGCTCAGGAGCAGCTCACAGGTGATGGGGTGCTGCCCCATGGGAGCCCCAGGAGATGTGGGGGAGTAGTGCCTCACTCTGTATTGAGGTTGCCCCATCTGCCAGGCTGCAGGACCATTGCACGGGGCTGCCACCCCCTCAAAAAAATTCTGTTAGTGGGGAAGATGAGTACTTGGTTTTGCACCCCAGGGTGCAGGATACCACCTCCTCTGAGCCTGGACACCTCTGCATGCCCCTGGGGCTCCTGTGGGCTTTGCCAGGTGCACTCAGGTCTGGTGTGTCCTGGAGGGGAAGTGACCGTGATGAGCCCCACACCAAAGCCAGATAATCTGCAGGAGAGCTATAGACATAGAGGGGAGAAAGGTGACCAGAGGGATACACTGGACAGTGTCACTGCGAGTCCTGGCACTGACTATCAATGGGGCAAGATGTCAGAGCCCCGCCCCATCATTGCCACAGGACCAGTCAGAGATCACTGGCAAGAAAAGGGGGTGCTATGGGCAGGATGTGACAGTGACAGTGATAGCAGCAGCCACAGCCCTTGGAGGTAGTGACACCCTGGTGGCCCCAAACATCCTTCCCCACCCAGACCAGAGCAGGAGTAAATGCCGAGCAGGGATAAAAGATGTCCCCATTTAGCAACATCACCCCAGATGCAAGCAAGGAAAATAGGTGGGAAACCTGAGAGGATTTGGGAGCGCAGAATTGGGATGAGGAGATTGGATTACCCAGAATTGATCCCTCCACCCCGAATCAGGGTCCCTGGGGACACCAGGGCCCTCTGGGGACACTTTGAAGGAGGACTGCGGATGAGTGGGCTGGGGAGGGGTGCAAGGGGCCGTAAGAAGTGTACGTGTCCCCCGCACCAGAGTGGTGACCACAGGGTGTCGCCCCTGCTCCACGCCGGGAGCCGGAGGTGCCACTTGGGAATCCGCAGAGAGCATGCAGGGAGCGGGGATGCAGGGATGGAGGGAGGGGGAACGCAGGGACTCATTTCAATACCCCAAAATCATTTCGTAGGCTCTTTTGTGACCCCGTTCCCCTCCTGCCCCAAATCCAGCTCTGACTCCTACCCCTGCCTCGTAGCATCCTCCTCCTCCTCCCTGGTTATGTGCCCGTGGCTGGTGAATGGAGGACCACACCTGCTGCCCGGGGGGCTGGGACTGAGCCCGGACAGCCGCAGGCTCCCGCAGGGATGGGCTCCATTCTCCGCTGCCCCCTGGAGGTGGGAGACCTTGGGCCTTGGAGAAGAGGGATTGACTCAGGGCTTCCTCGGGTCTAACATCCCTTCCCCATGAGCTGCACGGGCAGTCAGAGCCCCCTCCTCTCTTTGTCCCCTGTCAGGAGCCCTGGGCACCACCTCCCCTGTACAGAGCCACTGTACAGACCCTCCAAATAGCCGCAGGGTCTGACCACACCCGGCACTGCAACCCAGCTGAGAAGATTGTTCAGGTGATGGAAATGAAGCCTGGCACTAGGTGTGGTGGCAGGGGTAAGGACAGCGACGCCCACCAGCACCTGCTGGGACCAGTCTCATGCTGCTCACGTCCACAGGGCGGTCTGGAAGGAGCCGTATGGGACCTGGGCAGGGAAATGACATCCCCTCCCCAAAACATATCCAGCCCACTGCCAGCTGTTGGATGAGCTGCCCCAACAGGACACAACCCCACAGGCACTCCAGCATGGAGAGGGTGTGCTCCTCTCCAGGGAAATGCACATGGCCTAGGCCACCCACAGGAGCCCACATAGGGGCTATGCATGGTTTCCAAGCCACACACTGTGCCACCAGCTCCTGCCACCCCCACGTGGCTGGCTCCATGACCCTGACACAATGCAGGGCTGCCAGACAATCCCTCCTGTTCCCAGCGCACTCTCTCCCACTTCCCTCTGCACAGTACGGCTGTGCGGGGGGACACGGGGTGTCTGCGTGGTGCAACGGATGCAGAGGAGGCCCTGGGATGAGGGGGGGCACAGTACAGTGCCGGGCATGGCAAGAATCTTGTTCCTACAGCAGCTTTGCTGTGACTCATCCTGGCAACCCACGCAGCACTCAGGCAGGGTGTCCAGGTCCTCTCCTGCCTCGGAGCAAGGCCATGCAGGAGCAACGCACTGACATCACTGGTTGCCTGCGTCCTCATCTTCCTGATCCTACTGCCCTGGCGTTATAGTGGGACTGGGAGCTGGCTCCAGCCCTGGGCTTTCCTGTTCCTCTCTGCATCCCACTGTCCCCTAAGCAGCTGCTACCAAGCACCAGGGTTGGTGTGGCAGGGGCCATTTGCTGCCAAATGAAGCAGAGAGTGAAATTATTTGGGGTACAGCAAAGGGCAGGACCTGCCTTCCCACAATGCTGTGGCTGACATTGGAGCAGCTGCTGATGGTCCCTCTGGGTAGCAGAGTGGGCAGCTGTACAGTGCCATGCATCTCCTTATATGGCCCGGCATCCGTCCTCGTGCCACGTGTGTGCTGTGCACCCCAGTACCCCCTCTTCACTTGGGATGTGCCCCTGGACCTGTAAGACAGGACACATAGTCCTCTCAGCTCACCCTCAAGTCATGGGGCACTGATAAGAAAGCATCTAATGTGGGAGCTCAATGGGGCCAAGACATACCCTGCTGGCCAGGGAAAGAGGAAGGCAGCCAGAGTACCTGGAAAGCAGGGATTTGGACCTGAGCCACTCCAGAAAATGAGCGCTCTGCTTGGCACAGGCAGAGGCACCCAGCCCTGAGACAACTGGGGACACGTAGCTCCATCTGGGGTATCTGACAACCCACGCAGCATCAATGGGGCCATTCCTCCCCAGGAGTGGGGCCTGGGGCTCTGGCAGCAAGGATGGGAGTAATAAAGCGGGGAGGCACCTCATGTTCAGCACGGAGAATGCCATGACCCAGCAGGAAAATGATCTGGGGGCTGGAGTGACTGATCCGCGAGGAGCCGCACAAAACTATATCTGTCTTGCTTGGCTGAGCGATGACTAAGGGAAGGACAGGAGAGCAGTCTGCACACCGCCAGGCAGAGGAGGAATTATTTAGGCTGGAGCATGGGGGTGGAGGGATGGGGGCTGGAAGGAGATGGGTGGAGGGAAGGTGGAGGCTAGGTGGGATGCTCTGGCAATGCTCCTCCTCGCTGCTGGAGGGACTCCAGGTACTGGTGAGAAGCAACACAAGAGCTGGGGAACTGGAAGCTGCTGGCTCACTTTTAGGGAGAAAATACTTTTCAGCCAATGGAGTGTCCTGCCCTGGCTCCAACCCCGCAGCCAGGCACTGGCTCAGAGACCTACCATCAGCACTGCAGGACAGACAGCACCTCCCACGCATGGGAAAACACCCAGCAGCTGCTGGCACAGGGCAGGCCCCAGAGGGTGGAGAAATGGCCCCATTACATGGCATCTCTTCTGAGGCCCAGCCCACAGCTGTGCTCTCATGTAACCACCTGGCGCACAACAAAAGTCAAAGGAAGGAGAAGGGGATGCCAAGACCAAGGGGCTCAGCATCCTCCGGGACCAATCCCTTCTCCCAGGAAGGAAGGGACCTCACCACTTCACAAAGGTACCCCAATCTATTTCATGGGGTCATCTAATGCTTCAGGAGCTGGCATAAGGATGAAGAGCAACTGAAGTACACAGAGCCACAACTCAAGCTGATACCTCGACTGGGCTACCCTGCCTCCTTCACCTGAAGGTTGCCACCCTGCTACCCACTTTACAAAGATTTTTGCAGCATAAATGTGGCACAAACATTCCAACCCAGTGGGCATGTGAAGCTGTGGGAGCCTGCAAGTTGCTCCATGTATGGGGAGCACACCCAAGTGACCTTTGTGCCCTCCAGACCATCCAGCCCAGGAGGATGTTGCTAGGGTGTATCATTTTTAGCTCAGCAAGTCCCCGACCCTGGCAGCCAGAAGTCCCATCAGTTGAACATAATAGGCTACAATAGCAGGACCACAGCCCAAGATGGTGCAGGAATCGAAATTAAGGAAGGGGCTATAACCCATCATGATGTCATGACCATACATTCAACAGGGCTTGTCAAATAATCCTAGCTTCTTTATTTGATGACTTTATAAATTCATTGGCTAAAACACCACCACGGACATACCAGGCTGCTATCAGGTCATTCCTCATCACCCTGAGCACTGGAAAATGTTGGGAGGAGCACTGGACAATGCCAGGGGAGCACAGGACAGTGTCAGGGAGAGCACAAGGCAATGCCAGGGGAGCAATGAGCAGTGCCAGGGGAGCACTGGGCAATGCCAGGGGACCACATGGCAGTGCCAGGGGGAGCACAGGGCAATGCCAGAGGGAGCACAGGGCAGTGCCAGGGGAGCACAGGGCAATGCCAGGGGAGCACTGAGAATGCCAGGAGAGCACTGGGCAATGCCAGGAGAGCACAGGGCAATGCCAGGGGGAGCACAGGGCAATGNGTTATGATACCAAAGAAGAAAATACATGAAGTAAGAGTTACTGAGTCCAGCCAATCCCTCTGGGGGGTGGTTGATCAGTTAACCAATACCCTTATGTCAGTCCAGCGTGCTAAGGTATATAAGCGCATTTGTAAATTAATAAAGTGTCGGTTTTCTTATCTTCATAAACCGTCCATGTCGTTTCTCACTGGGATTCCGCTCACTAGCGACACCAGGGGGAGCACAGGGCAATGCTAGGGGAGCACATGGCAGTGCCAGGGGGAGCAGAGGGCAATGCCAGGGGAGCACTGAGCAATGCCAGGAAAACACTGAGCAATGCCGAGGGGAGCACTGGGCAGTGCCAGGGGGATCACAGGGCAATTCTAGGGGAGCACTGGGCAGTGCCAGGGGAGCACAGGGCAGTGCCAGGGGGATCACTGGGGGGCAGTGCCCGGGAAGCACTGGGCAGTGCCAGGGAAGCACTAAGCAATGGCAGGGGGAGCACAGGGCAATGCCAGGGGAGCACTGAGCAATGCCAGGAAAACACTGAGCAATGCCAAGGGGAGCACTGGGCAGTGCCAGGGGGATCACAGGGCAATTCTAGGGGAGCACTGGGCAGTGCCAGGGGAGCACAGGGCAGTGCCAGGGGGATCACTGGGGGGCAGTGCCCNTGGGGGCAGTGCCCGAGAAGCACTGGGCAGTGCCAGGGAAGCACTAAGCAATGGCAGGGGGAGCACAGGGCAATGCCAGGGGAGCACTGGGCAATGTTGTGGGAGCACTGGGCAACGCTGAGGAAGCACCAGGCAATACCTGAGGAGAACCAGGCAATATCAGGGGAGCAGAGAGCAATGCCAGTGGAACAGAGAGAAATGCCAGGGGAGCCCCAGGAAATATTGGGTGAGCACCGCAAGGACAGTGACCTGCCAGAACCCAGCCCTATGGACCTCCACCCATCACACCAACTCCCACAGGCAGCAACAATTCCATCGCTGCCCAGCCCCCTCCGAGATGGTCTGTGCCTGGCATGTCCTCAGGTGGGCAGCAAGGTGGGATTCAGAAGCCACAGCATTACCCCGGTTTCATCTCCCACCCTCTCATCTTCAAAGCAACCTGATGTCCTCTTCCAACACCCTCGGCGTAGCCTGGCAACGGCAGTACCAGCATAGAAACAGCTGTACTGGCATGGAAACGGCAGTACTGGCATGGCAACGCGATGGTAGAGAGATAAAAATGTCAGGCAGATCCCCCCCTTCTGCTTCCCAGAGCAACAAAGCTGTCCCATCTCCCTTGGATACCTCCGAAGGGTTCTGGGCACCAGACAGGATGAACCCTGCCAGCCTCATCTCCCCTCCCCATTGCCCAGCATTGTATGAGATGAGTTGCTGGGTCTCAGCCCAGGACTCACAGCCCTGGCGTACGGGGAGCCACGGCAGCAGGCAGATGCCCTTTGTGGGGTAGAACCATGGGCAGATGCCCTACGGGGGTAGAACCATGCTCCCCCCACCCCTTATTACTTCCAGAGCAAACACCTGGTTTGAGGGGCTCAAATCTGTGAGACCCGAGAAAATGATTCCTGCTTTATTGGCTGCCAAGGGCATTTCACCTGCAGCCAGTGCCTCCGTCTGCCGTAACTGGCCTGTCGTTCAGGGATACCCCTGCGGTGGGGAGGAAAGACACATGGGACATTAGGAGTGCCCTCCTCATCCCATTTGGATGAGGGGAAGTCTGCTCGGCAGCAGGCAGAGAGGGCAGCCCGAACATCCCACTCTGCCGGGTAAGGAGATCCGGTGGGGCATCGGAAGTTACACAACGCTGCGCTATGCAGACAAGGCAGCGAGCACTGCGGGGGCGCACGGCAGCCCCCGCAGTGAATTCCCTGACGTGGCAAACATCTCCCGAAGCCCCCTCCATGCCCACCTGCACACGCAGGCAGGAGCCCACGCACATACGCAGGCAGAAGCCCACACGCCGGCACACGCCTGCCTCTAAAGGAAAAGCCTCGCCAGAGCCAGAGCTGAAATAGTGAATTGCCTCATTCATTCTCCCTCTCCGGAAGCTTTGCCCGTACATGCAAACATACGCGCAGGCAGACATGTGTGGCAGACACGTGCGGCCATTCCTACCACCTCCAGGAATTCCGCCCCCCCCCCCCCCCCAGCCGCCTTCTTCACCACCCTCTCCGAACTGAAGTACAGTCTGCACCTATGCACGTCCTGCCAGGAGAACCCCAGCTCCGTGGGAGGGCAACCCTGCTTGGGGCAGATTCATGGCATGGTGGGTGGTCCCATATTCCCAGTGGGGGGGAATGCCCCATCACTTTTTGGTCCTAAATCCAGAGACTCTCACACGGGACATACCTCCTCAGCACACAGAAAAGCATTCCCAGCCACATTTGTCCCCATGGCTCAGTGGAGACCCTACTACAGGGATGCCAACGTAGCAAAAACCCTCACCATGGCCACACAGGTCAATCCACCCCAAAGAGCCTGAGCTGGACCTGGCAGGAGCTGTGCAGGGCCTGGCGCATGCATGGCACGGGGGTTACATATGTG
>VZRS01015434.1:20820-30842 GCA_013398055.1 Ifrita kowaldi
CCCCTCCATGCCCACCTGCACACGCAGGCAGGAGCCCACGCACATACGCAGGCAGAAGCCCACACGCCGGCACACGCCTGCCTCTAAAGGAAAAGCCTCGCCAGAGCCAGAGCTGAAATAGTGAATTGCCTCATTCATTCTCCCTCTCCGGAAGCTTTGCCCGTACATGCAAACATACGCGCAGGCAGACATGTGTGGCAGACACGTGCGGCCATTCCTACGACCTCCAGGAATTCCGCCCCCCCCCCACCCCCAGCCGCCTTCTTCACCACCCTCTCCGAACTGAAGTACAGTCTGCACCTATGCACGTCCTGCCAGGAGAACCCCAGCTCCGTGGGAGGGCAACCCTGCTTGGGGCAGATTCATGGCATGGTGGGTGGTCCCATATTCCCAGTGGGGGGGAATGCCCCATCACTTTTTGGTCCTAAATCCAGAGACTCTCACACGGGACATACCTCCTCAGCACACAGAAAAGCATTCCCAGCCACATTTGTCCCCATGGCTCAGTGGAGACCCTACTACAGGGATGCCAACGTAGCAAAAACCCTCACCATGGCCACACAGGTCAATCCACCCCAAAGAGCCTGAGCTGGACCTGGCAGGAGCTGTGCAGGGCCTGGCGCATGCATGGCACGGGGGTTACATATGTGCACGACAGGCAGTGTGTGAATGCCCGCTGCCACATCCACATGGGATGGGCATGGACAGAAACCTCCACTACTAAGCTGAAAGGTCTAGCCTGGGGTTGTCACACAGCAAACACTCCCCAGGATGCACAGGCTCACAGGTGCCACAGGTGTCACAGCACACCCCAGTGGGCAACCCCTGGCAGATGCAGTCTGTGCCCACATGAGTGTGCACACCTCCGACACACTCCACGATGCATGGGCTCTGCTGACCCAGCACACACGGGGCACACACTGGCACGGCCAGGCAACGGCAGGGCAGAGTGATGCCTGCCTGTGCCCCAGCACGACTCTGCTCTGTCGGCGTGTCCTCACATAACTCCAGATGAGTGTGGGACAAGCCACTGCACTAAGCTGGGAGATGGAATGGATTCAGTTCATTACTTTTCCTAGAATAACTTCAAGTCCCTCGAGGTGCCCAAGAAAACATCCCATCTCCACCTCCCTCCCACTCACTCAGCAGCACCGACCTGCAGTGCTGCGGTGGCAGCCACCGCAGAGTGTGTGGCATCCATGAGCACGTCATCGTGCCCTGGCATGGGACCCTTTCCCAACCCAGAGCCAGGTCACAGATCCTGGCATCCATGATGCTCAGTTGTCATGACACATCCCCAATCCTATTCTCCCTCCCCTCGTACAAGAGCAAGACACTGATGCACCCACTTGGTACCCCAGGACCTGCAGGACAGGTATCCAGCTCAGTTCTCCCCTCTATTGCACAGACATGTGCCAACATCTGCGCTGGGCAGGGAACATTTCCTGCAGTGGGTACTGGTGCTCACCTCAGTGTGACCCAGGAATTCAGATGCCGGACACACACCTCAAGGAAGTAAAAGAATCAGCACCCACTGTGTGCCCTGTGCCGACACCCTGAGTGACTGCTCTTCCCATTTGTCTTTGAGCATTCATATTTTTCCTCAGCCTTGTCTAGAATTTGAGACCAGACACAGGTCTGGTGCCCAGACTGCCGGTTTGTCCTGACCTCCTCTGCTGTCTCCCTCACTGAACCCTCCTCCACCACAAACACAGGTCATTCAGTCCCACACCAGCTTGAGAGACACTTTATAAAGAAGGTGGTTTGCCAAAGAAGGACCCTGCCACCATCGTGTGGCAGCAATCCCGGGTCCCTATGGTGCAGCTCAGCCTCTCTCCCTAGGCCCAGTACATTGAACCTTCTGTGGTTTTGTTCCTTTCCAGCAGCAGCAATTTCTCCTCTCCGCCTCCCTCCCACTCCCCATCCTCTGGGTTGTACTTCCAGTGCCGCTGCCCTTACTGAAAGTTGAAACAAAGCAGGCAATCAGTTTGGGACTGATTTTCTGAAGCATTAATTCTTCTATCCTGTTCTCATGTGGAGACGCTGCTGCTCTCCTCATTTACTCCATAATTACATAGCACTGTAACTTCTCCCTCTCCATGCTCTCTCTCCCAGCAAATCAGAAGTGGGGGGTTGCAAAGTCTCACTTTCACCCACCGCCACGCTTGATCAGGCTTGGATGTATTTTCTTTGTATGTACTTGATACTTGGATGTATCAGCTTTATCTTGGGGTCTGGCACCATGTGCCAGGTTAAATCCTTTCTGCAGTTCTCACCATGGGCAATAGGACATGGCTTTGGGAATGAGAGCCCCAGTGCTCCACATGTGGGCCACACAGCTGGTCAGCTGTGCAGGGCTTCCAGATATCTTTGCATTCCCAGGGATCTGGCCTCTCTGGAGTCCCACCTCCACAGGCTGCTGGGAAGCATTGGTGGGTGCTGGGGAAAAGCCAAACCCCCTGTCTGGTCCTTTGGCCTGGGCTGAGAGGAGAATGTGGGGCTCACTCTGCTCTCGGCATGTCCTCTCATGTCTGTGTTGCAAAGGAGGACAAGCTTAGCCCCAAGCCCAGGCTCTGCCACCAAACCTGAGTGATGGAGGTGATGAGCAGGAGCCCCATTCCAAGCTGAGCAAGTGTGGAAGGAGCAGGACATCTTGGCAGGTTAGTGGACACCTTTGAGGCCACCTGGACAAGACCAATCTCCTTTTCCCCAAGGAGAAAAGCAATGCATCCAGCAAAAACACATGCAGAGAGCAGCCACTACAGACATGTCTGCCAGGCAGGAGAGGATGACTGTTCTCAGATACCTCATGATAGGCACCCAGGGAGACCAGATCCAACTGAAACCCCCAAGGACTGCCCCCTGGATCAGAGGGACATGAGAAAGCTACTTGACTTGCAGATGGTGACCTATAACACGCTGTTAACCACTCCACATTTCAAACACCACCTCTGCACCCTGCCCCATCTCCCCCTATTCTGCCTCCAAGCAAGAAACAAGCAGAGAGGAAAAGCCTCCTTGCTACAGCCCCCAGCCAGAGCATTAGATGTTCAGCCAGCCCCTGCCAGCATCCCCAGCTCACTCACTACTGCATCCCCCTCCCAGTTCAGCGTCAAGACTGGTTGGTGTCTTGGGCTCCTGATGAAAAGCTCTAGGCACGACTGCTCCCTGCCAGGAACAGGGAGTGACGTGGAGATCTGCAGAGCTATCACACAACCAGCACAGTGGCGTACAGCAAGTCCAAGGGCTGGCTGAGAGTCACAAAACCCCATGAAACTGAGTCAAGATGCCCAGAGTCAGGCAGGTCCACATGTCTCCTTTTACCTTTAGAGATAAGACAGGGCCACCTCAGCATCCTCTAGCACTCCTGAGGGGGTGCTTGGGAATCTTAACCCTGTGCTTTCTCCTCTGCACAGGGATCTTTAGAGCTTCACTTGCCTACTATCCATAAGGAGATGGGATACTAAGGAAGGAGCAAAACCAGACAGATTGTAGTTACAGGCTGCGGGTAGGCAGGGAAGCAAACCACCACCACTGCAGCACCAGTGGAAACTTCTGCCCTCAGAAAAACATCACCTGCATCCCTCTAAGCACCACCTGCCATGGGGTCAGGGCAGACACAGGGAAGGAAGTTTGGTAGGTGACAGAGAAGAGTCAAGACCAAAATAAAGGCAAGCTAGCCTGTTATTTCAGAAAACTCTCCTTGCAGACAACCCCTGTGATATTTTTTTCTTTTATTCTAGAGGTCACAGATTTGGTAGCACCACAGAAGCATGAAGCTTCCTACAGCAGTCAGCTGGGCCCCACTTGCTGTCCTGATGAACTCCTCACAGCTCATTTGGCATATCAAGAATTAGGTGCCAGGCAGATCTGCAATGGAAAGGCATCAGATGGACACACTTCCAGTAGATGCAGCAGGGTTTGTCTCCAGCCTGGACACTACCCACCTCCAGCTGTGACTTTCAGGGACAACACCCCTGCTGGGAGCACCTAGGGACACCCCTGTCCCGGAAAGCAGGGACTTAGGATGTTTCAAAGCCAAAATTTCCCAAATGATGGGCTGGCTGGAGGGACTAGAACTGCTCAGTGTGCTTGACACCCAAACACAGAGCAGAAACAATTTGGTCAAAATGTAACTTGGAGAGAGAGACGTCGCCAGGAGAAACCAAGTAAATAGCTTGGTCAAAATGTAACTTGGGAGAGATGTACCCAGGAGGAACCAAGTGCCGCGGGACAACTTTGCTGACGAAAGCAGGGCAAAGGCTGGAAGCTGAAACAGAGCCAACCCAAACTGCAGCGCGCGTCCTCCACGTGCAGATGGGTCCCCAGGGGTGCCTGACGCTATTTGGCTCCCTGGCACAGCTGGCCTTCCTTCCAGGGAGATGTGGAGGTCAGAGGTGAGTGGCAAGGACAATGGCAGGGGCTCTGGGGGTGCTGCTGGCTCTCATTTATCATCATCCTGCCTTGCTGGGTAGCATCACAACCAGAGTCAAGACACTCCAGATTCTAGTCCCATGCCTGCTGCTGATTCCCACAGCAGCCTGGGACATATTGCCACATTCCAGCATGCCAAGTCTGGGTAGGGACACTGCCCTCCCTCTTTCACCTGCTTAGATACAGGGCTGGCAGAGAGGGCTCCACAAGGGGCTTTCCCCACCCACGCACTCTGCATGCCCAGTTAAGGCCTGTGCGTTGGTGGTTCAGCAAGGGAGACAGTGGGCTAGGTCAGGACAAACTAAAGTGTCCAAAGGCAGGATCTGTCTAGCAGAACCTTTCTTTTTCCGGGGCTCTACCACAGGAAAAGCACTGCAGCATCCTCCATGCTTGCCCTTTCCTCCCACTCACTGCTGCCCTCAGGATTTGGCCATTCCAGCAGAGCGTGAGCACAGGTGGGGACAGCAGGGGACTTGGAGAAGACCGAATTCTCCCACACACTGCTGCCCACTGCCACTCAGAGTGGCTTGCATCTCACCCGCACACCTGATGTGGGTGGCAGGAGAACCCCGCTGTGCTCATCCAAGGGGGTTGGCAAAGGTCAGCCCAGGAGATGGTCTCCAGCAAGGGCTGCCTGCCAACCACCGGCTGGGAACCACTCAAGAATAGCGGCAGGAAGGAAAAAAAGAAAGGAGAAAAAAAGGGAGGAAAAAAAAAAAGATGAAAAAGAAAAAATAACCCAGCTGGCAGCACAGACGCTGCCGGGAGAGGAAGCGGCAGGTTGAGACAAGGACATGGCTCATTATGCCACCCCCGCAGGTGCGGAGTGCCGAGCGGAGCGGCCGGCTCGGCTGCCGCCGGCGGCGCTGGCAGGGGAGAGACAGAGGCCACCATCCTCAGCCCCAGCCGGGAAGGACAAACTGAACACCATCATTATGGCTGAGAGTAGCTTCCACCCCCTTCCTCCTGCACGCCCTGGGAGGCCAGTCAGGCTCTGGTGACACACAGCAGCACAAGGACATGGAAGATGCTGCTGGAACAAGCTCTTCTAGTGCTGCAACGCCTGTCCTTGGTGGTTTGCAATGTCAGCCTGGATAAAGCCCCAAGCAGCACATGCTGACCTTGTGGCTGATCCTGCTTGCAGGACGAGACTGCTGGGGACCAGTCCCGTCTGGGTTACCCCATGCTCAGAGCCATGCAGACACAAGCCCACCACATGCTGAGGCTTACCAACACAACCAGGGTGACTGGGAGCTGGTGAGAGCTGGTGGTTTCCTCAGAGGACAGGCCAGGGGTTGGATGAACCCCAAGGAAGCTAGTTCCCATGTCTCCTGGACAGGGTTCCCCTGCACAGACAGCAGCTTCTGAAGGAACTAAGAGCCCAACCTGTCCTGGAAGGTGACCCACCAGCATCTCCTTAGAGATGCATCAAGCTCAGACCACAGCCAGGACAGCAGTAGGCAGGGAATGGAGCATTAATCCCACCTTAAAAAAAAACAAACAAAAAAAACCCCACCAAAACAAAAAAAAAACCCTGAGCATGGATTTTTTTCTTTGCAGCCTTTTCCTCCTGCTGCAGATCAGGGTGCTGGAAAAGGCGGGCGACATCTCTGAGGATGGGAACAGGCAAGAAGGAGAGACAGCACCAAATGCGTGGGTGCTGCTCTCACCGTGGAGAACAGAGCGCAAACCCTGCTGCTGCCAAGCCCAGTGTCCTCAGATGCATCTCCCCAGCTCACCCAGCCACAGACATTGGAGACTTCCCCATGCTGCACTGAGCGGGGGAGTCTGAGTGGGACAGGGGAGCAGTGCAGCAAGGAGCCAGTGCCTTGCTCCTGCCCCATCTGCTCAGCCATGGGGAGATCCAGATCCAGCTTGCAGGAGGTGGAAGCAAGTTGGGAAAGGTCTTTCTTGCAGTGGCATGGCACTCTGGTAGGTGGTTGAAGAGCTAAGTGGCCTTCTCCTCTGCTCCAACCTTCAGACACCAAGTAATGATGTTTTAACAGAAGAACAGCCCAGGCTGCAGTTTCCCACCTCCCCACTACCTCTGGAGGTGAGGCACAAAACACTGGGACGAGCTGAAGCTCAGGTGAACACAGCATGCTGCTCACTCCTGCAGTCTGGGGATTTCCTGCACCAAAATCACCATCAGTGGGCTCATCCGCCCTCGTGGATTCCTCTTTTCAGGAATTTGCTCAATTGCCTTTTGATCCCAGGCAAGTTTCTTACATCTTCCCTCCACCACTTCACCTAAGGCCACCACTTCTACAGGTTAATCCCAAACTGCTGCAGGAAATGTGTCCATGTCCTGAAAGGTCACCGCATCTTTTGACACAAGATGCCCCATTACAGGAACTCAAGCAACCCTTCCCGGCTCACCTTCCTTCCCCCCACCACACAGGATTTTATTATTCCCCATCATGCCTCCCTCAGTCATCTCTTCCCCCAGACGGAAGAGAGCCAGTTTATGTAATTGTTCCATCTATGGAAACGGCTTCGTACCTTTAATTATTCCTGCCACCCCTCCCTGCACTTTCCCGACGTGTCTTTAAAAGGGTGCGGATGTGCCAGCAAGGGAGACGGGCTGCGAAGGAGGCGCGGTTTTGGTTGAAACACTCTCTGCGCCCCAGGAGGGGAGCTGCGGTCTACCCTGACCCCGCTCCTGCCCAGCGGGGCCGCAGCCAGCCCCTGGCCCGGAGCCCTTGTTTGTCCCCGGGCGGGCTGCACACCAAGCAGATCATTTGTGAGCACGGGGACGGCCAGCACCAGCTCCCCCACCCCGGGGCCTCCAAAGCTCCCGGCGATGAAAAGCCGGAACAAAAAGCATTTGCAAGGCCAGGGCATGGGCACGGCGCGGGACACGCAGCACGAGCCCCCCCGCCGCGGGGACGGGGCCACCGAACAACACACAGCAAAACACACGGGCAGCAGTAAGTGCTGGTTTAGTACCACGATGACTCAGCCACTCCACGGGCAGTGCGCACAGACCTCCGACTCTCCCAGCTCAGAGGGGCTCCACGGACAGCCCGTGGTGGGAAACGAGGAGCCCAGGCGGCTGCTCACACCCTGCCTGGGGACTCCGGAGAGTCAAAGACCCCATCCCAGGCAGGACAGGGAGACCAATGATGTGATCAGACCACAAGGGACGGAGGAGATGTGAACTCCAAAGCGCCCTGTTCAAACACTCCACAAGTAAGGGGAAGCACACAGAGGTTACAAAAGGACAAATATCTTAACAGCCTCAGACGTTCACCAGCGCTCAGCTTCACCCACGAGCTGCAGCACCTGCACAACCAGATGCTTCCCCCCTCGGTCTGTGGACAGGTACGCAGGCAGGATGCTGTCACCACGTTCCGCACCAACTCGGTAGCATCAAGAGATGGGTTTTCTTCTCAAGAGAAGCAGGTTTCCCAGGACAAAATCCAGGTCACTGGGTCCAGACAGCTCCTCCAACCAGGAGCCACCTCACTCCCAGTCTAACTCAGGCCGGGATGCTGGAAAGATCAAGGGGGAGACTCACATGGCAAAAGCCCAAACACACCCCCACCTTGGAAGGGGACGCGTGACAGGGCTTTGCAGCAGGACAGCGCTGGCAGCGTGTGTGGCTCAGCTACCCAGTTTCCCTGCTAGCTGGCCACAGCTGCTCCAGAGCTGTGATGCACCAATGTCAGAGCAAAAGCTGTTTTAAACACAGACACTGAGCCTCCCACTGGACCAGGGCTTTGGAGTCCAGTGCCTTTACAGGATGAAAAAGCATAACACAATGTCAGCCCTCACAGCCTCAAGTGGCTAAAGAGCCTCAGCCACCCTCTGTTGCATAAGGACCCTGGCCTCATCACGCTGGGTGTTTGATCTGCCTATGGCATTGTTCCTGGGGAGTGGATGCTCACCTACCACCCGTGTCAGACATGTCAGAGCACCCCACAAAACCACAGAATCAATTAGGCTGGAAAAGACCTTTGAGCTCATCGAGTCCAACCTATGACCAAACACTACCCTGTCAAGCAGATCATGGACCAACTGCCACGTCCAATCTCTCCTTAAAAACCTCCAGGGACAGATGACTCCACCACCTGGAGTCCACGAATGGGCAGTCCATTCCAGTATCTAATCACCATTTCTGTGAAGAAATGCTTCCTAATATCCAACCTAACCTCCTCTGGCACAGCTTGAGGCTTTGTCCTCTTGTCCTGTCCCTGGTTTCCTGGGAGAAGAGACCGACTCCCATCTGGCTATAACTTCCTGTCAGGGATTTGCAAAGAGTGATAAGGTGCCCACTGAGCCTCCTTTTCTCCGAACATCCTCAGCCAGTTCTCATAGGACTAGTGCTCCAAACCCTTCACCAGCACTATTGGCCCTCTCTGGACTCACTCCAGCACCACAATGTCCTTTTCAAGTGCCTCAGGGACTTGCTGTCCCACCTGCCCCCACCAGTTCCATGTGGAGCAGGGCACACCTCATGCAGGCAAGGCTCTTGGGATGCCTACACTGCCCTGCACTGCCCCACTGCTCCAGTGCCTTCCAGATGCCTCCTCCTCACAATTCCCGCCTTGGGTCCAGCCCTCCCGGCCCTTCCACGACCTTGGACCTCCTTCAGCAGAGAAGGGCGATGGAGTTGGGGAAGGGTGTGGGGCTCAAGCCTGATGAGAAGCAGCTGAGGGAGCTCAGGGTGTTTAGCCTGGAGGAGACTCAAGGGGGCCTTATGACTCTTTACAATGACCTGACAGGAGGGTGTGGCTGGATGGGGGTCAGTCCCTTCTCCCTGGGAACAAGTGATAGGACAAGAGAACAAAGCTTCAAGCTGTGCCAGGAGAGGTTTAGGCTGGACACTAGGAAGAACTTCTTCCCAGAAGGAGTGATTGGGCATTGGAATGGGCTGCCCAGGGAGGTAGTGGAGTCACCATCCCTGAAGGTGTTCATAAAAAGACTGGACATGGCACTTTGGTGCCATGGTCTGGTTGGCAGGGTGGTGTCCAGTCATAGGTTGGACTTGAGCTCAGAAGTCTTTTCCAGCCTCATTGACTCAGTGATTCTCCGATTCTGCACCACGCCAGCCCTGCCTGGGCCGGGGTCCTGGGGGGCTGCCAGGCCCTGGGGGATGGGGCACAGGTCCTGCGTAGCTCCCAGCCCCACAGAGCGTGCTGTGTGCCCCCGGCGCTGTAAGAACCACCCACGGCCGCTGCACCGCCCCGGGTCCGGGTGACATCCCCCGCTCCCCGAGCCCCCGGCCCCGCGGGCGGCGGGTGAGGGAGCGCGCAGAGGCACGGCGTGAGGCGCGGCTCCCCGGTGACGTCACGCCTTTCCAGAAGATTCCCCCCGGGGATCCCGCCGCTGCGAGCGAGCGCCCGACCAATCAGAGAGCGCCGAAAGGGCGGTGCTGGCTTGAACTGGCCAATGGAAAGCGGTGGCTGGGAGGTGCCCGGGGGAGAGGCGGGCAGGGGAGCGGCGGGGTGCCGCCTTCGCCCCGCCTTCCCTTCAGAGGTAGCCAATCAGCGTGGCGCAGCTCGGCGATGGACAGCCCCCCGGGCCAACGGGGGCGTGGCGCGCGCGGGCGGGACTCCCCTGACGTGGCGGCCGGGGGGCGGGGG
>VZRS01015437.1:0-131690 GCA_013398055.1 Ifrita kowaldi
ATGTGTATGAAGTAGAGTTAAAAAAGTTTAATGAGCGGATAAAGCAAAATCAAACACTGAGTGTCAACTTTTATACTAAATTAATATATTAAATATAAAGCAAGTATAAATGTGTAAGAAAAATGGGAAACACTATTGCATATTTATAAAAAATATCAGAAGCCATCCTGGTTGTCTTGCAAGAAATTATATTTAGAAGGCTAAAATCATTTTTATATATATCAAATAAATCTATGAATATAACAATAGATAGAAACAGTATATAAATATGGCATATTTAAATATTTACATATATATGGAAACTAATCAACGTGGTGCTATAAGAAGGAAATGTCTGTTATAAAAGTCAGATTCAAAATTTTGTATACGCCCATCTGCATTACATGATTAATTATCAACTTGCATCTTCCATAAACTAATTAACAACTTCAAAATTATCATTGCATAGACTTACTTGACAAATGTTACTTAATTCTGCATTCCACCTCACAGTAAAAACTATCATGATAATGATACAAAAATAGTAACTCAGAGAGCAGTAGCCAGCTGTACTGCCCTTCAAAGTTTAGTCCCTGAATTCCTGCTCTTAGGAACAAGAAAGACATTGCCATCTCTAGTTTGCTGCAGTGAATATTCACTAGGAGAGTAAGGCTTTCCATCTTCATCACGTAGCATGCTGAAGACCTCGAGGTACAAGGTGGTAAATTGCTTTTTCATTTGATGAAGGCTCCTGTCATGCTCTCCTTTTTCCTTAAGCAATTTCTCTTTCTCATCTTTTAGGTTACTCAAGTCATGCTCCAGTTCTACTATATTTTCCAGTTTTCTTTTACGGCAATTTTGAGCAGCCACTTTGTTCTTGCCTCTCCTGCGTATATCTCGAATAAGTGTAAGCTGGGCTTCATTGAACTGCTCCTTAGACATCATTTCACTGAAGTCCGCAACAGGGAGATTGATGATTTTTTCAACAGGAAAAGGGATCTGGAGAGCTCGTGCTCTTTGCTCATCTCTTGTGAGATGAGCTTCAAGGCGGCTTGGAGGTTTATCTTTTGTGAATGGAGCTTTGGGTTGGCCGGGAGCCAGAGGGGGTTCTTTCTTTGGTGTGGTTGTGCATGGCAAGCTTGGTGTTTGAGTGTTTGGCCCTAAGGAAGAAAACGCCTGATCCTGGAGGTGCAAAGAGTACACACTAGCACTGCTCTGCAGCATACTTCCAGGAGCACTATCCAGGTCTTCCATTTCAGAATCGCTGCAACCCAAAGTCTTGTCTGCATAGGCAGATGATTCCACAGAGTGTTCCGGCGATGCTACGCTGGAACTTGCGTTCAGTGAAATACCAGAGTCAGAATCGTTACATTCTGCTCTGGTCCCTGAGTGGTTGCCATTAAAAGCTTTACACAGTGCGAAGTCAGAAAGATCAATAGGTTCACTTAGAATCTCTGCCAGGGATTGACTGATAGTGTTTGTTGCTGCTGCGTCACCGTTCGCCTTTGTATCAATAAAGGTGGTGTAGAAATCCTCACAGAAATCAGGGTTTGAGGGGGATGTGTCATTTAAAGAGTTCACACTCAGCTGGCTGGTGTCTTCTGGTGGCAGAATGCCCGAAAAGGGGCCCTCCATACCATCCAGGAAATCTGGACTGCAGTTAAGTTCTTTTTTCAGTACGGGTAATGAGCTGCAGTAATTGTAGCTGTTGTGCATCTCTGCTGGCTTGGTTTCAGCGCTCGTGACCGTGCTCACCTCAGCCAGGTTATCATTTTCGATGTTCAGGCACTAGATGGGAAATGCAAGGGAGAAGTTGAGCAACACGTCTCCAATTGATAAAACCCTTTCCTACAACCTACAAGCATTAAATAGCAATCAACATAGACATAAAGGGGTTTTATAACACTTGTATGGTGGAGAGGCAATCAAGGAAGATGACAGATACCAAACGAAGGGCGCAACACAACTTGTTCTGGACAAAGCTGTTTGGACGAAGAGAGCAGAGCCTCTCAAGCTCAGAGCAAGATGCTGAGGACACCCATTCCAAGGTGTTATGGAAACTGCATGGAGCCCTCCTGTTCTGGTAACTGCTAGTGAGGATCCTGGAGCTGCCAGGTCTGAACTTCTCACGAGCACCACTGCTAGGAATGGCATGGGTGCACAAATGTAGAATTCCTCAATGAGACTTAATGAGCATTTATACCAAACAATTACTTCTAGCACTATTAATTTCATGTCACAGTTCCTCAAAAGCAAGATTCTTCTAGGATTTACTGAATGAAGCAGCTGTTCAGCGGAGAGCAATGTAATTCTTGGTGAAGTAAGAACAGTACTAACATGGAGCCTGGCAAACACACTTTAGTTCAGCTGGCTAACACCACCACAACAGCTGCCATCAGACTGCTCCACTGATGGGCTTTCACTGGCTACAAGAACAACTTTCCAATGGGGTGGCAATTGCTTAAATGAAGCTGAAATAAGCAGGCTGGCTGTCCCCCAGGAATTAGGTAATTACCAAAATGATTCTGTTTCTCTTAAAAAGGGTCCACACACTGATTACTTAACTAGAGGTTTTTCAAGGTTTAAGCTAAGATTTTGAATGGGAGAGCTCTATTTTTCCATTTCTCTAAACATAATTTGTAAAAGGCAGTGCCCCTCACTTAATTATCTTTTTTTTCCCCCAGAAAATTATTCACTTACTATTCAGAATTACTGCAATAAATTATTTTGGTTTGGTTTCTTAATGTATTTTCACCATCACTGCTGCCTCTTCACAACCAATTGCCCTTGTTACTGATATGGGTCCTTAAAGCCTAACACAGTAATCAGGTTAGAAAACTAAAAAAATATAAAAAATATAAAAAGATGAAGGGAAAAGGTAGAGCGGCAGGAAAAACTCAGTTCCTGCAAAATTTCACTTTAGTTTTTGAAATGTGATTCAGATTTATGGGCACTTCACCAAGCAATCATCTCTTGTATTATTAGCATAAAGTAGAGCAGCATCATGCTGGAAAGCACGATGACATTCTACAGTATTACATTTGAAAATAAAATTATTCAATTTTATAGTCAAATATAAGGGAAATAGAAATATAAGGATAGGATAAAAATCCCTACATATCCTCTGTATTAACAAAGTGATTTTTTGTTCCTTTGAAATATCCAGTTCATGTACATTACACAAGTTGTTCTTACTGAATATATATAAACATTTATATAAATATACCTGACTCTTTTGTGTACCTAAATATATATTCTATTATCAGCTTTAAAAAACCCTTTTCCTTAGAAAGAAGTTGAATGCAAAAGTAATAATATTCACACAATCAGACACTGCCAAAACCCCCCCCAGTATTTATAATAACACTTGTGTAAACAATTCCTGTTGTAGATCCATGACTCATAAGTGTCCATTTTTGAGCAGCTGAATTTTAACCATGATCACGCTGTAGTAAGTTGCACAGAAAGGCAAACAGTGACTTGCTAAACAACAGGAAGTTATGACTGAGAAGTTTCATTAAGGCTTATCCATAAACAAGTAATTTCCTTCTTTCTACACGTTTTTCAAGATATTCTTTTTGAAAAAATTAAAGCTTATATTGAGTTATAAGCACCCTACAGGTGTAGAACCCAAGTCATAATCACCATCTGTTCAGATGCTATTGCACTGCCTTCTCCAAAATACTACAGTCCTCCAAAAATATCATGCTTTGTTTTTCAGGTGCTTATCATACTAACCTGTAACTCTGGAAGGGACAATAATTCTTCCCAAACTTGCTCTATGTTCTGCATATTCTCTGCATCAGTGGTTGGAACTAGATCAGGGGATTCAGGTGGCTGAGTTTGATCAGAAGAAATGAAGGATGGGTTGCTATTGACCTGAGCAGGAACCAGTGACTGAAATGCAGCTGAAGAAGCCTGAAAGATTTAAACAAAAAATTAAAAAGCCAAACAAAACAATGATAACTAAAAAATCCACTCAAAAAACCAGATGTGCATTTTCCAAAGCAAAAATCTCATTTTTTGAGTTCTACAATTTCTGCAGAACAAACAGATAGGTGTTTGTTAAGAAAAGCTTTTTTTTTTTGTAAATAATGGAGTAATATAAAAATAGGCTCAAGCCTACTCACTGCTTTATGCTAGCTGGAGCCAGCTTGAGGAGATCACAAATTAGTCTTATGCTGAAGACAAATCTTAGTCAGAGAAGAGGTGAGACTGACCCTGTGGAAGAGCACCCATGAAACCACGGTACTGTGCATTTTTACCTCATGCTCATCTATAAATGGGAATGCTTCTGCCAAGAGCTGCATGCAGTCATCAAAGGACAAGGCCTCTGCTTCTGGTTTGGAAGGCTCTGTGGCCTAAAGAGGAAAGTTATGAAAAAAGGTTACTGCATCTTTGAATAACTGAGGATCTTCCATTACAGCAACACATGCAAATTCATTTTAGGCAGCCACTAGTATTATGCCTTCCTGTGAATGGAAAAAGGGTCAAACACACTCAAAACACTGGAGTTTACCTGTGAGAAAACAACGGGTGGCTCAGTATTTTCTGACTGAAGGCACTGAGCTGGCTGCACAGGAACAAATTCACCTGTCTCTTCGTCTAACTCCAGCTGAGCCAGCAAGGCTTTCTCTTGCTCTTTTTGGAGCTGCTCTTGTCTTTCCTTCTCAAGTTTCTTCTGTTTCTCGAGTTCATACTCCTTCTGCCGCTGACTAATATCAAAAACTTCACGTCTTGCCCCAAGGTCTATATCTTGCCTCCAAAGGATGTCGATCAAGTTCATGTCCTGCAACAGAAGTGCTTTTCTTAAGTAAGTTCCTCCCCAGCAGAACTGGTTTAGAACAACAGCAAAGCTTTAATCTCTGTGTCAAATAGGTAGACTCATGTAACTGAAGCTTATTCTCTTAATCCTACAAAATTACCAAAATAAAATATGGCCTACATGACCTTTCTGAAGCGTGTGACCTGGTGCTTTGGTTTCTGTGGCCCACACATAGGCTCATAGAAACCAAGAATTTATTACAATTGGTAAGGTAATAAAGGAACTAGCCAGAGGATAAATATATTCTTCTTTTTCGACTTATAGAGAATATGAAGATACAGAATGAATTTGTCACAAAGAAAGTAATTTTTAGGAGAAAAGAGAGAAATTGAAAAGTTTGACTGTGCAAATTTTTTTCACATGTTCTCATAAAACTGCAAAAGCTGACTAAAAAACATGATGGAGGCTTCCTGAAGTACCACAAAATGCGTTTTGGAACGTTAATGTTCCATTCTGGTATTAATCCTAAAGATCAGCAGAACAGAGCTCCAGAGATGGCAGAGAATCTGGTTTCAAAGACACCAAGTGACATAACATTACTAGCACTAAAGACAATTATTAAGAGTATTACTAAAAAATTGTAATTTAAAGCTTAGTCTGTGTTGATGTTCTAAATGTGGTTGGTTTGGAGCAGCTGAGTATAAACAGTGGTCACAAGGTCTCAAATACTGTTAACCAGCTGGCCCCTGGCTCATCACACAGTCCACTGTTATCAGACAGCTAACAATGACCTAGATTTCTTGGAAATCAGCTACCCTTGCACCTGTAGTGTTTCAGGAGACAAATGAAATTCTGCTATTTAGGAAAAAGCAATCATTTGATACTATTTGCTTTGTCTACAAATACTTTTAATTTATTGCATCAGGGTTTTTTATTGGGGGGGGGGACAAGGGGGTTAGTAGATTATTTTATTTTAGTTTTTTACTGTTCAAATAGTCAATATTTTTAAGGCTGAAGTCTAGAGTATTTTCTTCTATGAAGAAAACCTAACACTCAAAATTTATCAATTTGTATGCCTGCTGAGACAGAATTTTATTACTTGGTAGCCACATTTCTCAACCAACCAACCAGCCAGCCAACCATTCAGCTGGTGCCTGGAAGTTTTTTATTTTACATCATGTTACATTATGCTTAAAATTACCCTTTGGGCAGCATGTGAAAATAATGTTCAGTGTTGGGCATCCTCATCAGATTAACACCTTACAAGTAATACACCCAACACTGCATTTCATTTAAACAGAACCTTCCTGATTCACTCAGCAGCTCTACACCCAAGATACAATTTTTTTTGCCATCATATCAAATTAAAACATTCCCTTCTCTCTAATGGTTATTTTCAAATAGAGAAGCAAAGTAACCTGCATGCCAACTCATGCTGCCATTCAAAATCATCATGTCTGTACAACAGCTATGGCAAAAAGCTTTAGGCCAAGTCCACATTTGAACAAACCAATTCAGTGTCCTCATTTCACATGGCATGAATGACTTCTACTAATAACTAAAAAAATATATTTTTACTAAAATTGGGTACTTACATAAAATATCTTTGTGTAACACAATGCAGGCACTTCCAAATCTAAAACATATTTAATATACCTTGCTGGGAGACACCAAACTCAGCTTTAATGGCCAGCAATGAAGAAGCTGAAATTATTACAGTGGCTGCCCAAGACAATGTTTGGTCTTTCCAGATTGGCAGGGTAAAACAAACTAATTAAGTTCTGCAGTAATTGGAGATACTGCAATAGGGTATAGCTTCATTAAGGGCCAGTAGTTTACCAGCTGCTCAGTGTCTCTTTCTGCAGCAGATCCAAAAGTGTTTCCTAGTCTCTGAGCATTTGCAATATGTTCTGGATAAAACTGCAGGATCTGGATTTTAGGGCTCACTTCTGAATTATTCATTTACAAAGCACCATTGAAAATGTGACTCAAAAGATTTTTTTGTGCCTGTGTGTGTATAATGCACAAAGCTGTGAATTAGCAGAGCTGTTTTCCTTCATGAGCTGCAACAGACTGCAGCACAAGAATATCAGAACTGGTGCTCAGTTCTGAAAAACAAAAGTGAACAAAAAAAAAGAGCTACAGAAGGCAAAGCACCACATTTTCCTTAAGAAGAAAATCCACACAGCCTTAGTACAAAAACGTAAGACCCAGCTATTACATCTGTCAGCCATTCTACTGGCCATATTCATTATCGAAGTAAGTAGCTCTGGGTGCTGCCTCCTTTGTGGGATGAGACCCAAAGACACCAGCTGACCAAAGAAAATGCTGTGGCTGTACACCACTGCCTCTGTGTGTGTGCAGCAGACAGTTCAGCAACCAAGATTCTTTTTTGAATGAATATGCTTGCATGCTTATCAGGATTGTCAGGATCTTGAGCTGTTGTTTGATAAATATGACAGCACTGATTGGCTTCTGTCACCATTTTTCAAGGGACCATATTTAGGTCAGTGTCTTATCTCTGGCAAAGAGCTGAGCTTTGCCAAACAACGTCATGCTCCACCCTGGAGAGCAATGCTTGTCAGGATCATCTTTTTAATTTTATTTAGTTGTTGTGTTAGTGACACTTAAAACCAAAAGGATGAGTTGTTTTATTTTTGTTACCACCATGTAACTGGAAAAGAGCCCTCTTATTTTCAGTTTGAAAAGCAATACATAAATGCAGCAATATTAGTCTTAACTTGGAATAACAATTCAACTAATTACTCTTAGCGTAAATGGGCTACATGGAGGAAGTGTTCTTCTGGTCAATATGCTGATATGTAGTATCAACAGCACACTGATTTAAATATTAACCTGCCACTTAACACTTATCTATTATTTCAGCCAATGCTTTTAGTAACATCGCCCTTTTCAAGAAAAAAAAATATTCTGGTAATTAGTCCAAAGCCTCAGGTCAAAGTTAATGGAGTCAACATTGACCAGTGATTCACTAAGGAATGAATCACAACCACAAGCACGAGGTAATGGCCAAGAACTCTAAAAAAAAAACCTTGCAGTCCAAAGCAAACATTTTGCAATTTTGTTCCTTTAGCTTCCCCACAGTCTTCAAGTTATTTCCCTGCCCTGTCGAACACCAGCACAGACACACAGAGGTACCTACACAGGCAAGCATTCTACTTTTGGTTCATCACTGAAGCAATTTTCCCCTTCTACTGTGAAAGTATACACCAAAAGTAACAGTGTACTTGACACCCCCAGTGTTTAAACGAAAGCTATTAAAAGTTTTCCTGTGCAAGAGCAACATGCTGGTTTTTAGATGCTGCAACATGATGCGCTGGTCTCAGAAGGACTCATCTGGAGGGACGAGTGAGCACAGACTGGCATCTAAACTGGAACATGTGCACCGAGAGTCCTGTGGAAGATTCATCTGACCCAGAGCTGGCTGCTGCCCTGCAGAGCCAGGCTGACCACTTCCCTGAATATCAGACACATTTACTGCAAAGGCACAGCCTCATGTGACAGCCTTCACAAGCGCCCGCTTGTTCTTTCCTCCATTGTGCAACTCCTTGGATTGCATCAGAGGAAATGATGGGTTTGGCAGAGCCAAGAGGCCGTGCAGGAAGAGCCAGGCCTGTGCCCAGGAGGGATTGCAGCTGCGGTGCTTCCCCCTGGCCTGGAGCTCAGCTTTTTGCCCCTGAACACCAACGCCTAGGCCAAGGCCAAATATGTTATGGGATTCAACTTGTGTATTACTGTTGTCCAACATTTTTAACTTCAGAGAAAATGGTATGGGTTTAAGATTTTTCCCAAGCAGACACACAGTGATTTTATTTTGGTTATAATATTTTCTTCGCAATTTTGAAGACAAGAGAAACAACTTCTCTCAACAGACGACATACTTTGCTTTCCCATGATCCATGTAAGCAGGAGGTGCCTTGTACTGATGGTTTGATTTTTCTGTTCATTTAGTGATATGCTCTTCCAACCACACTGATAGCTTAGTTTGGACATATAAAGGCACTTTTAATAAGATAAACATAAATGTTAAACAATTCACATTAAGCCACCATCTGGCCCCCAATGGAAATTTTCATGTTTTAGATTTACATATCAGCATTTGCCATCTGGGCAGAGTCTGTTATACATTTTATGAGAAAATCTCTGTCTACATTGTAAAGTTTGACAATTAACTCTTATTGCTCCTAAGCAAACATTTGCAGAAGGGTAAACAAAGGAAAGAGACCCTGTTTCCACGTTACTTTCATAAACTGACTTCCGTGCTTTAAACACAATGCTAATCTTTGTTTCATCCCTGTCTGGTTTATCTGATTGGTTTTGGTGTTGTTTGGAATATAAGCCATTTACAGGTAGCATTGCTAGAATGGAAACATCCAGCACCCCAAGTGTCAGCAGAGAAACAACATATTTTAGCACCTGCAACCCATTGTAAGCTATCCCCTGGATACAGAGCACATTGTGGGGTTTGTGCATTTACTTCCTAAAGTCATGCCTTTTGCACCATAAACTCAGATAACACAGAGCAGAATCTCTCACCAGACAAGGATTTGTTTTCCTTTCCCATGATCTGCTAGCACCTAACCCCAGGAAGACAGATGATTTCACATGCCAGCATGAGGCAATAGAAGAGCACAGAATCAATGGCTATTGCATCCAGCAGGGTGCTCAGACCAGCACTGCATGAGGAGCAGGAAAGCATTCCTACAGCTTACTCACAGAGAGAGACAGGGCAAAGTATCCCTCAATTCTTATCTGTTTTCCAGAAAGTGAAGGGGATGAACAAAAAGGCACCTTAAATTTTTGCTTTAATCAAAAAAATGTGTCGGAAGTGAGGCAGGCTCTAAGACCTGAGATACTTCAAGGCAAGAATGAAAAGGAGGCCATCAAGTAATAAGGCAAGTACAAGAGGAGCTGGAAGCATCTTACAACTTAAGAAAAGCACAGTGGAAGCAGCAGCTGAATGTCTTCCCCTCATTATCCTCTGGAGGAACCGATTTTGTTCAAGTAGTTTTTAATAATTATTTATAAATAATTTAATGTTTCCAGATGATTTCTGGCATCTCTGTAACTACTATTTCATTTTCTAAATCTTTTTCAAGGTAAGTTACTTTATTACAGCTTACAATTACAGAACAAAATTCTGGACACATAAGCCTTATGCTTAAGAGAAGACACAGAAAGCAGATAAAGTTAGCCCAACACCCAAACTTTTTAAAAACAGTTGAGAAGAATGGAGGAAAGGGAATGACAGAAGTTATTTACACTGGCAGGCAGAGGGGTACAACAGCAATTTCAGACATCTGAATTCAGGGTTTGGAAGTGTGACAGAACAGACAGCTGTCAAACAAAGCCACATGACAGCAGCCTGAGATTTGTAAATACACAAGGTCAAATCTCTGACTGCCCTGCAGAGCAGTCTACTGTCCCATATTTTTCACCAAGACTTCTAAGAAATCTGGGAGGAAACAAGGTGCTTGGATGGATGCAAGGGGGTGTCTTTTCTCTGTCTTTCATACCTGTGCCACCTAATACTGGTGTGACTGCATTGACACTAAACCAGTATGTTTTGACACTAGACCAGTCTGCTTCTCCTTCTTTATGCCCATTTGCTCTTCCTGATCCTGAAGTCTTTGGATGCCTGAGCCACAAAACACTCTTAAAGCCCTGGCAGGCTAATTTACCTAGGAAAGGACTCAAAAAGGGTTGAAAAGCCCTAGCTTTAAATAAGTGATATTGCAAGAGAATTCTCAATCCCTGTCTATATAAATAAACCTGTTAAATGCTGTCCATGCTGACCATTCGTCTTGGGACATTCTTCTGCGCCAACAGAGCCAGATGAGATAATGAAATGTTAAGTGTATGTATGCAAATTTCTATTTTCTCCAAACACACATCTCGTATTTCAAACTGTACCTCCCACTGTATTCCAGCATGCTCTCTTAATAAACGCCAAATTGTAGGGATCTACTCTTATAAATTAGATTAGCTGAAAAATGTCTTGGCTGGATTGTCCAGCATTCTTAAGAAAACTTCACTACAAGCCTTGTCTAAGGGCATTACTCTGACACAGAGGGGGAGATGTTCTGCCTGGCTGGAAGTACAATTCTGGATACTACTCACCCACTCTCCCAACCCTCACTCCAGAAACAACTTCTCTGAGAGGTGCATTATTTATGTATTTACCTGAAATGCCATCTTCTAGGAGTGGTATCAACAAAGGCTAGTCTGTACATTATGTACAGCTCTCAACACAATGGTTTTCTTATACACATCCCATGGCAAGCAAGCTTTGCAAACTGCCAGGGAAAAAATATACCTCGTAAAAAATACACCCTGTATAGTGAAAAGACAAGTTTCTTTAAGCCCGGAGACCAAGAATGTAACTGCAATAAAAAATATCTGTTGAAGACTGTTTATGGTTATTAAAGTACCAACTTTATTTCAATTCCCAGACCTGCAAAATCCTAATGCTAACAGTAAAGCAAGATCAACGCAGGTAAAGAAAAACACCTTCATCAGAAATACAGCAAAGAAGAGGAAAAGGAAGACACAGAACAGTTTACTTCTTCACTCTGGCAAGTCTTCTCTTTTTCTGCAAAATCAATCAATCCCCACCTTCCTGCCACTCCTTAATACCCTGGACATGTGCAAGTGTCTCACAGCACTCCCAGCCTGGGGCACAGCAGCAGCGGCAACACTCTCCTCTCTGGCTCATCAATCTCATCATCAATAGCCAGAAATACACATCTATGTCCTTTTCCTGCCACATTTGGTCTGCCTTGAGGTGACCATTTATGGTACAACAGATCAGGGGATTCTTGCTCAGTGCTGCAGATCTTTCTGCAGAAGACTGTTTTATGATCTCAGACACTCCAGAGGTAGCTGTGCTTTTCTAAATTGTTTAATCAATACACATTTTAGATGGTAGGTTTAAAATAGTAGGAGTTTAATATAGAGTGTTGGTTTCCAGGGGCTGAATGGAGTCTGGACTGATCCCACCTCAACATACTTAAAAAAAAAAGAAATCCCAAACCCACTTTCTCATTTGCATGGCTTACAGAAAGCAAAATCTTAAGTCTGACATTAGTACTTATTTTCTTTGTCCAATACCTGGTTTTTCCAAAGTTATCCTCTAGTACTGAGGACCAGATCAATCATGCACTGTATCTGCTCCAAATTCCCTTATTTATGCCTTAGTCAAAAGGAAAAGACAGAGTAAGGTCTAACATTGTGAACTGATGACAATGAATTTTTCTTGAATAAACTGAATTATGCCTATATTTACAAGTGCTACCCTGGCTGCTCAGAACAAGCTAAAAATGTCCATGGTTGTCATCTCACTTCTTCAAACTTAGTCCTAAAACTCTTGACATCCCAGAGTGCTCTGTATTTAAAGCAATGAGCCGTACACGTTTTCAGAGCTTTGCTGTTTTAGTTAAATGGGTTCTGTTTTTCCCTTTTCAGTCTTAATTATATCGTGTTAATCCAACTTTCACTTTTCCACAGTATATTTGGCTGGTAGTGCTGCAGTCCCTTCCACTCAAATTCTGGATTCCTCTTTCAGCTTAACAGAGTTATTGACTTGCTATTTCTTTATCTTGCATCAGCAGCATTACAAAGTTAAGTCAATAAGCACAAAAAGTTAATATGTATTCAAGTTAAAATCTATTACACAAGTTGCATAATGAAATTGGGAGGCCGGCAAAAATACAGGATTGTTTTCTAAGAGTGGGTTAGTCTGTCTATTTGTTTTTGCATGCTGGATACATCAACAAAATTCTGCTGTGCTGCCCCAACAAGTAAAGTGAGCGATTCTGTTGTGGCTGACTTCGTAGCTGTTGTCTAATCACCATGTACTGCACCACGTAACTCCATTTTGAAAGGTATTCAAACAGCAGCCATCTCAGATAGTCCAGCTCTTCCTGAAATGAAATACAGCTTTAATGGCTTTATTTGTGTTTGGGTTTTTTTTTTCCCTCTCAAGTTAAAACTGCATCATAATAAAACAGGCATTTATTGAATTTTGTCATTTATACAACAACAAAACCCCCCATACATAAACAAATAATATAAGAAAAATACTGCTGATCTTTTAACCACGGGAACACAAAAGCCTTTGTGCCCCACTTTATTTTCTGTATTGAACCTACACTACTTGAAAAACAGTTACCTGTTAAATTATAATCTTCAAGCTATTCTGCTGTACCCAGCCAAACATGTACTCTGCAGACATTGCCACAGGACACTCACTAGTTTATACACAAGAGGATTTGTTTATAATAATGGCTCAGTCATCTGGGAAACATGATGCCGTCAAATTACAGCACATTTTTTTGTCCAATGAAACAAATCAGGAAGCAAAATGAACATAGGAACAGAGAAAAGAACCTAAAAGACTGCAAATAACATTTATTAAGTTGTATAAATCTTGGGTTATAACCTATTAGCCTCTATTTTGGCTTCATACCTTTTGGAAAAGCAGGTTTCACACCAAACATGAAAACTGTGTATTTGTTTGAGGGTCCCTACATTCTCCAGGACTATTCAGAATTTTTATACTACACATTTTCACTGCACTGGCACCTTAGCGTAAGGACCCCATTTCCAGCTGTCATTTTGCTGAGGCTGGGCAAGTCACAGGGACAGCACCAGCTGGGTCATTACAGCTGCACCACAGCCTGGATGTGGACACTGTGTGCTCTGCACATCTTGTCAACTTCCACCTCACGATCCCACAAGCAACTTACTTTGTTACTGTTGTTTGTGGACCAAACTACAATAGCAAGCACCTAGAGTGTCCGGGTGAGTTAGAAAGCAGTGAGGTTCACCCAATGTCCTGCCAGCACATACCCAGCAGCCCCCTTTCAGAAACACAGACATCTACTACGGCTGCATCAAGGAAATTCCATACGAACACCTCATCAGCCAGGAGTGCTAGCCTAAGACTAAAAGCTTAAGAATAGGGTTATATTGCAGGGAATAGTGTTTGTTCCAGATGTGCCCACATCTGGCAGAGTATGTAGGTACACAGTTCCCACTGCAGTCTGTGGGGCACAGGTGTTAAATACTCTTGTGAGTCAGTCCTGCAATTAACATGCCCTTTTCACATACATAATCCATATAGATGGTGCTGGGAATTCAGTGCCAGTGCACAGTTCTGACTAAATACGCAGGGTTTGGGGGTTGAGTGTTCAATACACTCATCTAATACACTTATTATTTCGTTTCTGCAAGGGGAAAAGAAACTAAACCCAGAAAAGAGGCCAAAAATACATTGTTATTCAACTGCTCACCACTGGGCAGTACAGAATCGTAACAGATTTCAGAAAGGGATACCCAGTGGGGCACATTTTAGCTGTGCTGGCAAGATATTTCCAAAAGAGTAATTCATGGTTAAATGACACTATGAACTTAATTTGACACTGTGAACAGCCTTCATTAGTGACATACTTCAGTCAATAATAATACCATTCAACTGTGCATTGATGACCAAAAACGCCCTCCCTAAATTTACATGAAGCACCCTAGAAATCATTATTTAATTTGAGTGAAAGGAGTTTGTATAGCTTTTCCCCTTTCTCTAGCCACACCAAGATACATGAGTTACCCTTCCATAAAATGAAGCAAGGGTAGATTTTACTCATTTTCTTAAGCACTTGTAATCCACACGTTTATCTGCAAAAAGCAAGCCTCTAGAAGTCATCAGCCCCCACAAAGGCTTCAGGAAGCTCTTTCACATGAAGGTCCTGGCAAAGTTAAACAACTAAATCAGAAAGCTCAATAAAGGCCAACAAGTCAGGCATCCACATGTCAATTTATCATTTCTGTCCACGATGACAGCTTTCGCTTAAAAAAGGTAAACCCACGGAGGAAGTGAACAATAACTGGGTAGAAAACTAAAGCTTTGTCTGTGTGGTGCATTCCAGCTCTCACTTTTCAACTTATAAATTCTGAAAGCAGAAGGATCTAACTCGTCTTCCAAGGCATAAACCAGAGTAGGTAAATGGTTTTATACCTCTTGCCAAAGTAATGCTCAGTATCTTCAAAAGAGCAACAAAACTGCAGAACTCAACCATCAGTAACTGTGTCCTTCCATCCAAATCAAGAGCCCCCACCACCCACCACTTTCCTTGGGGCTTCTTCCTTGTCTGTCCCACTGGAGCATACAGTAGACTCATAGCCGGTTTTATCAAAAACTCTCATCCCAAGCTTCATTTTGAATTTAAAATAATTCTATGGGTCTGACCTTAGTGACAGTTTTTCAGAATAATTTGAAGCACTCCATTAATAGTTTTATTATTTAAGTGGTTTCCATTCTTCCCTTTGCCAACAAAAAGATGATAAAAGATGTCTAGAGATGTACACACTAGCTGTCAGCTGAGCAAGGATTCCCAAGAGTGGTCAGTGCAGACTAGACTCCTGAAGTGGTAGATGACAAAGGATTCAAATCAAGCCAGAAAACATTCCATGACACTACAGCATTTCACTGAGTCACAATTCATACTAGTTGAAGAATTAACCTGATAACACTCTAGTTCAAATACTAAAACCAAAATAGAAAGTACAGTATCAGAAGTCACTGTGCTGTAATTCTCTGTTACAACCTACACAGCTAAAAGGCACATAAATATGATGTGCATTTCCAGAACCAAAGAATTAAATTTAAATAATGTGGAAGACCACCTGTCAGAAATCATGTTTTAGATTCAAATGTAAGTTCTGGTTTTCGTATTATGCTATTTTTTGATTTATTTTACTAATATCAGTGGGACAATCTTCCAGAAATTCCTCAGCTGACACACATCTGCTCAAGACCCATCTACAGTAGAAACAAAGCCAAGCGTGAATACAAGTCCCTGTTACAAAACAGAAAACGTGTCCATGCATCTCATGTCAAGTAATTCACAGTAGATTGCACCGGGGTCTACAGTACACTTGTACCAAGGACACTTCATGACTGCATTATCTGCACTGGTACAGACATACCAGTGACTCCTTCTGTGCTAGTGGTGAAGTCAAGCATTAGTGTCACAAACTGGGGTGGAATAGTCCCACTGACAGATCTTGGATGATCTCTGCTGCTACAGTGTCCATGTTCTCCTTCCAGCCATGAAGCATCTGAAAATCCTACCCAGCTGAGCTGAGCTGCACCAACCTTCAGAGCCACCCACTCATCCCTGCCATCCTCTCTTGTCCATTGTTCTGCTACCCAGCTGAGTGTGGAACACGTCATCTCGTCACATAACTGCACGCAATCCAACTGGAAATACCCTGATTTAGAACAAAATTCAGTCTTCTTACCCAACAGCACATAACTGAAGCAAACAGTTCCTGAAGGCAGAAAGAAGAAATGATGGAGTGCCCACGCCCAGGCAGCCAGCTGCAGAGCAAACATTAAAACTGGCCATCTTACACGGGAGCAGGCAGCATCCTGAGCGGCAGACCTGCATCAACCACGTGCTGCCTGGGAATTCTGAATGGGGATCTCCCACTGGGAAACCCAAGCAGCACAGGAATTGTTCCACTCTAATAAGTAGGAAGATATTAATTTTACCACAAGGTTTCCAACAAACAAAAACCCCCAGGATCTTTTTTTCATCTCTTTACAGCTAAAAGGTGGTGATGACCTGAGCAGGAAGCAAATCAAAGTCTCAGCAACTTTTCACATAACTCAGCTGTTGAAAAGTCACTGCTTTAATATTTTGTAGGTATTAATTTTCAAACACAGCAAATAGACACACCCTTAATCATAAAACAAACGTCCTCTTACAGGCACACTATCAACCAAGCTCCTTCTGAGTCAATTTCTCAAGTATGCAAACTTCGTTTCGCAAGCTGTCTCCAGGAGTGGAATTTTTGTTATACTTACAAGCGACAGCATGTAAAATCAATACAGCAAACAGCAATAAAACTTTGAAACTGCAAGACAGAAGTGGGGGCATGGAGGGAAAAGTTGATATCTTTACATTTCATAGCAATACAGAAGATACTTCCTTAAAAGGTTTTAAAGAGACGGTTTCAAACCGACCTTACATAACTTGTTGCTGCAACTTCAATCTTAAAGGAACTTTCTTTTCCTTTCTCTTCTCTTTTTTAACTATATTGCTAATAATAATACTGCAGGAGTTAGGCTAAAAGTCTAACTGCAAGATATGTACAAGTGGTTTGAGTGGTTTCAACTCCCTCAGTACTGCAACAGCATCAACAACTAAGACATACCTACAGGAATCGTTTAGTTTACATTTAAAGATAGAAAACATTAATAGTCATTTACAGTACCTTCCAAATAACTTTGCTAAACACTGTTTCATATTCCTTCCTCCCAGTATAAAAACTGCAGCTAATCAGGTCAAAATCAGAAATCTGAACTGACATAATAAACTTCAACTGTATCTGTAGTACATAAACTGCAGCCACATAAGTTTTATTTCTAAGCTATACCCATTCTACTACAGCTTTGCCAATTAGTACTTGTGCTAGAGTTTAATAATATACTACTGAGCAGCAGTTATACTCTGCTGGTAAGACAACAGTAACTTGACTTTGAGTTATTAACACTCTTATGATCTCCTAATAGCTTTCCAAGATCTCCAGAACAACATATCAAAACATCTAATTAAAGTGAAATTTAAAGTGAATATTAACATATAAATTAAGGGGCAAATACGAAGCCAATGTATTGACATGTTACATTGAAAAATCAATGTGTTAATTAAAGAAAAGAGAAAATATTTCACCAAGACTTCAAAATGGCATAAGACAGAAAACAGAAGATCCTTCACAAGATGAAGACAAATGCTCCTCTCCAAAGCAGTCAAATAATTAAACACTTTTATCCTTACTAGATGTTGTTACAGATTGCTTGGTTACCCAAATAAATATTTAATTTAAACGTATGGTGCTGAATTAATACTTAATTTAAATGTATGGTTCTGAGAGACTTTGCTTCCATTTGAAATGGACACTATTGGCATATGCATGTCAAAGTAAAACTAAAGTGATATTAAAACAAGATAATCTGCTGAGGAATGTATATTTCATTTCCTTATTTTAAAGAATGGTAAAGAAAAATTAAGAAATATGTATCTAGAAATCACAAACACAAAAAGAGTTGTCCCTCTGCTTGCTTCACTACAGTGCTGCACAGAGCAGTAATACTCCTCTTTTACTTTAGAATAACTTAAGTGCTACAAGATAATTAAATTCTTGCTCCTGCCAGTTAATATGTGACTGTCACATATGCTTTTCCCCTACAGAAAGTTACAAGGTAGGAAAGCTAAAAGTACACATTGTCTATCTTTAAATGAAATGCATTTGCCGGTATCTGTTTCAGATAAGCCTTCCATGGTTTTCAGCAGTTTTATCCACCACAGATAGCACTGCCGCCTTCAGTTCTTACCACTGGTTTAATTGTTTACCTTAATGAAACAAATATGCCATAAAAGAATTGCAGTTGAGCAACCCTGAGCGGCATTGTGGTTCACTGTATATCAGTCATCCTTGGATAACACAAATTCAAAGTCATGACTTCCAGCTCCTCCTCCACGACTTTTCATTGGTCCATCTTCAAAGACTTGCAGAGGTAGCAGATGAAGTGTTTTCAAAACCAATTAAACCGGTTTATTGCTGAAAAAGGACTAAGCCAACCGACGTGTCGTATTCTTTCCCCTTCACCTAAAGCAGCATTCTGTGGCACGAAGTCCAACTTTGGTATAATATACTGGGTCAGAAAGCTGAACAGACTTCAAACACTTTCAAGTTTTCTAGGAATGCGCTACATTAAAACAATAAGTTACTTAGGGTTGGAATTAGATAGAGGCCAAAGCAAACTTCAACCAGGTGATTAACCTGGAGACTTTGCAGGACTTCTTGCTGGCTGCAACTCAATCAGCAGGGGATTAATATTTAATTCATGCCAATGGGTTACTGCCTGAACTTGTACTGCACTGGCCTCAGCCAAGACAATCATTGTAAATACATCACACTTGCACAAATTGGCCTAATTTTAGTGAATGGTTTAGTAATTTTAAAGCTTATCTTTATAATTGCAAAGAGGAAAAAAAAGAAAGAAGCAGTGTCCTAGATACAAAAATCGTACTAATTTCTTCTTCACAATCAATCACACACCCACTGTTACAGGTACGGGTACACTTGGCATCATTTACTGGCGTCTTCATCTGGACTTTCTATATTTTCTCTTTCTCCTTCAAGTTCACCATTTTCTGAGCCTGCAATTGACTATTTTCATTCTCCTTATGAAGTCTACTGCATTCCAAAAACTTTCAATGACAAACTCCAACAGCTTTCACTGTTTTGGGTTTTCTTGGTTCTGCTGAAGGAGCAAATACAACAAAATTTTACAACTATGTACAAAAAACTCAAGTAAGGAATAGTATGAATTGATTTTACTGAGAACAAATATTTCACTTCCACTTCTAGTGTTCCTCAACATCACTTCACAGAGCCCAGCATATTCCACAAAGGTATCTGACATTTTTTTAAAGTAAGTATGTCCAAGATGCTATTGCTACATTCATTTTAGTCAGGATCACAAAAGTAGCAGTACCTATCAAACAGGTATTTTTCTGCTTTGCAAATTGAAGAGGTAAAGAAAGCAAAAGAAAACAAAAGGGTATTCAGGTGCGACAATAGATACAATAATAATTTTCAACCATTTCCTTGCCTTTCAGGGTTATATATAACCTACTGCATTCTTATTCAGGATGAGTATTATACCATCTCTATTTTTTCAATTAAAAAAAAAGAAAAAAGTAAGAGACAGAAAGCCAAAATTTTTTCTTGCCCATGAACATTGGTGGGAAGCGTACACAAACCTTCCTAACTGCCCACACAGTCCAATGAAAACATCGCAAGTTCTTTAAAGCACACAAGAACATCCAGCTGCCTTCTACTGACAATGAATATTCTTTTTTGTTCCAGTTCAGTCTCTTTCAAACATTTCCCAATAAACTTTCAAAGTCAATCTCTTTTCCAACTTTGAGTGCTAAAAATTAATATCTTCAAGTCAGATAGTCAGGTTCTCTGAGACAATGAACTTGCACTTCCCCCAGTTTCCAATACAACTGTAAGTTCTTGGCACATTTTAAAGACAAGCTACAGAACAGGATTCATACGATGGATATTTACTACACTAATAACAATATCCAATTAGCTGTCCTCCTCAATGGATTGACAGGATCAGCTCCTGCTAGATTACATTCATTTCAGCCAAACATGCTACATTGCATTATATCTAACACTGGCTTAACTGAAAGATATTATTTTGTGAGTTTTGAAGGAAAGAAAGCTCTACCAATACAGCTTGATATCAAAGTGAGCACAGAACTACTGGGAGTGTCAAAATAAATGCATTTTTACTTAAGGAAGTGCTGGTGCCACCCTCTCATCTACTTCCTCCAAACCTGTCCTTCATTTTAGTAGATAACAATATATTCAGAAATACGGGCATTTCTGAATTTTATCCACATAGATACATTAATATATCTACAGATATCTTGATCAGGTATTCCTATTCCATAAGGCTATTAAATCTCATTATCAAGAAACTGAAAAAAAAAGAACCCCAACCCAAAAAGCAAAGACTTGTTGCCAGCTCTGAGTGGTGTACTTGTTTGACTTTCCCACAGAATCTACCCTCATGTGGAAATGAGAGGCTATTAGAGAATAAAAATAAACCCAGTCACTTAACAATTTAATGCAGCAGTTCAAGAAAAAGAAAAGTATGTGTAATTCCTCATTAAAGCCCTCTAGACTGAAGAGATCACACAAATTGAGCCGGAGACTCTTCAGGACAGCTCTCTAGGTAGAAAAACCCTAACAGATACACTTGCACGCACACTCAATTATTTGTCTATTTGGTTTTGCCAATTGTTGCAATTGGTCTTACTTCCACTCTAATGTAACCCACAGCTTAATTATTTGTGTTGGTAAGGGAATTCTTTTTGCCCTCTTGTTGTGAGGGAAAAATTTAATAACTAAGGAGCTTCTTGAGCTTTTTTACAAGGTTACAAGCAACCATTTAAATAACTTCACATTTAGTGAACAAAACAGCTACTAAGTCCGGCCTTCACAAGTGTGATTTGAAACATCCAGACCACTTGTTCCATTGCAATCTTTTTTCTTGGATGGCTTGAGGTCCATGTAAGAAACATTCCAGTTCACCTCTGTATACAGAGGTGCATCCTATTTCCAGGCAGAAAGGTACAACAAGGGAATACTTTTTACAAGAATATTGCAGGCAATAGCTCTGCTAACTCCCACAGAAGTACAGAGCTGAAAGTGGAGGTTTTACATTCTGGTTAAGGAGTTGATCAATCCCTGCACACTCACCTCTACTGGTATGACAATTGCTACCAGGCACATAGACACTAAGAACACCCTTCCCATCTGCTGCCTTGCAAAATCTGAGGGGCTAAATGCAAATTGTGTTCACCCTTGTTCATTCTGAGTCAACATTTTACGGTACAGGGTATGTGAATTTTCCATTTAATGAATACATTTAGAACTGTATGTCAAAGATGACGATAAGTTGCTATCTAAAAAACACAGTGCCATTTCAGGCTAGGTCTGCAAGAGAAGAAACCGGCAGCTGCTGAGCTCAGATAGGAAAACTGCAACAGGTGGCTTAGTAGAGAGGGTTTGACAAAGCAGGCAAACTGGTAACAAAAGCAAGGTTTCTGGAAGAGAAGTCACAGTGGATTGGGGAAGAAGGTACAAAAGCATATATGCCAGAATTGGTCTGTCAAAAGTCCCTCAGGAATGAGACCAAAAGTGCCCGGATGATATAGGCAAAACCAAATTCACAAGGTGTTAACATAGCACAGGCCAAGACAGTGATTTTTGTCGCGGTATTTTCCAACAAACTGAGGAGGTAAGGTGGAGGTCATGGCTGTGCTACCCAGGGCTAGAAAAACGGATGGGCCAAGCACGGCTATGAGCAGCCCAAGACTTGAAAGGAACTGTATCCAGTGAACAGAAAAATGTACATCCAATACTGCTAAAGTGATAGTACCTGTAGGAAGTACCCACTTATATACCCTAAAGAATGGACAATGTTAGATGAAACTCTACTGCATAGCCTATATTGTACCAACACACACTAGAAGAGCATCAGAACACTTGAGTCTTAATTTTGCAGTAAGAAAAGAATTAAAGCAGGTCCAGAACAAGTTTTAAGTATTACTTCTTTAGACCTAGCATTTTGCTGATAAGAATACATTTCTATTTAAAAGCCCAAGAAAAGCACAATTATATAAACTTATAATGGAGTTCAATTATGTTTTCAGTTATTCACGCAGCTCTTGTGCAACTAGTTTGCAACACAACAGTACTGAACTTCCCCAGGCTTCGAGAGAAGAGGCTCCACAGCACACGAGTACAAACCACAAACACCTCTGAGCCGGCAGGACACTCGCCCTAGCAGAGGCCACCCCGTGCGCTCTGTGCCCAAAGCCCTGGCGGGGCGGTTCGAGCAGGCGGAGGTGCCGGGGCGCACTCCGGCCGCAGCCGCTCACCCCGGCCGGGGCAGCCCGGCCCGGGCTCCTCGGGCTGCGTGTGCGAGGCTGATCCGGACCCGAAGGCGAACCCGGAGCCGCCCCGGGACAGCGCGTGGTTGTGCAACAGCCCCGTAGCGGGCCCGGGCTGCAGCAGCGGGAAGCGGCGGTAACTCACCCGAGTGCGGAACGGGAGCGCTCGGGCCCGCCGGGGGCAGCGACTCGAGGCTGCACCGGGTTTGGGCAGCCCCTCCGGCGCCGGCACCTCCCCANNNNGGCGGCGGCCGTGCCGGGCACCTCGTCCACGCTCCCGCGGTCCGGCGCCCGAGGCCTGCGGCCCCGCGCCCGCCGGGCAGCCTCTGCTCCGGGCGCGGTCGGTGAGTGGAGGAGCGCCCCTGCTCCGGGCGAGGCCGGTGAGTTCGGCGCTGGAGCTGGGAGCGCTGCCGGCAACCCGGCGGGCAGCGCGGAGGGACGGCAGAGCCCCGGGAGCAGCCCCGGCAGCAGCCCCGTGTGCGCTGGCTGCCGTTGCCGGGCAGGGGATCCCGAACGAGCCATCAAACCAGCCGAAAAAGACGTCGGGAGATTCGGGGTCGGCACACACAAAGTGTTTGGAATTGGTAGCTCCGGGCAAGGTTCCCCTCGGAGCGACAGTGGTACTAGTCCTGATACCATTTTGTCAACTTTTTGCCTTTTTCGGCTATTTAATATGCGACACGTATTAACAACACACCACAGCCCCCAACACATCGGTGAGGAGTAACAAAGTACGTGTCAGAGCATGCCCAAAAGTAAGGCGGAATGCTTTAGAGCAGACAGGCCACAGGCCGGCATCCTCACGCGTGTCCGAGTTACCAAGTTATTGCAGTGTCTTATCTTAAAGCACCTGTCATTGCATGGTAAATTACATTACTCAGAGAGGAAGCTGAACTCCCCTTGAAAGTCAGTTAATCAATTCAGTGCACTGAATACCCCTTTGAAAAAGGTCTGACTGCTGCCATTGTGTGTGTAGCCTGGCTGACAGTATATGACAATATATACCTTTCACATGATCCTTTGGTCACTCCTTGAGCCCATTTCTGAGGCTACTTTCAGTGATCTAATTGAACCAAATAGTGTGCAGTTAGGACACTCTTATTAAACCTGGTAAATCTCCCTATTCCTTTGTGGGTGCTTAGTTTCTGTGCTTTGTAGCCAAAGCACTGGGCTGGGTCTCTCTCAGACCCTGCTTTGGGTATGCACAGCTGCGGAGCTGTTGGTGCCATTTAAACAGAGCTAGGGTGAAGATCTCATTTTCAGGTTTGCCCTTCAAGATACAAGAGTGTGACTTTACAACTTAGAGACCAAAGCAGGCTGTTGCAAGTTGAAAAACTTTTTGAAGGCAGCTGCTGCCAGCTCCTTGAAAACTATGTTTTTATTAAGTATTTATGTACTTTTGACTTTTTCAGTATTATAAAAGAAACAATAAGTAGACCACATTAGCACAAAAGGAGTAATACACAATGTCAGTTCATGAAAAAATGCTGTGAAGCTATAAAAGTGTATTTTCTACATGCTTTATTTAAAAGAAAACAAAATAAAAGAAAGTGTGACTCTTAGGCATTGGCATAGGTTGTATTGTAGTGCAGAAATAGTATGCAGAGCCAAGCAGCTTGCTTGGAGCCTGGAGTGGAAAAAAAAATGGCAAGGACACTTTCTGGTCAGGCCAGATAAATGAGCATTGACTATATATTTCATTTGTGTTCCTTGCTTAATTTCTTTTCTCCTTTCTTCATCTTCACACCTTGTGCTCAGGCAGGCCAGCACTTCATTTCTAATGAGAAGGCAGTCATCCAAAAATCAGTTTAATGAAAATGCTGCATCCCACTGGATTATTCCTGCTGTACACCGCTGAGGAATGAGGTGCATGGCATTACTTCTGAAACAAAGTACCCGTAGTACTTTTGCGATATTGTTACTTTGTGTTATCAGACAATCTGAAATACCTGGAAACACAGATTGGTTTGTGAGTTGCCCTTTACAGATTTTTATATAGTAAAGTTTTAAAGAAAATGTTTTCAATTAACATTGCATCTTTTTAGTCCTGGAGTTTATTTGGGATACAGTAACATTCCCATATAGTATATGTGGAGGAATATGGCCCCACATGTAGCGCTCTAGTCTCCGCTTGTTAAGTATAAACTTTTGACCACGAAAGAAAAATCCAAATGCTTTTTCCATTTGCCATATTCCTGTTTGTATACATTTACCTTATAAAAAGTACTGATTCTAGATGTATTGACACTCATTATTGCAATATTACATTTTTTATGCAAAGGAGATACATGTAATTTCTGGGAAATTCAAAGTAGCTGAAGTAGTATATTCAAGAACAACTCAAAGTGGTTCTATCCTCTTTACAAAGAGGATAGAGAATGTTACATGTTACCTATTTTGATATTAGACATTCTCATTCCTGTTCTTGCATTAGACTTTCTCTCAGTTGTAATATTTAGAAAAATATTTATTTTATTATCAGAATTTATTCTGATATACTTTCCTTTTTATTTAAAATAATTTATGTACATAGAATTTTATATTAATTTATATTACAATATTTGTGAAACTTCATAGTGCCATCTGCTGCTGAAAAACAAACTTTTTAAAAACTTGCTAGTTTGGGTACCTTCAGATTAAAGGGCAATGTAAAATAACAACTTTCAAATCTCTGAAAAATGTTGGAGACAAGTTCTGACTTGCCCAGTCAGCTTCAGTCACTGAAGTTCTGACCTTTCAACCAGTGACTATTTTGACCGAAACTCTAATGAGAAGTGACTCTGAGGATCTGGGATTTTGACTAGAAGTTTTTTTGATGTTGCATTTTTAATAAAGAATCTTATTTTAAAATTAGTCCCTGTGATGTCCCTAGAAAAACACTGATGAAAGGAATCAGTGAAGCAACATTTATTTTTCACTCAGTAGTAGGGAGCCATCCTCTGTTTTACAGAGATCTCTGCATGAAGTGTAAACCAAACACCCTGGAATGAGCATGACATGTGACATAAGCTCTGTTCCCTTCTGACATCACAGAGTCATAAGATGGACCATAGATCCCTGCTTGCTAATTGGCATAAGACGGCATGTTTTCAGCCACCATGGCTGGAATCCATCTTCCCTAACCCCTACCATCTAAAAGTTAGGTGAAGTTAACATACAATCTGAAGTACAGTACTGATTCTTTCATGTCTTCAGGGAGAAGACCCTGTCTCTGTGACTAGTGAAATAGTTACCATATGCCTACAACCCTTGCCCACATCCCAGACATTAAGTATTGGTTATGATCTCATTCCCGGGAACCATGGAAATACAGGAAGTGGTAAGACCTTGTACATGAGTATGAGTAAGTAGAATATAGACCCTTAATCTTCCTGAGGAAAGTTCAACTTTAAATTTGACTCAGAGGAGCCAGGAGCAGTTGATCTGCTGGTACTTGTCTCATCCTGTAAAATAAGCTGACGTTAATATGATTTGAATGCGTGATTGTCAGGGTTTCTGTCTTGTTACGGCTTGATGACTTAATCTTAGAAATCAACTTCAAGTTGAAAAATTCTTGAGAACAATGCATTAAAACAGATAAAAGATAACACAGGGATGTTTTAGCTATTGCTGAGCAGTGCTTGCAGTGTCAGGGCCTTCTCCGTTTCTTGGGCTGCCCCAACAGGGAACTGGCCAGGGGTGCACAAGGATTTGGGAGGGGACACAGCTGAGACAGCTGAACCCAACTGACCACAGGGGTATTCCAGACCATATGACACTGTGCTCAGCAAATAAAGCTGGGAGAAGGAAGGAAAGGGCAATGTTTGGACTGGGGATGTTCCTCTTCCCAGGTTACCAGTACTTGTAGTGAAGCCCTGCTTTCCTGGAGATGGCAGAATGCCTGATTCCTTGTTTTGCTTTGTTTATGTGCGTGGCTTTTGCTTTCCCTATTAAAATGTCTTTATCTCAGCTCGCAAATTTTCCCACTTTTACCATTCTAATTATCTCCCCCATCCCACTGGGGTAAGTGAGCATGTGGCTGTGTGGGGCTGAGCTGCCCACTGGGGTTAAACCATGACAGTCCTGTTTTGGTGACCCACTTGGGGCGCAAATGCTTTGAGGTAATGACAGGTTTGGTTGGAGTTTGCTAGATTGAATTTATAGCTTTTTGTGCTGTTTAGCTATTAACTGGCAGGGCGCTGTGCTTGCCATAGGTCTTGCTTGCCCTGCTGTGCGTTAGTCTAGAGCTTGTTAGTGGCTTCTTTTCGCTCTGGCTGTTTGCTGTAGGGCTTATCATCCTACCCAGCTGTGCCTAGGAGCATTTTGATAACAGCTGTGGTGATGTGCCGGGGCTGGCCCATGGCCTGGGCATCGCTGCTGGGCCAGGCTGTAGCTCCAGTGTCAGCTTGAATTGAAGGGACTTGACCTGTGGATAAGTCCGTGCAGGAGCAGGACAACCTGAAGTATCTGTGGGTGTGGATAAGACCACGTTGGAGCAGAAGCATCTGTGGCCATGAGCACAGCAGGTACACCCCTGAAGAGACTGCAGCTCTTGGATAAGGCTGTGCTGGACAAGGTGCACCTCACAGTGACTGTGGCTGTGCATAAGGCCAGGCCACATCAGCTGTACCCTGGAGAGACTGTGACCCATGAGTATGTCCACTCTGGAGCAGAGCCAAGGGTAGAAGTCCAAAGGGACCAGAGATAGAGACTGTGATGGATACACTTTTAAATTGCTGTAAACTATGATCTGAGTTGCATGTTACCGGATTACTGTAGCAGGAACCACTGCCAGTGGAGAACAAACCTTGCAGAAAGTGGGGCATGTGAAGCAGTGACCTGACCTGGGCTGGCTTTGGTGCCCAGTAACTCCACACAACACAGCACCTCTCTGGTCCTGAGTGACCACCAGAGCAAATGGAGCCTAATGTCATGGACTAAATTAATTCAATGGACATTTCACAGGCAATTTATGGACATTTTGCAGGGAATGATATCTGTGAAGATATCAAAGGATGGGAAAGAGGAAGGTGGCTAATGAGGATCTGTTGGATAGTATGGGACCTGAGCATGATGTAAATAGTAGGGGATAAGGTGTGGAGATTGTACTGGCTATGGCTGGGATAGAGTTAATTTTCTTCATAGTAGCTTGTATGGTGCTATGCTTTGGATTTGTGATGAAAACAGTGTTGATAAAACACTAATGTTTGTGCTTCTCATGTGACACAGGGAACACCTGCACTGTGACCAAGGAGGAAGGATGAGCACTCATCCTTGGATAGGTATTTTCCTCATATGCAAAGTGTACGAGTTACAAGTTAATGAATTGCAAGTTATGAATTAGAGAACTTGTGAGTTAAAAACCTCATGACTGAAGTGATGAATTAGTGAATTCATGAGCTAGACTAGTTTGTACAAAGGGGACTGAGCCCTTCTTCGTCATGTTTGCTTTCTTTCCTAATGAGCTTATGAAGTTTAATTTGCAAAGTACATTATCCTGTGAAATTGAGAGATCCAAACAGACCGTGACAGACTGAGTAGTCTGTGGCCCTTCTCCCTATTACCTGTCCAAATATTTTAAAACAGAGGCAAACAGGCACTGACTAGGGATGCTCCTCTGAAAGGAATAGGGAAATCCTTCATAACACTTAAGTTCTGTGTACCTTGTCTACCCCGCATTCTTGTTTTCCTTTAAGGGCTTCGCCAGAGACCTCTGGTGGCTGCTCTTTTTTCCCAGGGAAGTTATAGTCCACCCAGTCCTTCTCTCTTGTTTCACTGACTATGGACTATGGACTTGTAGTGTTAATGTGTGTCAGCCTAAATAATTAAAACCAATGCACACTGTATCCCAGAAAACTAGAAAGTTTGAAAATGTGCTTCTTCCATCACAGAGAAATATGCAAACTCAAATCACAGTCAGCAGGAAAATGAATAAGCTATGTGGTGATACCATGTGCAACAAAATGGCGTCATAAAAATGAAATTATTCAAAGTAGCATTCAAATCACACAGTCATCATTGATTTAGTTTCCAATTATACAGAGGTAATTGTATGAACAAACTGCCTTATTCAGTTTGGTGGGAAAACAATTGAAAGTTTTATTGTCCTGGCATCTGCAAATAATAAATTATATGATCTGTGCACCCAACCCAAATAGAATCCTAATGCTTGTTTTACCCAGGGCATACTACAACATCAATATGTCTGAGATGGAAGATACTTCTACGACTTTCTGGAGCCAAGACAGCTCTGGAACAAATCTAGAATAGAAAAACTGTTATAGAATTAAATATTGAAATATGCTAAAATAGATAAAAGAACTTACTCCAGAATTAATGACCCTGTATATATTACTATTTAAAATACAAGTTCAGTTGTGTGAACAGAAATGTTTGCAGCCTATACTGCATTGAATATAGTGGGAAGAGTTTTAAAAGTCTGAGTTTTGTGACTTCAAGCGCTGAAGCCAGACTAACTCTAAATAAACATATTACAAAGACTCTGAAGTGCATCATGGGCTTTAGAGTCAGAACCCCATGCTTGATATACTGTTGAACTCCCCACCATCTTCCAAGTGTTGGAATGCAGTTATGCCATAGGTGGGCGGACCCAGCTCCTGCCTGCCTTTCTTTCCCTTTAAATTCTCAAGTGTTCCCAGGAGCCTAGATTTTTCTGAACTGCACACTATTATTGTCCATGGAGTTTTTGGTTGCCCCTTCCACACCCAAAAAAAGTCCAGAAGGTGTGAAAGCAAGAACAATACAGAGGTCTCCTTGACTTTCATTTTCTGATGCAAGAGGTAACACAAACATTGGTAGGATATCTGTCCTATCAAAATATTTTAGTATATTAAATCTATACAAATAGAACTCTCAATAGAAACTGTCTTTAATCTATGGTTTGTTCATAATCTATTCATAATCTCTCCTTATCTTCTAACTTTTCATTCTGTGTGTCCTTTGCAAAAAAAAAAGTGTTTGCTGGCTGCTTTACTGCCCTTTTTTTTTCTTTTTTTTTTTGAGATTTTCCTCCTGATTGTCACATGATGTGACATGGGAATATAAAACGTTGTTTACTCCCTCAGCCTCTTGTCATGCCCCACATATTCTGCTAATGCAGCAGGCAGTTTGTCCTTACCAGGTTTAAAATCTAAACAGTCTGCTGTCTCTATTCCCACTGTTCTGCAGGAGCTGCTCTTGGAGCAGCCACACAGGTGGGATGCTGGCCCAGGATAATGAAGACTATATTTGAATGGGAAGCAATATCAGTCAGTGTGGACCTTAGCACTGGACTGGACCATGTGCCTCATTTTTATCTAAATACCTGTTAGAAATATGGGAGGTTTGTCTCTGGGAGTGAGTTTCTGAGAAAACAAAACCTAAGCTTGATTCCCAGAATATGTAAATGCAACCCTCATTTTTATGCACTCTGGGGATCTGCTACCAGAGTAATTTTGTGGCTGCTCAGCAGCAGCAGCTAACAAAGCAGTGTCGGGATCTCTGGCAGCCCATGACCTGCTAACCCCTTTTTTCTACTTTCTATTTCTAAATAGCTTGTTCCAGAAGAAGTCATCCACTATGAGTTTCCCTTAATCACCCTTAAAGGTTTGGACAAGTTAAACATATGCACGTATTTCCAAATAAATCTGGCCTCCAGCCAATGACTGTTTTTTCTGGCTTTTTTTCAGAATTCTTTCGAATTTATCTTTTGTCTTTTTGTCAGCGTTGGGGATACAACAGAATATTTTAGGCCTAAATGGAAAAGAAAATTACTTAACCTGATGATGTTGCAGCTCTTCATGTGGAGTCTAAAATGAATTGCTCTTTTGCCTTGCTATATCCTGTGCCAACTCACATCTAGTTGCCAAGGAAGAAGGACAGTTGCCCATCATTTTCTTTTCCAATTCATACTTTTCAGGCTATTATTCCACTGAAAGATTATTTGGATTATTTGTACACTATTTATCAATTTGCCTTGTTCTAGATCAAAACTACAGCTTTTGAACGCATCATTTCTTTACACCCCATCTATAATTCTTCATCAGTATTTGCAGATTTTGAGACATGCAGTTGTAAATGTCAGCAGTGTTCTGAAGTTTACTTCATTATCCTGATGAAAATATTTAAAAAAAATCAGTCCTTGCCCCCATATCCCTCACACCCCCAAACATCTCCTCACAGTACAATGTATCCTGTCTTTGCAGCTCTGTATTGAGGTTCCCACTATACACTGGGGTTTCCAGCACAACGTAAACCACATTTAAGAGGGACAAGTCGATGTGGGAGCTGGAGCAGCACTTTGGTAGCTGGCAGAACGAGGCAGCTGGGCTGTACGCAGCCTGAGAGCTTCCCAGGGGAATGGCTTCCTGCTGGCAGGGTGGCAGCAGCAGCAGCAGCAGGACAGAAGGAGGCTGGAGACACAACAGAACTGCGTATGTGACTGGCGGAAGACTGCTGCCAATGGTCCCAGCAGGACCCACCCCAAACGATTGTAATCCTCATCTGAGATTCAGCTGCAGGGCTGATAACGCTGCCACCGTTAAGAGCTAGTTGTGCTCAGAGGAGTTGCCCTGTTGTTCCCGGAAAGCCATGGAGCAGCGGCGCTGCTTCTGCAGCCCCTGCGTTACACGAGGGCAGCTGTAAGGAGCCTGCAATGCACCGGCACTGCAGCACCAGCACTGAGCTGGGACTCACTGCCTGCACTCCGGCCACAGGTGTCCTCGGCAGCTCACGGCTTGCACAGCAAAGCCAGATGGGATTCATTTTTCAAGTTAAATCTCCACAAAATATGATTTGAGACCTTTAAAAAAAAATCTACTGCATTGCATCTGCTGCCTTCTCTTCAGCCATTCCTTTTATAAATGTATCTGAACAGATCACTGAAGTTTACACAGTATTTTTTTTTAATAAGACCATGGTGTTTGTTGATTGTGGCCCTAGAACTTTCCAGATATTGAGCAATCACTGTGCAATATTTCTAGTAACACTCACTAGGAACAGAAATTATGCTTAGGAGAGACTGATGCCAAGTACCACTCCTTTTCCTTGTGAAAATTGGTAAGATGTTTTGTTAATAGATGTTTCTCAGCTTTCCACATCTATTGTGCTGATAATTTATGTTGTAATTGCAATAAGCGTGTCACATGCTCCAGAAACTATAGCAGAATGCAGCTACTATCCCAATGCAGCAAACATAAATGACTGCCTGTATTCATTTGCAGTTTCTTAATCAATTGATTAAGAATCTGATTTTCCATCTGATTTTCCATTTTCTCTGCACGGTCACAAAGGCTGCTTTTCTTAGCATGCAGTGTGTGTTACGTTAGCTTGCAGACTGTTTTCAAGTGCAACAAGAGCTGGAGGTGTGTTGCTTGATGGAAACAAGTCCACTGAATGTGTATGTTTTGCCTAGGTGAGCTGACAATACCAAGCAAAAAAAGTAGGCCTGGAGTAGCCACCATGCTATAATTCAAGCTGTTCAGGACCTCTGCAAGTCTTCTAAGGTTACTATGCAAACAACAAAAATCAGAACTTTTTGGAATGAGATTTTGCTGCAGTTCACGCATATAATTTTTTCTCTGCTAACACAGACAGTAAGTTGGCTGTGTTAGTTGGCTAGCTTTGATAAACTAAATTCCTGGGACTCTGCCTGACTTCCTTCCAAAATTTGAAGCTGTTTTTAAGGAGATTTGGTGAGAAAACACAGCACAGTGAATTTCACTAACTTCGGCTGGCTTGTAACGGAAAGGCCTGCAGTTACCCCCAGGCATGAACTTGATTACATGAAGAATAAAAAATACAAAATAAATCACATGCTTTAATTCTAAATTACATTATTTGATGTAATAAGAACTTCCATACCAGATAAAATCTAAATTAGTTGTCTGCCAATAGTAATTCCCAGATGTCTCTGAGGAAATTGCCCTATTCTTCAACCTCCTTTCCCCCCTCTGCAAGTATAATTGATAATTATGTAACAGCCTGACTGTAGGGGAAGTTATTTTCCAACCTCAGGCTGGTGGCTGATTTATGCCCTGAACTGTGAACATTTATATCCATTATGAATTTTTATCAGGTCCAATCTAATTCCCCGCACAAATGTATGAATATGTATGCATAACCTTTTACTGAATCCTGCTAAGCACTTGGCCTCAATGATACCATTTGCCAGCATGTTTCACAGGCATATTACTTTTGACTTTAAATAGAACACCTTTTACTTTCGTTATGACCATCAATGTTTGCTTGGGGAATGTATCAGTGGTAGGGATAACTCCCAATATCCTTTTCCCCAGAAACTGCCTGCTCTGAACAGCTCTCAAGCCTCAGCTGGATCCTGTGTGCCTGTGCTGGACCAGAAGGTAACAATCTCTAGCCTGCCAACATTTCCTGCTCCATCCCTCTTAGTCCAGACCTCACCTTTACATTATGGGTTGATGACAGGCAGAAGGATGATGTTGCAGTAAATGAAAAGGTTAAAGTGTCGTTAAGACTACAATCATTCTGCTGCACCACGACTTCCTGAATTTGCGGGGGTCATTACATTTTAATGTCAAGAGAAGAGTTTATTTTGGGGAGAAGAAGTTGTTTTGGACTATGGGAAAGACATTAGTTTTGATTTGTGTTGGATCAGGTCAAAGAGGTGCTTTTGTAAAATACTGGGGAGGGAGGACTTAATCCTGGGGTGGGCTATTAAAGCTACATTTTATCACCAGAAAAGGGTAGATTATGTTTGATTTGGTGGAAATTGGTTATTCCTGGTAAAAGAAGGTTGGATTAGGAATGATTCTGAATAGAAAAGTAAGAACTGTTTTACCTAAAGATGGAATTTCACTGAATGTCTACATGGGCTGACTACTGCCATGATAAGAATAGTTGGGTTTTGACTAGAGACACAAGAAGATGAGACAGACTGTAGGGAAGATGATACAGAAGCAGCAAGAAAAAACAGTGTTTTCCTTCTCCTCTCATTCCTGAGACATTACTGGTGGCACCTGCATTCACAGGAATTTGAAATGCAGATAATTTCCATGGTTGCCAGAGGGAAGGGGCACCCTTGCAGGTCAAACCTTGAATAAGCACCTGCAATGAAGAGAAGACAATGAGACCAACTTCAATGGTCCATGCATGAAAAAAATAAGAGTTTGTGAATGCTTGTAACACACTCTCTGTGAGGAAAAGTTCATTTATTAAGAACAGGGATATGTGCAAAGCCAAAAGAGACATGTGGGGTGGTTACAACAGACAGTTGGCAGTAGCTCCATACTGTGATCACAGTCACTATTAAGCATCTGTGGACGTAGCCACAAAGCTTCAATTTTGGTGTAAATTCTTTAGTTTGGGAGTGAGTGCTGAGATATGGTCTCTTGTTGGTTCACTTAATTATATAATGAACTGCTCTGAAGTTTTTATTTGGATTAAAATTTCCCTGGAACTCAAGTAATTTAGATCTGAGGTTTTGGCTCTGGTCCCTTCCAAGCTTGTACTCAATATAAATTACTCTCCTAGAACCGTGACATGTTCAATTTATCCTCCATTTTAGATGGTTGAAAAGTGCATGCATAATTCTGTGCATGCCACACTTTCTGTAATCTACTGTGACAAATAGACCAAATGACTGAAACTGCTAGGTAATACACTTTATTTTAGTCATGAACCCACACTCAGCTGTAGTTTAAATACCAGGCATTTGAATTATTTGATTTGAATCAATGCCAAATTCAATCTTATGCAAACTCAGAAAGAGAGAGGGAAAAGAAGTCCTAGTATTTGCCCAGTGATTTATGCGTGGGACCATAAGGCCTTAACAAGCAGCAATTGATCCAATTGTAACAACAGGAGTGGCCCACCATGAAAAATCTGACAACTTTTCATTGGAGCTGCTGTGATTGAGGGGTTGGGAACATGGTGATACTTTTACACATAGGTAATGACCTCAGGGACCAGGATTCCCCAAATTCCACCTTCTGTCAAAAACACTGGTCAAGCTCAGTACACCCATCTCCACTCACACTAGGAGGACCTCCATGGTGCAGTACAACAGAGGATAACAAGTATTCCCATTCTGGAGAGAAAAACAGAAAATAGTTATATCACACCTCTCTGAGAAAAATACATATCTTTTCATGTCCTAATTCCTAATAACTATGTCAAATTAAGAGCTGTATCCAGAAATAATCAACCCTGAATGTTGAGTTTTGATCTCCTGGATCAATCTGATTTGCCCATTAGTTTGCCATGAGTTTAGATACAGGGAGTCAAAGTCACCTGAACATTCCCCATGGAGGAAAGAAGACTACCTAGAATTTTGTCAGCATTAAACATCCCACAGGGATAATGACTTCGAGGATTATTTTATACTCTGAAATATTACTATTTTTCTAAGGGCTCTTTTCACTATGTAGCAAGGCCATGTTTGCATAACCAAATGCTAGGAAAGGCAGCCAAAACAACTTCTTAGCTACATCTAGTAATTCCAGTATTCAACTCAACCCAACCAAAGAGGTTTCTGGGTAGCGGCCTTGAAAGCTTGTTACTGCAGTTCTCTGTACCCACTGGTGCCCAGAGAAGCTCTGAAAGAGCTTTCTCTGAAGTTACACACAGAAAGGTCCAACTCCTCGTAGCTCTTGAAGCAATTTTCTCCTCAGCCAGAGACCTATCCTCTAATTTGATGCCTCTCAGTGGAAATTTTTTTCTCTCAATTGTCATGCCAAACAGTTGTCTGCTTTGTTAGTTTTTTCACAGAAAGGCACCTGTTCAATTTTAGATACTGTTCAGCCTGTTCCACTTCAGTGGTCTGCACTACTCCTCCGAGAGCCCTGAGCTCTCCACATATTACAGGCTGCCAGCTCTCTTATGTGCTTTTCCCCAGCAGCCAATTTTGCTCTGAAGCTCTTACGACTGAGCCAGCTTCCATTCCTTCATAAAGGGATACCCTCTTGTAATTGCAATTGAGGAGTTTCATAAGAGGCTTTTAATGCCTCCAGAGTGTTGTTGTGTACAATAAAATCTTGAATTAAGCTTTACCTAACACTTATTCATGCAATACTCATTTATTGGCAAATTGTATTTGTTTCTGCTGTTGACAAATACTTTTAGGTTTATTTCTAATACCCCAATTATATGATCAGATTAATATAAGCCTCAATAAAATGCTGTATGCTTAGTTTGAGTGGCAGGAGCATCTCCAAGCCTGAATCACTAGTATGTACACTGCCATCTTGTGTTCTGAAGTTCTAGATAATATAAAAATGCACAATATACATAGAGCTGTTCACAAAATAAGAGTTAGCTATATGAGTGGAATCTGCAAGGTTAGCAAAAGATGTTTACTGTCATTTCCTTCTCTTTTTTGTAAAATATAAAATAGTCATGAAAACAGCAAGTCTGGCTGGTAACTCTAAATCTATCTGTTCTAAGGATCTCTTCCTTTTAATTGGTGATTTGTGGGTAACCAAGTGGAAAAAAAAAAGGCTACAGAGAAAATTCTGCTACCACCCAGCCATCCTCTTTTTTCCAGCAATAAGGTCCAATACAGACTCCAAGGTATAGCTCTGTTGCAAGGCAACCTCCGAGCTGGTGTGGAGTTCCCAGAGCAGTTGTATGACAAATGCTTGTCTTCTGCCAAAAGTGGGTATGATAGAAAAGAGGGAAAACTTACATTTTTAGCTGGAATCTCTCCCTTTGGAGCAGCCATGGTCTGAACACAACTAGATCATCACTGAGTCTGCTCCAGTGCTCACCAGAGGACTGGGCACTTGGTTGCAAGAGGACCTAAAGTGACATGTACTTACAAAATGAAGAAAGTGAATCTAACATCTTTGTCCTGCAGGGTTTATTGAAAACTGGATTCAAAACACACAACCAATGACATTTTGGTGGACGAAATAAGTACTGCATGCTCTTTCTCTAAAAATGATCATTCCTTCATAACATGCTAATCAAAGAAGCCTTTTTGTACGTTCATACTTCCAATTGCTTTCACTGTATATAACAGTATTTAGCTGTGCCTTTTTGTTATGTTTTTATTAAGTTTAGCTTCTTTCTTTTGTTGTTTATTATTACAAATATGTAGGAGCACTCTCAAACACAGTTTTGAACAATGGCTCCATAAAACCTCAAAGATTTATTCCATGCAGTTGCTGTTGCCTGAAATGAGCATAAGCAAGATAGGGAAAAGGGTACAAAATCAAATACTAAGCTTAGAGACACCTGGGGCAGGCAGGAAATACTAAAAGCATATCGAGGTAACAGATGCCAAGGTAGAATGGCAGAGAACATTAGCAGGGCAGAGAAGCACTCTCGGCCTTACTCGCTCAGACATGTGCCTCAGTTAGTGGCTTTCCATGCCACAGATTTTTCTTTCCACCTATTTGGCATTTCTTAGCCCATTTGTGCATACTTGTGTGCGTGAACTTATACTATTATTTGCCACCTCTGAAAGGCAAACACTTGTGGCACCCATTATTGTCTGAGGCAGGTAGGGCTTCTGTCTCCCAAGGTTATTTTTTGATCCCTTACATGCGTAATATCCCGTGACACAGAGTTTAAAGAACCTCCCTTTCTTGTGACATGAGCAGTTATAATGACTTGAAAGAGCTTTTGCTTCTGTAACAATACCTTTATAATACTCTACTGCTTTATAAACTTGTCTTCAAAAAGCAACGTGTGTATTGCGGTCTGGTTGCATAACCTGCTCAGTAACAGGAGAACATGAAAACTGTTTGCACAACACACTGCAGTCAGTGTTTAAGTAACGCAAAAAGCTTATTGAAAAGGGCTTTGTCATTTCAAAATCTGGAATGCTTTGCTCAGATTGTTAATGCTATTTTATTTACTTTATCTGCCCATGACATTTCTGCCAGTTTTCTTAGTTTTCTAGGGGAGAGTCATATTTCCTTACGTCGTATCCTTTGCTGTGTCATTATCCAAGAGATTTTCAGGTAGAAAAACTAATTGGCTACATATGAGGAATAATAAAACAGTAACTCCAATACTGCTAGAAGTTATATAAAATTAAGCAGGAAGCTGTTTTCTGTAATCTCTGTTCTACTGTTACCTTTGATGGGGTGTGCATTTACCTCCCTGGTGATAGCACTGGCTGTAATAGTTACGGCAAAAGCAGAAGAGGGAAAACTACTGCAAACAGAGCAGGTCTGGGAGGAGAACTGATATCTTTTGTGTCCTCAGGTCCTGGAGATGTTGGCTGACAAAGCCTGTGACTGGTCAGTCTAAGCCTCTCCAGCACCCCATGCTCCAGCTTGGAGCATCTGCCAACAGTTGCCATACTGTGTTAGACTGCATAATGTCCTTGCAATGGATGAAAGTTTGTTGTTTCCATTCCCAGTTTGCTTTCCATTAGCTAGTTCATTTTGTCACTGTGGGACCTTCACTGATGCTAGAAGATGCCTGTCCATCAGCTGGCCCATGTAGGTAACTACCTACCAGCAGAGATTAGTGGTGGGAGACAAAATATTAGGGATAATTCTAAGCATGTGAGTTGAACCTATCCCCTCTGGATGAGTTACTGCATGCTGTAGTACCATGTCTGAGCTGCCGGGTGAATCCTAAATGTTAACTTCGGAGAAAATACGAGCTCAAGTTTAGACTTTCACATTCCCATCTCAGAGTGCCCTCTGACCACCTAAAGTCATAGGCATCAAGCAAAATTGCAACCATTGTGTGTATCTGGGTCCAGCTAAAACAGCAGTGTCCTTGGGAGATCAAAGAACGCTCAGAGAAAGAACAGAATCAGGGAAGGGCAGATAGAGCTGCACTGAACAAAACTTCAAAGTATTTATTTATATTTTATCCAGTAATTAAGCTTTTCCAGGGATACAAAGCCTAGCATTTCTGTTATTGCAGTCTTTGGCACTCCTGATAGAAGTAAACTACCCCACATCCCCAGAGCACATGCTACACTTCCCAGAGGCCTTGCATGTGCTTTATTACTCAAGCATACTTGTCTGAAGAAAAAGGAGGTTTACCACAGTGCACAAAACAACTGGCCTTGAATTTAAAGTTTCATAGGTTTTTGTTTTATGGTTTAACAAAGCTGCCTTTCCTTTAAAGTGTCCATCTGCAGGGCTATAAACATTAGTGAGGAAGCCTCTGCTTAGGTTTATTTTCTGTTAGCAAGAGCAGTTGGCCATCTGCTGGGTAAAAGGAAGGCTGGGCTTTGGTGCATTTGGAAGCAAAGGTCACAAACAGCACATCCCAGTCCTTTGCCAATGACACATTTAGGCTGTGTCAGATCAGAAAATGTCTTGTTAATACACCCTGCTCAGCTTTCCAGATCTCCTTAGATCAGAGCTCAGTATTGTGGAATTTCAAATTGCCTTCACATAGAGATGCTATCTGCGTAAGATTGTTGCTGTGCCCAGATGTGGTAGGTCAAATGAAAAGATGTCACCAGGCCCCAGGGTCCAGCTTCAGCCTCTGTGTTTCAGGATGTGACATGGGGATGTCTGCAGTAGCTGGGGACTCCAGGACCCACTGCCAGCCCTGTCTGGGACCTCCTGCAGGGATTTTCAGGGCTGAGGACACCAACAAAACTTGTCACAGAGTCAAATCAGCTCATTACAGGTCAGCACTCCAGAAGTCTGAGGGATGCTTGTGCAGCTGGCTCTGGAGTTTCGTTCCAACACTTGGTACATTTTGAAGAGTCCTGGAAGGTAAGATGGAGTGAGAAATCAAGGGTTGACAGGGGAAAAAAAGAAAAAATTTGGAAATATTTTCTTTTAAATCCAGTCCAAACATAACTGACTCAAATCTCAAGTAAGATTGACAAGGCGTAAGGATCAAGTTTTCCTGTTTTAACACAGCCAACAAGGCCATACAAATCAAGTAAGAGCTACGGAAGGCAGGAACATTTGGCAATTCTGGGGTACACAGTATCACCCAGAAAATAAATCTGAGGCAAATAATTTTTCCTTTTTAATTTTTAATGGCTTTTAGAAACTGGTTAGAAGCTGAAATAAAATGTATTTAGATACTATAACAGAAGTGTTTAGAAGATACTTTGCTGATATATAAATACACACTTCAGCTGATTACAAAATAATTGCTAAAAAGCTTTCTGTAAAAGCCAGTGTAAAAGCAGTGCTTTCTGGTCTGAGAGTTGGAGAGTTTGAATGATGTACTAAGCACTAAATGAGGAATTTAAACATCTTATTGGAGGAATAAGACAGAAATTATCTCTAGCCATTTAAGGAAAAATTCAAACAGATGAAAAACTCAAGTTAGGAGCTCAAGAACAGTCATTTTAGCTGTTTTGCTTTCCTGTGTAGCAGGAGTCACTCCCTCCATTCCAGCTGAAATGTGCTCTTTTAATTGGAGTAGGGCAGTTTTGATGCTCTTGGCCCAAGCTGCTTTGCACCAAGATGTCCAAGCAAGTGCTACCATTGTCACAGCAAGACAATTGTCCTGATGAATCTCTCCATTTTCTAACTCTCCCTCTGCTGAATTTATTATCATGGTTTTATTCTTCCTTCAGTCACAAGGTTGTACTATTTTCCTTAACTGCCTTCTTAAAACTAGTGCATCCACAGGCCAGGAGGGAGTGCTTTAGAAGGGGAGCCAACACTATTATCCCAGAGTCTTGATGTTCCAGCTAGCTTGGGAATGATTGCCCTGAGGTTTCTCACCAAGCTGCTTTCAGCTCACAAGAGCATGAGGAATCACTCAGTACCTCTTTTTATGCCCAGTCATTAGGTATATTTACAGTAGTACTTTCTCCCTCAAAGTCTGGCACTGCTTTCTTTGCCCCCACTTTCTGTTTTACAACTGTTCCTTTGCCCCTGAACTTCCAGTGCTGCAGCGCTGAGGAGCCGTGAACACAAGGACAGCTTGTTTTTTCAGTTCTCAACACACAAAGAACATTGTGTTTAAGAGAAAATAAATTCTGTTTTTCTCTCATTTGAAAATGCCTACCTTCTTCAGCGACATCACTGCATGTAATGGAGCAGTAAGCTGGTCCCCTATCAAACAAAGCAAGCAGCAGAGATTAATTATCTCACAAATATTTTGGAGAATCAAGCAGTTCGCCCATTTGTGCTGCTCCATTTCCCGTGTTTTCAGCTGAAAGAGCAGGCTGCTGTCTAAATTGATGGCATCCTTTTCAGCTGAGACCAGCTTAATCTATTTTGTGTTCTTCAAAAAAGGAGCTGCCTTTGTTGTCCCTTGTATGCACCACATTTCTCTATTGAAACAAAGCACTGGAGAACAGCATTGGCTTGACAGTGCCCGAGACTGGAGTCCTCAGGTCTGGCAAGGCAGCAGCAGCAGGAGCGTTTAAGGTGTCCTGCTGCTGGAAATTCCACAGGATAAGCTGACACCAGTCATTAACTGTATATACTTAATTAAACTTCTACAAGGCAAAAATCAAATATGCAGATGAATTCAAATCACATCATCATCTGGAAGGAAACAACATTTTAAAAAGTTAAAATCAACAACTAACCATTATTTCCAAAAAGGAAAGGGAGACAGACTGCCAGGCTGGCTGCTAGTGACTCTCACTATTCTGTCTGCTTTAGCAGTGTTTGCTTACTTATAGGCAATGATGCTTTTTAGTGGTTCCTACCCATGAGTGTCCACTTTACTCTTCTCCAGGAGGGTCTTTCTGTCATCACAAAGACAGTTTAGCTGCCTGTGGAGCAGCTGCTGAACTGCTCCAGTTTATGGCCTTGCATATTCAGATAAATTGCCACTCATTTCTCTTAATATACTGTGCTGTAATTTGAAAAATCCTGAAAACTAAACCTTTGCACCAGCATTCTGATGTTAAAACTGTGTTTTAAAAATGGCCACAGATTTGCATCTGAGCAGAAATGTTGCTTTTATTTGTTCAAATATTCTGTCCAGCTGCCTTTGATTGCCCCAGCCTAAACTAGAGTTGAATCAATATTTGTTTCATCCTGCATAATGACAGAATTAGCTACATTTGTTCAAACTTCCTTAATTTACTACCTGTTCTCATTATTCAGACTTCAGTCTGTCTCCTCCTCTTGTTTTTTCCTTCTCAGAAGAGACAGAACTGAACAACTTAGATCCAGTTCCAAGGAAAAGGAGAATGAGTTACGTAAGCTGCATGCTTCTGCCCCAGACAACGTGCAAAAGGTATAGTACTGGAATAATGATAATTTAGCTGCCTGTAAACCATTAAATCACTCCCTTTCTGCTGTGGTTGGCCACCAGTGCAACACCACATGGTGGATGGTGCTCACCAGCTTGTGTTTAAGCTCCCTGTTCACAGCTCTGTGACTATGGCTTCTCTTTTGCTGACTGCAATTCCTCCTCCCCATTTGTCCTTTCCTCGAGGGACGGGAGAGGTACAAAAGAAACATGGAACAAGGAAACAGAACACGTTATGTTCATTGGCATTGGCAGTCTCCTGCCAAAGCTTTCTGTGGCAAGCTCAAAAAAAGCCATTTCTTAATGTTCAGTTTGCCTCCATTATCTTGCTATGTAATTGCTTAGGGTGCTCAATCCCCTCTTGGCACAGCACACGAAGAGACCACTAAATGCCCAATATCACCATGTGTGTTTGTCTGCACTCTGCCTGACTCATCTAATCTGTTCTCATCACCTTTGCACGCATTCCTGAATGTCTTCATTCTGAAGCATGTCTCTCAAAACGAATTGTATTAGTCCCTCCCCTCTATTTCTTCAGTACATACAGGGAGAGCAACTCTGCTTTGCCAGTCCAGAGGGAATTTGGGCCAAACCAGAAGGAACTGCAGGAAACTTTGGGGGAACAGACTAAGAAGGAACTGAATATCACTCAGGGCTGAAAAAATATACAATACAGGGCATGGGAGAAAGTATCTTAAAGTAGCTTAGTGCATAAAGTGTGAATCTGCAGAACATCAGGACTCAGCCTAACCCATTTCCCCCCATCAGACCTTAAATGACAGTGATAATCTTCACTCTTAGCTGTGTGTTAAAACACTATGGATCTGATTTATAAAAGGACATGGGTGCCTGCATATGTCAGAACACATGCAGATGCCTTAGAGTAGTTGTAAACTGCCTTCCATTTTCACAATGCACCTGGAAATTCAGATGTTTAGTAAAATTCCCTCTTATTAATGATATAATCTTGTCTTTCCATTAGTGGCTACCTTTACAAGACAATTTTATTACTGTGTGGGAGATAATTATCAAGTAATATGATATAAGAATTATTGAGACAGGCTTAATCTAAGATGTAGATATTTTATTTTGTTTGGCCATCTAGTTGCCTCAAGATCATGAAAACCTATTGTTTTAAGCAAGGGAAAAGACACTGTTTCACAGGAAAAGTGATCAAACCAATGGCACTGTGTGAAGGGAACTGTAGAAGTACAATCTAACACCTCAAACACAACACACACAGGTGTGGTTTTTTCATTTTAAAGAGTCACATAATTATTTGTCAGCTTCCATTTGGGAACAGTTTTTGCATGGTCTATTCAAACACTCTGCTTATCCCAAACATGATGTTTACACAATTACGTTGCTCAGTTGTGTGTCTGATGTTGCATACCTTGGTATTCCCCAGAGCATACTTAAGAATTGTCTTAAAATGTAATAAACACTAGAAGAAATTTTTCCTTCTCTTTAAACCCCGAGGAAGGATTTGCAATAGCTGATTTGTTTCTTAAGCTGCCTTGCTATCTGATCCAGGAAAGGATTTTTGTGAGTCAGCTACAACAGTTAAGTGTTACAGTTTTAATTGAAATATGTCAAACACTTCTGCTAAGTTATCTAATAAATGTTCCTATTCCAGCAGAAAACAACTCTGTAATAAGATTCAGTCAAGAACTGTACAAATACACCAGGCTCTTCATCAACACCCTTTTCGTATTTTAATTAAACAAGTAAAAATTCAACTGACTCAAACTGCATTCAAGCACAATCAGCCCTCTTCACATCCTTGTATTTAGCAGCCTCCTGAGATGCTGTTCTTACCCAGAAATTGTACAGCACTTGTCATACTTTCAATCTTCTCAAAAGGATATACAAGGATTGCGTTTCTAAGTAAAACACAAGCAACATTCTCTTCCACAATACAGTTTATGTGTTACATACCCTTAGGAGTAACAACAGTTATTAGAACCAATATGTCCAGGGACATAAACAAGGAAAATACAGAATTAAGCAAGTGTCATTATTAGGTAATTTCTTCTTTCTCCTCTAAATTTTGAGAAATTGCAGCAGACTGGGAGAATTTTAATGTAAAAAATTTAGTGCATCAAACTACATGATTAGACTGGATTATTTAGCAAAATGCTGTGATATAATCTATTTTCTAGTCTGGAGAACTGAGAATAGTCATGAGATGAAGTCACCAACACAAAATGCAGTTGTACAGGAGTTGCAACAGCCAGGAAAGTATAGAGGCAAACAGTTTCTACAGAAGCTCCCTTGTCATGCTGGGCAGCTACCTTTCACTGTAACTGTCAGCTCTCTTAAGAAAGGGTGCGGGGAGAAAGTCTTAGGGCAGTAAAAAAGAGTGTGCACTTGAGCTCCTTTGGGATATGCACCCTGAAATGTCTGTGAATGTCAGATTATGCTTAATCTCACTGACCAAGCCACGAGAAGCCATATGTGGTAGCTATGTTTGGTTTTACAGAACTGCCTCAAAAAGTAAGTATGAAAGCTTTTTCTCTTGACACGCTTTCGACATATATTGTGGAAGAGTTGAAACTGGGCAGGGCTATCCATCTCTATCTAGAGTTTTCTATGAAGCTTGTCTCTCTTCCCTGAGTTATTTGGATGCAGAAGGACTGTCATTACAGTGGAATGAAGAAGGTGAAATGAGTTCACTGTGCACCTGCAAAGTATGAACATTGATAAACACGTCTGCCCCTATTGCTACCAGTGACAGACCACAACTGGTTTGACTACCAGAAGTAAACAGAAGAAAGAGAGATGCATCTCATTCAGTGTGCAGAGGCCAGCATTGAACTGAGAGATGCACAAACTCATCTGTGCATACAGCTAACAATTTAGCAAGTATTTTTCTTTCATGCAAAATTGGTGTACTGAAAATTCAGGTCTGGAGTTACTAAATATATAGATAGTAAAAATATATCACTAATAACTCTGCCCTAGAGCACCAGTGGCTTAGTGAAGGCTTAGTGAAGTCACAGCAGTTTCACTGAGGAGTCCATATGCGTTTTTAAATATACTATGGACAAGGACATGATTCTCAGTGACCATCCCTCGTTCAGATACAGACTTACTTTTAAGCATTTCAGGTTATCTTGTGGACTGAAAGCTGAAATAATTGAGTTTCTTTCATACTCTCTCTCTTTAACAGGAGAGAGTTGACCATCATGTACAAAAACATCTGTATTTTTTTAAGGTTTAAAAAGAGAATGTACTGCCCACTAACCTTTTCCATATAAAAAAGGTCAGCTTCTAGTTGGAGATCCCAAAATTGGAGGTTTCATTCATAGCCCATGCTCTCTCTTATAATTTTTTCCCTATTACCACTCCTATCCTTTTGTAACCTTTCAAATCCAGGATGATCCTTGCCAATGGCTTGAGGTCCTGCAGGCTTCTCCCTAGCTCTAAGCTCTGAGATCTCAGCCTTTCTTCTTCTGTGGCACCGAGGCCAACAAGCTGAGCTCATAGTGCCACAAGCTGGTAGTGGATGGATGGATTGACAGATGGATGCAGTGCCTTTTCCCAGGAACTCTGCTGACATTATAAAAGTGGCACAATGCCTAAGTAGGTCTTAGAGAAATTGGCTACTTCAGGAAAACTGCTTGGCCCATTCCAGATCAACAAAACCCCTCCCAGAGCATGAATTACTTGGTGTTGAATGACACGTTCATGAATGTGTGTAGGCTTGTTTTTTATTTATTTTCCTCTGGTGAAAAAATTACTAATCCAGAGGTTATCTCAAGGGCTTATGCCTTTTTCCCCCTTTTATTGCCTCAACAGCTTCTTCTGAGTCCATGATTCAGCTGTGGATGTCCCACACCCATCGGATACCTAGGGCAGCCAAAACCCCACCTCTTCTGTAGGTGGTGTCTTTTTGTATAAGGGTACAAAACAAAAAGGTGTTCTAATTCATTAGTGTCAATCACATCTTAATAGTAGTTGAACTGGAGGAAGCAAGAACATCTGAAACGCCTTATTCAATAGGTGTTTCCTTCTGTTTAAACCTTGCAAGTAGCACCATGAAATGAAGAGTCTTGAAAAAATTACTTTCTACTTTTTTATTTTTCTAGAAAGCAAAGGCTTGTTTATGTCTATTTTCTCAATGCCTGGTATTATGATAATGTTCTTCTGTTGCCTTCGGAAGCAGTGAGATGAGTTAAGAATTGTAGCTCAAAGCTGTGTTACTTTAAAACAAAAAATAAACAAAAAAAATCCCAGAATTTTTCTGCTATTAAGTCAGTAAAGGAATAGCAGGACATGTACTACAGCACCACATTTCCCGCCAGGACTGGGAACTTTCTCACGGTTCAATAAAACTTCTTTGAAATGTTTCAAAATTCTTACTGCAGTTTAGGTTGAACACTCTACTTTACCTTCTCTCCCAAGTGGATGTACAGTTGCTATTTCCCATCACCTAATTTTCTGCATCTGATACCTACATCTCAGGGGCTCTCATGCTATGTTAGGTGATTGTCTACAACCCATTGCAGAAATCCACTCAAGGCAAGAAGATTTGTCAGAAGAATCTTTTCTTTCCCCAGCCTGTGTGCAGGTTGCCTAGGAGTGTAGTGTTTGTCCTGAGCAGCCTGTTCCCTCCCTGGTCTCCCATGAGACCACTGCGCAATAGAACTCTGAGACACCTTGTTATGAAGACCTCTCTGAAAGTTTAAACTACTTTGGCAACTTTGCTTTGTATTACACTGTAAACTGGCTTTAAAGCTATGTTCCTTGAAAATGCCAATGCACAGAATTCTGGAAATGCAGGCCTTTGATGACATGAGGTGTCACACTGAGCTAGAATCTCACTTATGCTTGCAGATGCACTCGGTTTTGTGGGAGTGACAGCTCATGGAATGGCAAAGGCTGCTGCTTTGGCCCACCAACAATTAGAATACTTCCAACTACTGCATTGTAGATCTGCTGGTATTTTAACTGTTACAAGTTCTCTTCAGTGTCACAACATATTACTTTCAAAATCTTGTTTCCTAAGTTTTCTTCTCAGCACTACTACTTACCAGAATGAATTATATGATTAAATTAGATAGAGTTTTTGAAAATGTGCCAGTGGTTCACTTCAGGCAAATGAGAAACAGTGACCTCACGATCTGACAGCACATTATGTTACTGTTTTTATGAAGATTGCCATCCTTCCAAGGGAAGCAGGGATTGCATGCAGAGCACTCATAGGAGCTTAGCATTCCTATTGCAAGAAAAGACCCCTCTCACACAAAAACGAGGTGTGACTTAGCTACTCCTCTGCTTTGCAAAAGACAAGGCTCTCAATAGTTACCAAACCAAACCACCATGTCTCTACCATCCCCAGTTAAATCTCTGTCCACACAAATACTTAATTTGGAACTTTTTTGAGAAATAACTTGTGAGGTGGTGACAAATATTGCTTATCAGATTCTACTTGAGGTCAATTTTTTACTGCAAACCTCTACAATTAGGATCAAATAAATGACCAATAGGCTCATTATTGTTCCTTACAAGTGACTGTGATACAAAGAAACATCTGAGGAAAATCTGAAGCCTACTACAACGGACTTAGTATCTCTTTCCCAGCGTTCAGCAGTGTGGAAAGTTTTAGATAACTGTGACTGAAAATCCCCCCAGCTATATCCAGAACTCCAGTAAACAATGTGAATGGAAATTCACTCGAGATCCGTGTTTGTTCCCTACAGACTGCCTCTGCAGAAGCAGACAGCTAAATGTGGATATGCATGAGTTAATCCAGAAACTTGTATACAAATTATTCACAGGGGGAAAATTTAGCTCCATAACCAAACTATCAAACTGCTAGAAAAGCTGTTTATATTGCACTAATACCAGAAACCTAACTTAAGGCTGAGATCCCATTGCAACTAGTGCAATCACTGCCCCAGGAACACTGCAGACTATTTTCTAGTCAAAGTACACAGAGGGCATAAAATCAATTAACAGTGGTGAGAATAAAAGCAAAACAAATAGGAATAACACCTGGGTAGCTTTTATGTACTGCTTCTCATCAGTAGGCCTTACCGAGGTTGGTCCTATATTGTCACACAGTCCATAGCGTATTTATCTTCAGAGCAGTCTCTCTAGGGAGATACTGTAATCTTTGGTTTATATATGGGGAGTTATGGCTCAAAGAAGCACCAATATTGCATGTGAGGTAAGGAGCTGAACCCAAGTCTCACTGGTTGTGCAGTACACACCGCTCCCTGGAGAACTTCCAGCAAATTGCTTAGTTAATGGAAAGCTACCATGTTCAAGTATCATGGGAGAAACAGGTCCCTGAAAGAGGTTTGAAAGAGGGTAAGAGTTTTATGGATTTTCATGGGATTTTATTTCACATATGTACCAAACACCTGAGGAAGAAATGAACAAATAAATCAACAATGATAGACAAAATGTCATTATGAAAGTATCAGTCATCACACAGATCCCAGCAATCCACTCCAGAACTTCCAAAAAGGTGCCAGTAAGTGGCAAAAGCTGATCATGAAAGTAGGTCCTGTGTTACAACTGAGTAGGTTTCAACAGTGTGAGATACTTCATGTCACAGAGGAAAAGTTGGAATTAATCTGAGCAGGTCATCTAGCCCATCACCTTGCCCTGAGCAGAACTGCTTATAATGATATGTCTCTGATAGATGTATGTTGTCTGTTCTTAACGCTGTCTAATGAAGGTGACTTTGTTCTCTACTTAGGCAGACTACAACAGTTTTTCATTTTCAGTGCCATTAGAAAGTAGTCTAATGCTAATACTGAAGTTATGTCTTGCAGTTTGAGCTCATTACTTCTCACCAACTTAGCTGGGACATGAAGGGTAGATTGATTGCTTCCTTTCACTCCATAGCAGTCTTTTACATACTTGAAGACTGATAACCTATCTTCCTTAGTCTTTTGTAAGGGACTCAGTTGGTTAAGCTTTTTTTCATTCCTGATGGAAAAAAACTCTTTTATCATCTGTTCTACTTTAAATTTTTTCCAGTTTCCACATCCTTTCCTGAGTGGGAATCCAAGCATTCTGGTGCATCAGGGCAAATTCCTAGTAGCAGAAAGCACCTGGGGTTGGCATCAAATCTGTATCCCCCCTTAAATCCCAGCTCCTTTCCCTCTTCAAAGTGATGCTACAGGGTGAATCCCAGATGTTCCCACAGGGCCCAAACACGGTCAGGATTGACAGTTTTTGCAAGGACTGGCGCAAGGACGGCTGTCCCAGACACAGAAGGGGATGCATGCCCAGCAGTCAGTCAGCATTCATTCCGTGGTGCGGGTTTCCTGGGGGAGCAGATCACCGGGACCTGGATCCTCCCTTCTAGGACAGCCGGGTTGCACAGGCAGAGGCACCTGGCTCAGCTGCACTCACCAGGGCCTGGTGTCCCTGTCAACAGCGATGACAGAATCTGTAACACCTGTAGGATTATCTGCCACCTCACCGACCTATTTCTTAAGTAACCCGCCTATGCTATTGCCATTAATTAGCATTTCATCATTAACTTAGGCAATCCTCATCTCTAAAAGACACCTTTGTGTTGTCTCACGTTTGTTCAGCGACCCAGAGGGGCTATAATTACGGCACCAGATGCGAGAGACCTTTAATAAACGCCTTTTCTCTCCTCTCTCTGGTTAGCCNCGACAGCGCTCTCCTCCCGCCTGGGGACGGGCGCGGGCCGGCGGGGCCCGGGGAGGCCCCGCGTGGGCTCTGCGGGAGGAGCGGGGCTCCGGCGGGGAGGGAAGGGGCGGCGGGGAGGAGGATGAGGCAGATCCCAGGCGCGGGTGAAGTGCTGAAGCCATTCACCGCTGTAGGGACTGGAGAAAACCGAAGGAAGGTATTGTCAGCCTTTTACCTGTTTCTGTAGTAAGTGGGATGGTGTTAAAATGGAAAGTCGTTCATGGTCACCTTAATCGCATCTTTAGATGTGATGAAGAAGTTTTGTTTTTGTAAAATACTTTGAGGCTGCTCTGATGAGGAATGTAGCACGTGTGAAGAGCAAGGTCTGTGCCTGGTCTCTCAGTCCTCCCCTGTTCACAGAAACCTTCAGCTGATGTGAATGCTGGCAAAGTGTGCTCATACATTAGGCTCTAACAAAAGTTTCTTAGAAATGAATAATTTTGGAGATATGAACTACTTTTTGTGGCTTTTACTGTCTATAGTGAGGTGTTTCAGATCACACGACACCAAAGGAAGACAAGCGGTCAAATTCTCTAATTCGAAGTTGTTTCACTGGCTCTTGAATTTCTTTTTGTACTAGAGTTTTTTAAAATGCTATGATTATGATACCATTATGTAGTTTCATGTAACTTATTATCATGAGGCCCCCTTTCTGCTGGGGTGGACTTGTGTTAGTTTTGTGACTTTCTTCTACTGCTCCGCCTTTCTCAGATGTGGATTTTCTATATGTGTGTTAGCTTGCTATCTTAGAAGAGCATTTTAAGGCTTACGTTGTAGACATCCTCCTGTTCTCTCTTGAGCAGTGGACGGTGACTAGTTTGTTAGTGCATGGGGGCACTCCAGAGGCAGATTGGGCAAGCAGTGTGTAGAAGAGCTGTTCCTCCTTTGAGGAAAATCCGTTAAGCCCGTGCTTTGCTCTCAGCCTTTTCAAAAAGAGAGCAAGAAACAGCCTCAATTCTCCTAACAGGCTATTTGTGGCCTACAGTCACAAGTTGAACTTGCTTGCTTTGGGAGGACTGGGATGTCATGCATATGTAGTCAAATGTGAACATCTGTGAAAACTTTTAGTCCTCATTGAGGGGAATTTGATGCTTGTGCAGGAGATGTGTCAAACAGTGCTGCTCACTGGGACAAATGGGTTGTTCTGAAGTTGTTGCTTTCCATATTGAGTTTTTCTTTGGTTTGAATCTAGAAAGAAATCACTGTTTCTGAATAAATACCAGCTTAGCTAGTTTTAAGGGATTTATTTTAAATGGATTGTTGTGTAATTTCTAAAGCCAGTTATTGCATCCATGAAGAGCAGGAGAAACAAACTTTAGTGCAGATGCATGTGACCTGAAAGATAGCTTCTTTCTCCGTGGAAACAGAGGCTTAGGGAACTTAACTCCTGTACTCCTACAAGTTATTGATGTTGTTCTCCCCTATTAGGATTTGCTGTAGGATCATAAAGGATTACTATTTTTACTCTAAATAACTTGATCTGGACTCAGAATAAAAATTTTCTGTGGGGGTGTAAGGGAGCTGCTGGAAAGCTTATCTGCACCAGAGGTACAACTTTCTTGCTGGACTTAGAACCCAGCGTTTTTGTATGTGTAGAAGCAAGAAAAACTTAAAGGCAGCTTTATCTCTGTCTTAAAGTTCTGTCTGAACATCTGAGATATGTTTGAAACATGCTTAAGATGCTGCATGTGAAAATTCTGATACTTCAGTATAGCTAGAATATGAGGATCTTGGTCGAGCTCGTGTTTGAGGATCATACCCAGGTGTTGGAGCGATGGAGGAGAAGGATGGTTCTGTTCCGTACACTGATTTGGAGGGGGCAAGTGAGTGTTGTTCTAGTGACTCCCGTCTAATCTGGGGCTGATTTTTATTTATGAGACCGAGAAGGTTGATGGGAAAATCTAGTAAAAATAACTGACCTAGAGACAGTGCATGTCTTTTATCGTTAATATTAGGACAATCCAAACCTGGTTGCTATTTTCTTGTAGTCTGTTGAATCCTGATTCAGCTCTTCTGCCTCTTTTGAACTGTTATTTCAATTTTTCCTAGCAAAGCTGTAGCCAAAAGTACCTTAAGCAAAATTTTTGTTCTTTACGCCTGTTGCATCTCCTGTAGTGTTTGAAATAGTGGCAAAGCTATAGACACTGCTTTAGTAGATTTAGGTGCACTCTCCTCATGTTGCATTTCTTCTGCAAAGTAGATGGCTTTCTTTGATTAAAAAAACCCTTTGTAGTACTTTAGGTTTGTGATCACAGAAGTTTTTTTTCTGTCTGCTTTCCTAACAGTCTGTAGACAGTGGCCTCTAGAAACATGGCTTTCTTGTTGATAGTTCAAAGATCAAACTGTTAAAGATCTTATCCAGACATTTCTCACCAGTGAGGGGAGGATGGAGAGTATGTGGTATTGACTGAAAGTCTGCGGGTGTCATCCAACTCTTCTTGTTTCCAAATAAAAATGCCTCTGAAGACTGAGCAATGCATTTGCATATTGATGTGTTTAAGGATCGTAATACACTTTGTACTTTTTCAAGTTATTGTTATTGAGATGGGAAAATTCCTCAAAAGACAAGCAACTATCTATTTGTCTGAGTATCCTGTTGAGGGAAATATTAGGTACTGGAAGAGTAGAGAGATGTTATTTCTCAGTGGCACTCCTGGCTTGAATGTAATATTTTGAGTGTTGCACTGAAAGATGGGAATCATAGTTACACAACGTGTGTTGAAGCCTTAACATGGTGATAGGCATGCTGAAAAAGTTGATAAAACAATTGACTTGGAAAATAACTCTTCCTTGAAATTATATTTCCTGTCTTTTTATGTTATGCTGTTGACTTTTGTTGGCTGGTAAGCTCACTCTGCTGGTGAGACTTGAGTTAAAAACTTAGTTAGTCTTCAGAATAACTGTACGTACATGAAGTGTTCAACTTGTATTGCTTTGGAAGCAGGTGCTGCAACTTTCTAGAACAGAGTTGTACCAGAGTAAGTGCTAGGTGTGCTAGAAAGTAAGAGTGCTTCAGAGGTGGAGCATGCAGTGATGGCTGATCTCATCAAAATAGCTTGTATATTATAACTTATTCAAATCAAACTTTAAACAATTCGGGCTTTGTTAAACGGGATAATGATTTAGTTCAGCTAAATGTTGACTCAGTAGCTTGTAGGCTTAAAATTTATTCTGTCCTGGAGCAAAAGAAAGCGGGACAGGATCTCCTGATTATCCTATCTCTCTGTGGAGAATCTGCTTTCCTCGGGGATGAAGAGAGGCTTGTGAATATCTTTTAATTATTGTGGGCATGCTCTTACACGGGGTAAACTAAGGGATGAGTGTGTAGCCAGCTGACTGCGTGTTGAGTTCACAGGCAGGTTGTTCAGGGTAATGTGTTAATGTTGCCATACCTTCTTCATATAAACACTTGCAATTCTTGCTGTAGTTGCTGCTAACGGGTATGACTTTATTATGCAGCAACATTAATTAGCTCCTAAAGAATTGTTACTACTTGAATATAACAAGTGTCTTCAGAGAGGCTTTGTATCTTACCTCCAATACTCAGAGCGATCTTTATAATAAAGACTTCATCCTTTAGAGAACAGTGTTTAAGCAACACTTGGTGCTAAACTGTATCCTGCTGTAGCTGTCTTCTGAGTTCAAGGTGATGAAAACTTGGGGTGAAGAAGGAAAGGGCTGGTGCCACTACACCAGTCTTAAGAAATCAGAAGAGTAAGAACCTGTTGCATTGAGGAAGGTGTGGCAGTTCACAGGAGGTTCTGTGATTGCATCAAAGCAATCAAATGTTAGTCAAAGTTAATACTTGAAGTAGAGGAACAGATAAAGAAGAATCTCTCATGGAAATATTAGCAAAGGTGTCATAATCTGATGGTAAAAGTGACTTCATATGCAACAGCAATTCCTGTCTAACGTGTAGGTCCAAGTAGTTGCACGTCAGGAAGATGAAATGTAGGAAATCTATAAGAATTTAAGTAATACAGTATTTATTGTTAGATCATTTGATACCAAGTAAGCCAAACTGGATATATTCATAAGCTAAATTTTATTAGAAAAAGAACCTAGATAAAAGTGTGAAGTGTTTAATATGTGAAGTTTAATATAGATTATTATATGAAAGCAAGGAGCAGTTTACGGCAAAAACTGAAAGAGCTTTGTAGATCAGCTGCTTGATATCTACTGAGATCTGAACTGTTATGTATAAGAAAATGAATGTGTATATAGCTGTTTATTTAAACTTGATATGTTTATTTAAACTGAATAGAATTAGAGTAATCTGATAATGCAATAGACTAAAGTAATTACTTGGACTAGAAGCTACTTGGAGCTGAAGTAAAATAAGGAGATCAGTAGTGCAGCAGGTTGCAGTCAACTAGACTTCCCTGAAGTGTTACTGTACCTCTTTGTAGAAAATCAATAATGTGGAGTATTAAAAATCAGTTGCAGGTTGAATGTGATGGACAAGCATAATGCCTCTGTAGTGTTGTTATATCCAGAACTGGGCTATTTTTTGCAAGTCTTTGGGGTTGATGGTGTAGGCCAGGAAGTTTCCTTGAGCAATTATCTCAATTTGCTTCAGAGCATGCTAAAAGATTCTCTGTGGGATGGGTAAAACGGTGTTGTCCAGGAAATGAACTTACATGCGCAGATAAATGGCAGGCTGTTGATTCCTTCATTAAGTTATTTCTTTTAAGACAACAAAGCAGGTTTCCTGGTTTTTCAAGTTTTCAGAAAATACTTCTCAAAGGACTGATCTTTTTGTGCTGTTTCATTTACTGCCTGGAAGTAGCTATGTATGTGCATTTTGTAGTAGAGCAGTCTCTTCAAAGATAAAAGTGAAACTGGTGTCAACTGAAGTAGTAGGTGGAATGGAGAATTTCTAGTAAAGTATTCTGTTGCATAAGGATCATCATTTGGCCAAGTGTGTACTGAGAAGAATGATTATGATGTCTTGGCTTTCCTCGATCTTTAATTCGCCCTAATTGACTTTATTTACTGTGGAAGAACACTAGAGAAACACTCATTTCCTTATTCCTTGGGGCTTTGTTTATTACAGTGTGGTGAAATGAAGAGTAATGAAATAGTCAAGGCTTAGAACGTGTGTAAGGAAAGTGAACACTTGTTTTATCAGAATAGTTTAAAGAAAAGCACTCTGCTTTTGGGTATCTAAACTCTTGATGTCTTATGCCTAAAATCTGGTTGTCTGCATTTGCTGCTTACTGTAGATTTAGACTGTAAATATGAGCCCAGGTTTGTGTTGTTGTGTCAGATATTCAGCAAACAGAATAGCAACTGATTCGGTGTATGGGCAGCTGCAGGGGCTTAGCTCAAAGTGTGGGCTACAGAACCTGAATGTGTCTGAGGTTATAAAACATGCTATTTGACTTCAGACTTGAGAACAATTATATTAGGTTTGCTGCAGGGAAGGTCTTCCAAGAGGGAAAAAGTATAAGAATGACAAACACAGGAGATACTCTCTGCCTGCAGCATGGCATTCCTCTCCAGATAAATGGTGCTTTCACAAAGCAGTTCTTGAAGCAATTCCTTGGGCTATATGTTCTTTCTTTATTTCAGGCACCTGATACTAATTTACTACTGGCTTCAGAATCAATCTGTAGTGTTGCTTACTTGGTTGAGAAGTGTGACTGTATAATCTGAAGAGAGAGACTGCTCCAGGGAAGAGGGGTCTTCTGGTACCATCTGTGGAAAGGGTTCTGAATTTCCAGCTGGTGGGCTAGGTTGGTAACCCAAAGTCCAGCTGAGGTAGGCTCTGAGGAGTTGTTCTTTAGGTAATGTCTTCTTCTAACACCTTACCACCACAAGACTGCCTCAGTATCACTGCACCCATGCACTGAGTTTTGCAAGAACTCTACAGCTTGCAAGACTGTTACATTAGGAAAATACTGGTGCTTAAGCCCGTGTAGTAGCCCTTAAAACTGCCACTTTAAACTGATTTCCAAGAATCTGCTGATTCTTCCATTGTGCAGCAGAAGTGCCTGTGAGTATTTTATGTGTATGTGATTTTAATGCTGAGCATCCGCTGGTGATTGAATTGAAAATGTTGGTGGTTATTGTGAGGAAACTGATGGGAGCATCTGGGCTTTGCTCCACCTGGGTCACGTTTCTCCAGCTGGTTAGAACTGCACATTCATGTTGCTTCTCCAAAGAAGCCTTGGCTATCTGTGGGAGATGCTGTGCTTATCCTTCAGCTTCCTAAGGGAGAGATGAGAACTTTTTCATCCAGTTGCTGTGCCAGTCACTAAAACCTGAGATTTGAACAGTACTGGCAGGTACAGTTTTGTTAAAATAGTGTAGTCCAAAGGCCTCTGCCTGCCCAGCTGAGTGACTGGATGATTTGGGAGCACTAGTTCAGCTGATGGGCCAGGAGCCACCCTCCTGCACCCCTGACTGTAAAAATCCTTATTCAGTGAGTCAAACTAGTATTTCAGTGTTAGGCATTGTAATGAAAGTGGAATATTTAAATTCACTTAAACTAGTTGCACTGTGTTAATCTATTGTCACTGCTTCCATGGTAACTCATTTTCTTTCAGGCAGTATAATTCTGTGTGTATATATAAACATTATACACATTAAAAACCTCAAGCAAGGTTTGATTTATACTACTGCATATATTTCAGTAGTGAATTTCTATCTTTTAAGTTAGAAGGCAGGAAAGAACTGGTCAGTTTCTACTATTTCTGGCTAAAATATTCCATGTTTCTGTCAAAAATGAGATCGTTAATGAGCTTGATATTTTGTTGAAGCCAATGTACTGAACAGGAAAGGTGTTGTTTTTAAAGAAGACAGTTTGGGTACAATACTGAATAACATTTAGTTTAAAGTGAGAATAATATCAAATGTTGGTGAGATTCTTGGCTATGTATATTCTTGGAAAGGAGTCTGGGAAGAAAAACAGAAGGGTGTGTAAATTATATCTTGCTATACATACAACATGTGTAGCATGAACATGTCACTTGACTAAGTCAAACTAAGCAGCTATTTTTTTCAGGCTGGGACATGAAACTTCCTAACATATTTTGGTGTATTCAGATATTATACAGGGTATTCAGGGTTTGGGTTTTTTTTAGTTATTTTAACGTTTAGCAACCAAATTCTTGAATTTTTGAAGAATGAGGATAGAAGCTATTACTGCAAGGGTAGTTTTGTTTCAGATGGTACAAAATGTTGATGTGTTAGCAGATACATAATTTGTAAAAGTTTAGGTATAATGAAGGTACATATTAGTTGCATATCAACAGGTAGCTGAAGTCCTCAGAGACAGCACTGAATGCATTGGGTACTTTTACAGAGAGGAAGCTTTTAATGTGTGCTTAAGTCTGCAGATGGTCAGCAGTTCTTTCTGCCCTTTATATTCATCTGGCATATGAGCTTAACACTGAGATACTGGAAATGAAAAATTTGGGAAATGTAGAAGGCTGCATTGATAGCTCAGTCACAGCTCGGATCGTTCTTGAGTGCCAAGGTAAACGTAGTGCGTGATGCTAATCTGGCAGGCAGCTCTAATTGCTGCACCAGGGCATTAGAGGGCAGTGGGGGTGCTGTGCTGGAGCTGGAGTGGTGTTCTCTAAGGAACGGTGACTGGATGAATAGTGCTGTCCAAGGGCAGTATGAAAATGCCAAGGGAGGAATGCTGTTACAACACTTAAAAGACTTTTTTTCCTTGCTTGCCTTCTATTTCTTATTATGCTGTCAAATTGCAGTTTTGATTTCCAAACGGGAGCTGGAAAGACAAGGAAATGCAGACCCAGTGTGTGTTACAGTGTATTTGCCTTCCTTGAGGGAGCTGGGGTAGTGAGCCAGACCTAGGGAAGAGCAGCACGCTGCCCTGGCTTCATCTGGCAGAGCTGCTTGCAGATGGGCTGAATAGGATGTCAGCTAATATGTAACACTCTTCCAAAGAGTTCAGTCTTGAATTATATGAATAGGACATTGATATTGCCTCTGTAGTCATGGAGGCTTGGAGATCTCCTCTGGGTGTCTTCTGCTTTCCTCTCTGCTGAGGGTAATTCTCTTGAGTCTTGAGGTTCACCTGCTCTTGTGTATGAAGATCATATCTTTCAAGTGGTAATGCAAGAAGATCTGAACAGCTTGGTCTTCTTACAGGCCGTGTGTTTTACAAATCAGAACTGACTGATCAGCTGTTCTTTTAAAATCTGGCCCTTTTAGGCTTCGCTTTTTTTAGGGAGCCATATGCAGTATTTCCTCTGACTTGTTCTTAGCATGTAGGCATGAAGTGGTAGAAACTGCAGTACATAAATCAAACCACAGTTCTTAAACTGGCAGTATTCTGATGTGGTGGAACAAAAGAAAGAATAACTGTAAGATGACTCATTCTAAAAACAGCCCTTCCTGTCTCCAGATAGAAACCTCAGACTTGCTCAGTATAGTTTTGAATATAAAAATTAGGTGCTTAAGTTCCTTGTTCTGGTGTTTACCTGTCACAAGATATAATAGTGCCCGTTGTGTGTGGTGGTGTGAAATCTCCTGCCTTTGTGTTACGAGGTAGCCAAGATGTTTGAGTCAGCTATTCTTCTACAAACACGCAAACTGTTATTTAAGATTTTAATTTAATTGTTATCATCATGCCAATGACAGGAGATAAGTTGTCTGACAGAGTAAAACTTTGTGTGCTTAATTTTATTCAGGAATAATTCAGCCAGAAAATAAACTCTTAGGAGTTAAAACTCTTAAACTCTGTTTTGTATTTTAGAGCCTGATTGAAGTGCCAGGTGGTTTAACACCAGCCTAGGAAATCAGGCCTTTAGAACAGGCAAGCAAATGGGAATGCGGTCAGCCTAACAGAAAAACCTCGTATCTGGGTCTGTCTTTTTGTCCTTAATTAATAGTACCTTGCCATGATTTTGTGGGAAGTATCTGTGTGTACTGACATCAGGACTAATGATAGTTTCAAACCTGGCCATTACCAGGTTATCTCATGTCACCAGTTTCTTTAGAGCCTGGCCTTTTGTGTCTTGCTCTGATTGTCTCCAGCTTTGCAGCTAGTTTCTCTAGTCTTTTTCAGGCATCGTATTTATCGTCTTTATTGCAAGAGGACTTCCCTCTCTAACTTAGAGGGGAAGCTGTTTGAGCCTTCCTCAATTTTGCTTAGTAACGCCAAGTCTGTTCTGACTTTACAGGATTCAACAAACTACAGAGGTCAGGTATATAGAAATACTGCATTTAGTCAGCAGAGGGAGAAATCTTGCATTGAGGAGGACTGCAGTGATTGGGATTTGAATGGAACATTTAGTTAAATCACTTGAGTTGGCCAATTCTGTGTCCCCTTGTTCTCAGCTGGGAGCAGCTCCACTGTGTATGACTTAGTTTCTTCGTGGAACTTTGTATAAATATAGGCAGCATTTATAAATATACATATATAGAAATAAGGGTAAAAATGGGCAAGTCTGCAGAACATGCTTTAAGAACCCTTTTTGATAATCTGTCACAACAGCACAATAGCACAAGGCATTCCCATGCTATGGAACACGAGTGGATCCTTGTCCTTTCCTGTGTGAGCTCTACGTGTGTAAAGATCAGAGAGAGGAGGCAGCCCAAGGGGCTTCTCTATCTGGACATCTCTGCTCAGTTTAATTTTTGGCTGAAATTTTTGAATCGATTCTTCAGTATGGAAGAACAGCCTATACTGGCTGTTTCACAGAACTGTTTAGAGTCATTTCAGTACTCAGTAACTGATAAAGTTTACTTTAAGTGCCAGATTTGTCAAAGGCTGATTAGAATGTCTGAATCAAACAACTGCAATGAAATACATGACCATGGCTTTTTTCCATTTGATTAATTAAAACTTTGCATACAGGCAGTTTGAAGAAAATAGATTTTGTTTAAGCCAAGTCTGTTGAATTACAGCACTGATAGTATGTCAGCAGCCTGTGTTAATATTATCTTTATAATGAAAACCTTTGGTAATTAGTCATCATACGGTTATCTTGTATGTAATGTTGGAGCTGAAAGTGATTGAGGTAGTGCTTTCTCTGAATCATGTGGTCTTTTTGAAATAGTCACCGCTGATCATCTTACTCTTAGGCAGTCAAAGAGTAAGAGCTGCGTTCACTGTATATGGGGCAGGGAGGTAAATGATCTTTTGACAGACGTCATTGAGACGCATTTCTTTTAACTAAAATTCAGTTTATAGGTTAGTAATTTCATTTGTAATATAAATAAATAGCAAACTTTTAAAGCAAAACTAGATGAATGTGTAATTATTATTAGTGTATTTCTAAAACCTTAAATATACTTACACTGATACAGTTCTGATGACTTTGTCATAGTTAAGAGATCCTCTGATATGGTTGTGCTTAAGATTTTTCCATTTTCTCCTTGTATTTTGGCAGTTGTGAGTTTGGGTTTTATATATTTATAGTTTTATGCGATCACATTCTGGTTGTATTTGATATGTTATTCCTGCACTTCTTGGGGTTTTGTTATTTATGACTTTCAGTCCAAATGTGTCTCAAAGTGCCTCATCAACTGAATGTTAAGAATGCTGTGGGATTGCAGTAGTGACGACAAGTAACTAAAATCTTTATTCTTTGTCAAGAAAATAAATTTAAATACTAAGTGTCTTTTTTATTCTGAAAATATTTACATGTTACCTATTTTATGTTGGTGTTTATGTATAGACTGAAAACCAAGCATCTTTTACACATTACTCTTGCCAATTGGAGAATATCACCATATCACCAGTGATCTACTCCGCTCTCTCTACACAGATGAAAAATAAAAACAAAAAAACAAACCCCTTCAGTCCAGCGGAAAAGGACCTGCAGGTGCTGGTCAACAGCTGGCTGGAGTGAGCCAGTGTGTGCCCAGGTGGCCAAGAAGGCCAATGGCATCCTGGCCTGGATCAGCAATAGCGTGGCCAGCAGCGCTAGGGCTGTGATCATCCCCCTGTACTCGGCACTGGTGAGGCCACACCTCAAAACCTGTGTTCAGTTCTGGGCCTCTCACAACAGGAAAGACATTGAGGGGCTGGACCATGTCCAGAGATGATCAGTGGAGCTGGGAAAGGGTCTGGAGCACAGGAGGTCTGATAAGGAGCAGCTGAGGAAGCTGGGGGTGTTTAGCCTGGAGAAAAAGAGGCTCAGGGGTGACCTTGTCACTCTCTGCAACTGCCTGTCAGGAGCCAGCTGGGAGTCAGCCTCTTCTCCCAGGTAACAGGTGACACAGGATGAGAGGAAATGGCCTCAAGCTGCACCTGGAGAGGTTCAGGTTGGACATCAGGGAGAATTTCTTCACTGAAAGGGCTGTCAGACATTGGAACAGGCTGCCCAGGGAGGTGGTGGAGTCACCATCCCTGAAAGTGTTCAGGAAATGACTGGATGTGGCACTTAGTGCTGTGGTTTAGTTGGCGTGGTGGTGTTTGGTGAAAGGTTGGACATAATGGTATTAGAGGTCTTTTCCAACCTTAAAGATTCTATGATTCCATACAGTGTGCAATGACTTAAGCTGGTGGTTGTTTTTTATAGAGCATCTGGTCTTACAAGTCATAGGATGCAATCTGAAGTAGTAATGGTTGTGATTTTGGAATTTCTTTTGCCTCTAAGCTATGTACTTTTGATATATACTTGATTTCTTGAATTGCTATCTGGTAAGACTTTTTTCCAAAACCATATAATGGAAAATCATTTTGGATATGCATTTTGCTAATATTGTCACTTACTTATTTTTCTCCCTTTAAGGCAAGAACTTTTGAAGTGGAATGGGTGGGGATATAATGACTCCAAATTCATCTTCAATAAGAAGGGTCAAGCAGAATTCACTGGGAAAAGGTAAGTTGAAATTTTATGTAACTGAAGTATCTTATTTAGTAGTTTCTTTGAAAAGAGTTTAAAAGCAGTACAGTACATTTAATTCAAAGGAGGCAAAGAAGTTGCTGCGTCTCATAGAACAGGGTATTCTGCATTTAACAGGTTTATTGAAGTCTACACAGTAGTCTGTCATAGTAAAATAGACTATATGGCTTACTGAAATGTTTATTTAAAATGTTATAAAGACGAATTTATGTGGGTCTTCTCTGTAGCTTGATACTCTGTGTGTTAATGAAATCACACTGAGAATCTGCACCATGTTCTAAAGCTTTAGATAACATGCAGCATGTCAGTGCAGTTTTGATCTTGAGCATCAACTGGTTTCTTTATTAAACTTCCACTTTGTTTTGGGTTTCTTAACCACTGTGCATTGAGCTATTTCACCCTCTGAACTTAAAAATTAAAACTGCTCTTCAATCATATGTTCTGTAGTGGCACCACTTCTGATTTATTACCCTCTAACCCGTTATACAGCAAGGTTGTTTTTCTGAGAAATACATCTTCTGAGAAATTACATTAAAATGAAGCCTACTTGGGGATCTTCTAATTTTGTTCCAGAGGAATTTTAACCTGTCACTTGCCATCTTACTGGTTTGGGGTTTTTTTCTTCCTGAGTGGAAAGTAAACTTGCAGTCTCTTCCCTGGTTTAAAAAATACACTTTCCGTAAGAGTTAAAAACAAAAGAATGGAGAAGAGAAATAAAGGTCTGTCCTTCTTAAAAATTTCTTCCTAGTCTTGGAGTCAGTAAACTAGTATGAATTAGCTTGAGTCAAAGCTGCAAAAACCTAACTGGGATGTTAAGCACTTCAGTTGTTAATTTCTTGATTTTTCAGGCCCAAATTAAAATGCAAAGCCTTGGATAAGCCAGTTCACTGTATAATATTTAGGGAGATGCTGCACAGAAAATCACACTAAGAAGAAAAAAGATGAGGGGCAGGATTCCTTTTGTGTTTTTTTTCAGGAGGAAGCATCAAGGCTGCTTGACTGCTGAGTGACTGATGTGTACCAGTCGCTGTTCTAGAATAGCAGAATGGTGTGAGAGATAACATTAGAAATCCATTGCTGGGCCACACCCATATAGTTTCTTTGGAATAGTTTGTCGCAGTGGCAAAAGGAGAGTGTTGAAGTCAAAATAGGATAATATGCATCTGCAGAGGTGGTGTAAATGCCTCATCCTGTCAGGACCCACTTACAGGTCTGTTGTCCATAAATTTGTCTAATAACCTCAAGTCCGCTCATGCTGTCTGCCTATGCAGCGTCCAGTGGCAGCAAGTTTGAGGTTGTGGTTCTGTAAAGTACTTGTGTTTTGTAACAAGTGTCCCTTACTGTTTTTCAGGACTAGGTGCGTGATAGTTCTTCAGCCTATCTACTGAGTAATGGATTTATAAGACTCAGTCCTATCCTCTCTTGCATTTTCTCTCCATGCTTGTGGAGTCCTGGGCCCTTCAGTTTCTGCTTGTAAGGCCCTGCGGTCTTTGCAGTTGTTCTTTGCACCGTCTCTAGCTCCACCAGATCTTTCTGGAGATAGGGACGAAAGCTGTGTGCAGTGCTCAAGGTGTGGATACAACAGTGTTCTACAGAGCAGCAGAAAGGGATGAACTGTCTTCTTTCTTACACCTGCCCAGTTGGTGCATGGCACTGTGGGCTGCTGTTGTATGTGGTCAGTGAAGATGCCATGATGCTGACTACCGGTGTGATTCTGCAAAATAATCAAGTAATGTTTTTTTTTTTTGGCTTTTGCAATTATCTTAACTTTCATCTTTTTTTTGTCTGCTTCAGTTTTTTTTAAGGTCCTGAATTCCTATCAGTGTGATCAATAAACTCTGCCCTTTGCTTCGTAACTTAATCTTATCTTATCCTTCAGCCTGTAGAAGAACCTTGTCTTCAGTACTGTAGCAGTGTATTTTCTTAAATAATTTTTGGGGCGAACACCTGTGGAAATATAAAGGAGTGTGGGACTTCATGTTCATTGTATCCACTTTATACACTTTCTGTTTTTACACCCTGATAGAACTCCAAGGATTAGTGAAACAGGATTCCCCTTTATGAAAGTCATGTTGACTTTCCCTACAGACCATGTGTCAAATGATCTTTTTATTACAGACTCTGCCATCTCTGCAGGGGTAGATGATACCTGCTAGTCTGAGCAGCTGAAGCTGTTTTTTGGAGTGTGTCTGCGACAGGCAGTTTGTGGGGGGCTTCTTGCACCGTCAGTGTATACATACAGCGCTTGCTTCCTGAGCAATCATGCATTGCACTCTGTGCAGTAAACTAACTTCTATGCTGTGACTTCTGTCTGTGTCTTGACTTAAAAGTTTTGGGGTTCCCGATAGCTTCAGTTTGTCCTTTGAGTAAGTGATTAAGGTTACCCTCGCAAACCAGCTGTAGTGATAGTTTGACAATACTAAGAAATAGGTCTGGAGAAGAAAACACACCACGGTGATCTGGGTCTCTGCCTTCCTTGCAAACTCTTGATGCACATGCATTAAACTTTCCTTGCTTATTGCACTTTCCTTTTCACAGAATTCACATAATTTTTGTATGGGCATGATGAAACAGTAACAGCTGTCACAGGAGGAATGACTGAACATTGTCTTCCATGTTGAAGAGTCTGGCTTGAGTTGAGATCAGGTTGTAGCCTTTTAGTTCTAAGGAGTAGAGTAGGGGGTTTGTCAATAGGAGAGCTGGGGGAGTAGTTGAGATGAGGAAACAAAAAGAATTGATCTTTCTGTGTAACAGGTGACTCAGTTGTCGAGTTGGTTGCACCAGCTGTGAAGGACAGGCTCATAACTGGATTTACAGTGACTGATCTTAGAGGGATGACCCTATTAGGTTTAATGCAGTGACCCAGGTGAAAACTGTGGTAAGGATTCTCACCTGCTGAAAGCTCTTAATATCAAAGGAAGATCTTATTTCTCCTCTCTTCTGGGAATAGTTTTGCACACATAAATATGCTGAAAGTGTGTATATGTATAAAATTAATAGCAGTGGTTTCTAGCTGTTTTCAGTGTGTCCCCAGCCTTACGTGTTTTCACATGTGGTGCACATGGTCAAAACCAGCTCCTCTGTCCATTGTAAGTCTGCATTTGTCACATGGCTAAGCTCTTGCCAAACAGTTTGTGCTGGAAATAATTTTACAGTGCTTGTTGGATTCTGATGCATTTTGATGGAGGGGGAACCTCATACTGTTTCTGTTTTCTTGAAAGCATAAGTTGTACTGAAATGGGTTTGTGTGTCTGAGACTACATTGCAGTGTGTCCTCTGTCTGTAACTGGCATGTAAACTCTGGTGCTGCTTTCTGCACTACTGCAAGGGAGGGGCCTTTCTTAAGAGTGGTGGGGTGGGATAACTGAAAAGCCTTATGCCCAAAGAAAAGTGATACCATGCTGACAAATTATTTGATTCTGTGTGAAGTAAAGAACAGTTAAATGCAATGAAATACGCGGTTGCATGAAAAGTAAATGTGCAGAAGTTTTTCAGGCTTGTAGGTAAAGAGTTTGGTTTAAAACTTCTATTTTTGCGTACATGGAATTGAAAGAAGTGTATCTGACATACATTCTTTTAATTTAAAATGACCCTATGTAATATTGACTTTTCAGGTACAGATTAGGTGGTATGGTATTACCAACTTTTAAGGAATGGATAGAAAAAACCTTTGGAGCAAGTCTGGAGCACAAAACTACCTCTAGAGTAAGTAAATAGCTGAACCAGTTCCTTTGAACATTAGTCTTGGTGATAATCAAGACCACACTGTTAAAGATGATTCAGCTGTTGCACATAATTGATTTAAATATAGTGTATTACTACCTCCAAGTTTTTGGAAAAAAAAATGATTTAGAACTACTATGTTTTAGAACTACTATGTGAAACCTTACATGTCTTAGCACGACTTGTGGTTTCAGGATAACTGGTAGTACATTTATTGAAATGAAAGTTTTCAATACAGGGAGTTTTTTGTCCTGTCTGTAGCTTGCATTTCAAGACTGTAGAAACTGTTAGCCTAGAGGGAATTGTTTATACAACATGAATGTTATTCATGATAACAAAGAAAATACAGGGCAGTTAAACTGTGCTGGGTTTTTGGTGTATTGAAAGATGTCAAAGTTCTTATTTGACAGTGATTTTTATTTACATGTCTGGGTGCTGAAAACTGACTACCAGAATACTCAAGATTGAACTGAATGTTTTCAGAAAAATAACATGTTGGGAATGCTCGGGGTTTTGTAAGTCATACATAATTTGCTTTTTAGAAAGAGTAACTTATGTTAGAGTCAGGAGACCTGCCTCCCTTACTACAATCCCTTTGAAGCTTCAGGCTCCTGAGAAGATAGCTGCTAAAGCAGTATTGGAAGCGGGCTGTGCTTGTACTGTGACTGTAGCAACCCTGCTTTGGGTAATGGATGGGTACAACCCATCCATTGGTTGAGTGGGTGAGTTCAAGATTGCATTTTCTTTGAAGCAGGTAATCTCATAGTGCCTGAAAACTTAAATGTTTCTTCAGTTTTCTATTCATCAAGATATTTTTTCATCTACTGTGACTTACAGGATCTCCATCTGCCAATATATTTTGAAAAATTCATCTGGATGTGTTTTTGTTGACCAGGGTTGGTCTTAACTAGCAGCTGCTTTAACTTGCTGTGAACAGAGGTCTTGAGAGCTGTTCCCTTTTTACTTGTGGAGAAAGGATAGAGCAAGGCAGAATTGAAGGATAAGTACAGATTTTTAATAATACTCTGGTTCCACAGTACATCTTGCAGACCAGCTCCTCAGGATATCTGCCAGCAGTGCTGAGTGCTTTTCTGTTATGTTGTGCCCCTCTGGTTTTGATGATCTTGTGATCTGAAGCAGGCTGACTACCTTGATATGGGATAGGACTCTTTGTAGTCTCCAATATATACCTGGACTTCTCATAGCTAGTCTCAAGTACTACTGCAGGTCTCTCATTTTCATGGCTGTCATAACTCCTAGGGTATATTTCAGTTTGTCATGCTATGCTGAGTTTTCAACTTCTACTATCACCTAAGCATGAAGGAAGTTGTGTATAGGAGCAGCAGTAGGGAAGTGATCTCTTGGTTCATTGGCTTTCTATCCCATCTCTTCCTGCCTCTGTCATATAGGATTGGAGGGTTCCCTGTTGCATGTGACTTTTGTGTTTTAATTAACAACAGTAAATGTACCTGCTTCTGTGATGTTCAACAACTGTTGATGCTGTTTCTTTTTTCAGACTGGACTTAACATAGACAGCACTTTAGACCTAGTTCACATAGGCTTCCTGACTAGCTTTTCAGGGTACAAATCTTAAAATATTTCAGTCCTGTGAGAATAAATAAAGGTATATTTTTGTTTGTTGCTGTGCATAAGATTTTTATAGATAAATATTAACTTTTAAATCTTGAAGATTAAAACTAAAAGATTAAAAAACTTGTGGAAAAGTTATAAAAATCAAGATACTTAAAACCATCTGCGAAGAATTGTTATAGCTTTAAGTATTTCTTGTTGTAGAGAACAAAGATCTTCAGGCACTTAGTGTTCAACTTGATATGAAATAGTTCTATCTATGGAAATCCATGAAGAAACAAAAGTTAAAAATATAGAATATAAACACAGCTTGCAAGAGTTTTTCTTAAAACAAGTGATTTAAGCATCTTTATTTGGTACCTATTTGTTTATTTCTCATGTTTGCTATTAGGGTCCTTTAGGCTGGCAAACAGCACTGTGGGAATGTGCATTAACAGCAGAATAGTAAGGGCAGCAGTCCAAGACCAGATTTACGTAGTGCTTACTGTGGCTGGCTCCTAAAATCAAGGTGTCTCAGTAGTGGAGTACCTCTCACCTAACAATACTTAATTTCAGCTTCTGTGTTTGTAGGTGACAAGGTGAATATATTGGAGGGAAAAGGCTTTTTTTTAGCTGTCTGACACCTTATTTCAGTAAGTACAGCATTATCCTTAAAGCAAGTCAGGATGGCGCATATCCTCTTCCAGAAGTCAAATCACTGTTAAACTGCATTTTTATTATGTCACATGTTCCATATAAAAATTCTAACCCAAACTTTTGGCTATCCATTTGAACCTCTGAATGATGTCAGCTGTCAGTAATGAACATCTCATGCAACTATTTCTTTCTGAATTATTCCTGTCAGTACTCTTAGTTTCTCCATAACCTTGCATAGTTTTTTGTAGGGTGAATGCTCCATCACAATGATACAACTTTCCTGATAAGTTTAAATCTTACCTTCTTCAGCTCTCACAACTTTGTGACTCATCCCATTCAGAATAGACCGCTGCTGTTGTGGCAGATGGGAGACTATTAATCTCCAATTTCCTTACTGTTAGCTTGTTAACTGGTGCTATCTACTAAGATTTTATCTTAAGACACATATTGGCAAAAAGTGCTGGCTGCTCTGGAGGTTATGTAGAGCAAAGATAGGCAAAACTCTCTTCTAGTAAAGAAAACTTAGATGTGTGAGCATACTTTTGTAGAAGACAAACTTCAGAAGATGAAAGCAAAGTGAATTCCATTTTGTTATTCTATTTTTGTATTTGTCAAGAAGCATAGGTAAGACTTGTCAGAGAGATGTTTTAAGTCTCTTTGACTAGGTAGAACATTACTTCAAAACACATTTTGATGGTGGGGCTGTAAATGAGCTCCTTGAGGCATCACTAGGCAGCCCGAAACCTTTCCTGAGAGCTTTATAGCAAAATTGCAAGCGCATTCCTCTCTTTGGGTTGGTGTCAGTTAATTTTCCAGCAAGGCTTTCATAGCAGAAGTGTGAAAGCACTGCACTCATTTAACTGATTTTTGTTCAATCCCTGATTTTTAAAAGTGTATTTAAAATAAAAGATGTGGTGGTAAAAAAACTTTCAGTTCGCTCTCACACTTGGCGAACTTTGTTAACAGGAAGTAAGCTTCTTGACCAACATTTTCTTTTGAAATAAGACTTGAAGTCAAGAAGTTAGATTTTAGTCATCAGACAAGCTTTTTATCTAATTAAAGAACCATTTAATTAGAGGCCATTTGTGATAGAAGATGTATTCCTTTAGGGAGATTACCCACATTTGCTCCATTTTTAAGGAGAAAAAATAGCATGGTCATCTTGGAATCTTCAAAGCACATAAAATTCTTAAACCTAATGTCTACAAAATATTTTTTTAAACTGGATCTTGTAAAGAATTCTTGCTCTCTGAGTGGGTTTTAAAAGTTGACACATGAACTACGTTTTTATGTGACCAATAATCTAAAGTAGAATTCAGAAAAGAGAGTTAAGTGGTTATGTCTCCACTTGAGAAGCTGTTAGAGTACTTAGACAAGACATCTGTTGGAAGAACCTGGAAGAATCGGCTGTTAGAAAATCTTAAGCAGGTTTTAAGGTTTTCCCTCTGGACTTACAGAATCTTGATTCGAGGTCTATTGGCAAGTCAAAATGTCCTGTGTAGCTTCTTCAAAAGAACACCTTTCCAAGGTGTTGGTCAGGACTTTAGATGGAGGCTTTCTGGAAACACCTGCATGTTTGTGATTCAACATGGATTTTATGGAGTCTTTCTTATAGGTGAGGTCTGCTTAAAGTGTCCCAGCTACGTTATATCAGTCGAACTTAGTTTTGTCTAGCACTGAACTTCTGATTAGGCTTTGGTCCAATTTGGACTTAACTCTCAGTACATGACAGGAGGGGGGAAGTGGGTTAGTGAAAACAGAACTGTAAGTAGAAGAATTTGCAGTGTGTAGTGGATTTAGTATGTATTTTAGTACCTTGGGAAGTCTTAAAAAGAGATACTTTGTTCAGTATGCGTTCATAAGCTTGTGTGTTTCTCCAGATTTATCAGGAGAAAGAAAGGTAAGAATGTGCTACTGAAATAAAACTTCTTGTGTGCAGAGTAGGATAAGCTGGGTTGGTGGTTGGAGATGTGAAGGAGAACTGGTGTCTTTCTGATCTGGAATACTTGTGTTTGGGTATCAGTCAATGTTAGCCTGTTTTTCTTATTTCTGTTGTACAGAAATGCTGTAAGAGTGAGCCAATCTCTAATGAATTTATTTTCTTGTATTGTAGGCATCCTTAAATGTTAATGATGTACCTCCATCCATTGTAAATGAAGAATTTCTTCAGGATCTTAGAGCCACTAAAATCTCATATTCCCAGGATGCAGAAGATAGGGTATTCAGAGCTCATGGTAAGAGAACTTCATTTGTGTAACTGTGCTACTTTCGATGCTTCCTTGTTTGAACTTGCTAACTTATTGTTTGTGTTGCAGGTCACTGCCTACACGAGATATTTGTACTCAGGGAAGGAATGTTTAAGCGAATTCCTGATATAGTTGTATGGCCTGGTAAGCTTTGTCATCTTCTCCCTTCTGAGCTGGGAGGCCATTGTTCACTAAACTCCTGTGCTCTCTAGTCAGGGGAAAGCTGTCTCTTGGTTCACTGACTTCACTCATCTTTACAGAAACTGAAGGATTTTTCTTGTGAATGGTAATCATGATTGTTTAGCATCTGGACTGCAGGTTGGGTCTGTGAAATCCCATCATCTTGTGGAGAAGTCAGTTTATTATTAAATATCGATGAAGTTTGTGTTGACAGATTAATTCATCACTTAAGTAACCACAGTGCAATGTGAACGTGTATGTTCAGCAAGAGCAGTTGTCAAAAACAGCAGTCTCAGTTTTGGGTTCTAAAGGTGTACATGATGCTAGATGAGTAGTGAAATGTTTGTATTGAAGAACTTTTTTTTTTACATGCTGTACTTCAGTAAAAAAAAAGTATAACACCTGTAACTCCTATCAGAACACTTTACAAATTATCAATGACTTGAAGGAAGAACAGTGCAATCTGAGTACAGGCTAGGCCTGCTTGTTTCTGTCTAGTAAAAGGATACAAGTGCTTATTTTTCACTTGAGTCATATGTCTGGTCACTTGGAACTACTTCCTGGGCTATTCTTCAGTAGTGAACAAAAAGGTCATTTGATCTAAGTAAATGTCAGTTCCTGTTCAGTTGTATGATTCCAACTCTTTCGTTACCTTTTATAACTTTGATAGCTGCACTGCATTAAAAACCCCAAAATTTCTTATAAGAACTTAGTCCTACTCAGTTTTGCCTCCTTTATTTAGAGATAAAAATCATATATGGGAAGCATGAAAAGAGGCACTGTAAGACCAAATTCATTATTTAAGGCCAGGTACTTGACAGCACTGCTGACTGTGAACAGTACTTGCCACAACTTCTGTTTTGTGTAGCTCCAAAAGTAGCTGAAACAAAATGATTGACTACCTTTGTTTAAAACAGCTCTGTATGACAAAAGCAAAGTAGCCAGAGTTTGGAAACTCTTTATTTAGTCCTGCTCGTTCTTTGCTGTTTGTACAAACTCACATATGGAATGTATTTGATCTCTTTTTCAATCCTTTTACTTGGCTGTGCACAAGCATTTCCACCTCCCTCTTTGACCCGGTACAGAATGCATCCTGAAAAACTAGATTTCATCAGCAAGGAAGAAAAAGATGTGCTGTTCATCTCTCAGAAGAAACTTACTTCTCACTTAAAAGAAATTGGACAGCCTATTTTCAATAAAAGCTTTACATGTGATTTGTTCTCCAAGATACCTAGGTGAATTGGTAACTGTTTGGTGGCCCATCTTGCCCTGAGAATTTGTGGGAATTCTCAATCCATGAGTAGGGCAAGAGACTAAGACTGTAGTTAGTTCTTCAAATGTAGAATTGTTTGAAGTCTAAACTTTTCTCTGAAGCACTCTCTAACTGATACCTCTGAACCTGGCTCTTACTTAGTGCCTAACTTTGAACTGTCTTCCTTGCTGGTGTCAGAAAAGGAGCTGCTGCTTATTCAGACTGCAATATTTAGTAATAAGCACAAATAACAGTACCAAGCACAAATCCTGTTTTTTAACTGTTTGTACTTTTTTAGTTTGCCATGAAGATGTAGTAAAAATTGTGGAATTAGCCTGCAAACACAATCTCTGCATAATACCATTTGGTGGTAAGTGCAATTATGAAGTCTCATGCCTCTTTAAGGTTATTAGTGAAAATGTCTTCTACTTCAATTTAAATATGTGTTCTTCATTACTTGTGCTCTGTTCCCACAACATGTATAAATTAGTTTTTTTCATTGCACTGTTGAAGCTCAAAGTTTCAGAGAGGATTGTGGTCAAACACTACTGCAAAATTATTATAATTTCCTTGTAGACATTGTTCAGTAGAAACCGCTGTGGCAAGGGGTTTTCAGGAAGTGTTCCAGATACAGAGTACAGCTAAAGGCCTGTACAATCTGTGTCCTTCTCAACCTAAAGGATTTGTGAAGGATTTCAGGTTTTCATTGTGGATGTCTTTTCCTCTAAGCCTGCTGAAGTAGAGTTGTGAGATACCTTGTTTTGACATAGAGCTCAGGAAACATGGGGTGTTGGCTTTCATGAGCTCATTCTGTGAGAAGGTTTTTGTCAAGAACTCTTAATTCTGTGGTATGAATCTGTGTGGTTTACTTGGTACTTGCTTATGCTGTAGTACAGCCCTTGCAGAAGGGCATTAACTATTTGAGAAGATGAGCATTTCACTTGACGATACCAAACTTGTGGAGCTGGTTCCTCCCTAAGCACTCTCACCCTTGCCAGATGCATCTGGAGGGCTCCAGGACTGCTAAAAGTCACCTTTTAACTAGTACTAGTAAACTGGTAGAGCTGAAAGCAGCAATGTTGACTATTTCTTGATCACTGACCAGGATACAGAAAGATCTTCAGGTTATTTTCCAGGTTTGTTTCTAGTAACCTACAGTCAACTTGTGAAGTTACTACAGTAGGTGTTGGTATTTGAGGAAAATGCTGCCTTTTCCGTCACTGGAAACAAAGGTGATGGGCTTCACTGCTCTTGCAGGGTGTTTTATTAGCTGGTTTTATTAGCTCTATACTTGCCATTGGCTGTTCTTCTCAGAGCCTGCTGTGGATACCAAGCATCCTACTCTCTCTTCTCCTGTGGCTGTAACAGTATTTGGGAAACAAAAGGCTTCTCAGAGGCTGTTCTGGGACATCCTAGAAAGATACATTAGAAACCCGTTAGAAGTCTGATGCTTGATTTTAGACTTTTTTTTAATACTTAAACCCTTTCAGTTTATTTTTTGCTTTCAGATAAGTATTACATTCCTGTACTTGACAGACTTCTTATTCCAAGTTTCCAGGTTGAAGTGTAGTGGCTTCCAGAGTGATATCTAAGGGATGTATAGCAACTATAGCTCTCTGTTTCTTGAATGGCTTTGTAATTTCTTACCCTTCCTTGTTTTAATGCTCTGTGCTGGGCTTAACACAAGCAGCTGAGATGGTCACAGAATGCCATGTTTGTTACGGAATGCTGCTAAAGCATTGTCCAGCTCCGCTGCTGCCTTGATTTTGTGAAACCCAGTCTGGGAGAAGGCAACAGCCTTAAGAGGCTAATCGCTAGCCTCAAACAGTGAACTTTAGTGATCTTTCTTTATTCAGTTCCGTATCAGAAAGGAGGTAGAGAGGCATGGTATTGGAAGAAAATCTACCTGAGAATTTTATAATCACAATATCATTCCCATATTTGCAGGAGGGACAAGTGTCTCTAGTGCCCTTGAATGTCCTGAAGAGGAAAAAAGAACAATTGTCTCGCTGGATACATCACAAATGGTATGTCTCTCTTAATGTTTTATTTTGATTTTTTTAAATTGTCCTACAGTTACTTGGGTGATCATTACAGAATGACATTTCTTTATTTTCCAGAATAAAGTAGGGATGGAAATATTGATCTGTACTGTGATGATTAAGTTGGTACTCCTTCAGTTTGTTTTTCTGATATTAGTCTGTACTACTTCATATGTTCTGTATATATTTAATAAAAAAGAAATCACTGTTAAGCCTTATAGCAGCTTTAAGTGATCAAACTCAGAGAGCTACTCTTCTTCTGTATTGGAATTTGTATCTGAGGATAAATGAAAGGCCAAGGGGAAGTTGTTACTGCAAATTCACTGGTTTTTGCACTAGACTTCAAATTACTTAAAGCAAACGTTGATAAGATAACCTAATATCTGTAAATCAACTTGAAGGATAAAATTTCAAGAAATAACTGGGTTTTTTGTGTAGATAACATCTTGAGAATGTGAAGTTCATAGCTTTATGGCAGTTTAGAAATGAAGTGCTGTAAAATTTATTGCTAGTTTTCATCTTTCCATTATGAAGGAGCTTTGTACTTTTAAAGTGATAGATTTATGGCTGCTTGGTAATGAGATGCTTCAGAAACAGCTCTGTATCTTTGATGTGAGGCTCTACTGCCTCCAAGTACCTGCTGAGCTTATTAACTCCTTTAGCCTTGAAGGTAAGACCTGGGTTTTGGCACGGTTCTCTCCACTCAGTGGTTCTTCAGTTAAACAAAGTGATTTTTTCTGCAGAGGTGGTAGTTGCATATTGAAGGAAGCTCTTCAGGTGCCTATGCAGAGTGAAATCCAATGAGTCCAATAGTGACTCAGGCCTTCATTTGAACTCCTTGATTTATAGCCCACAGCTTTGACTTCTGTCAGGTTTTGGTGTGGCAAAGAAATGTGGTTAATTCTTACTATCTTGCTTTTTTGTCAGCTAGATATGTAAATAAGCATTGAGTCAGAAAATAAACCACTTCTATGTGTCTTGAATGATGGCCAGCCAATTCTTGTAATCATTAATGAAGAGGGAAAATAAGAAAAATAAGGTGAAAAGAAGCATTGTCAAAGTTAAAACGTGTGTCTTGGAGCAGTTAAGATTATTGCTGAAGCTTTACTATTTTAATATACACTTAGTGGTTATCTTCATCTTATGTGTAGGGTCTATATTGCATAAAAACTGATTTATATAGGCATCTGAGATCAGTTAAGCAGTTTCTGTTGTAACTGAAGGAGCTGAAGTAGTTGGCTTTGAATAATTAGTTAGCCCGTATTTTGTGAGGGGGAGATTCCTGTATGAGTTTTGACTTAATTCTTTCTGGCTTTTTTGCTTTTTATTCTGTAAACATTAGTGGTATAAATTGACGAATAAGTGTGTTACTCTCTTGTAGTGGTGACTTCGTAAGTTGAAACCTGTTGTGTAGCAGTTTGAGGGAGTGAGGAGCCTCAGCTTCCACTGCTGTAATAACTGGAGTGGTATTAGTAGTAAATTGTATGACTGAGCATGTTGATCCTATGGCATTAGGGAAGGAAATAAACAAAAATCTTAAACACTGATTCTTAGTTTTGATTGGCTTTTCAACAGAATCGGATCCTCTGGATAGATGAAAAAAACTTAACAGCTTGTGTAGAAGCTGGCATTGTTGGACAAGATCTGGAAAAGCAGGTATTTTTATCTGGTTAAGTTTCTAGTATTTTTTTGTATTTTTCTAAGGTATTCTTCATATCTTGTCCAAATCATTGAATTCTAGCTTAATTCTTGTGTGTTTTCATGCAGCTGGTAAGAATTATGTGCAATGGTTAGGAACCCACCCTTCCTAATACGTGACCAGTTAAACCTACAAAGCCACAAGTTCCTGTGGTACAGAGAGAACCATGAGCTAAACGAATCGCTGTAGACAGGATGTAGAAGTGACTGTCAGTCTTTAAGTTAGAGCCACTCTGTACAACAGAACATAGTTAATGGTCCATGTTGTATGGTATACTTAAATACAGCTGTCCAACATGATTGTTATCAGTTGGTCAGTGCAAATTGATTATCTCAAATGCTCTAATGCAGTTATCACTTAATGTGAGGCTGCTTGGCCTTTAATTCTTGCTGTTTGACAGCTTTGGTGTTGTAATTCTGAGGGCATCCAGTCAACCTCAGGTGCTGTGCAGATGGCAAAGCCAAGTTAATACAGAAAAATGAGAAACAAGTGACTACTTAATGTACAGGAATGCATGATCTGCATCACAAATAGTTGACAATGTTGCATACAGGAAGCCCAACCAGATGGCTGTATATTAAAACACATCCCTCCTTGAGAGAATTAAGTGCAGGCAATTTGCTCAAATTTTCTGCAGACCTGCTGCATATCACATTAGGATGGAAGGAACAAGAGATTAAGTACCTTATTTATTGGCAGCATTTGTGCAAAGTTGGCAGTTACTTAAGTTACAACTTTTTGCAGCTGTATATGAATTCGCACCTTGTTTTGAACAATAGAGTTCTCAGTTTTAAAATATGGGGGAGGAGTATTATAGGGTGATATGTAGCACAGGTATGCACAGTAGAAGCAGAACCAATTTGCATGTCGTACATATCCAAGATAAAACTTGAATAAATGGGTGTGTGATCAGGATACGTATTTAAAACCAAACCAAACAAATACAGAATATTGAATTTGGAGTACTAAATCAATGCAGGACCTGTAGGATGTATTTTTTCCTTTCTTTAGCTTGCTGAAAGTGGCTTCTGTACAGGCCATGAACCAGACTCCATGGAGTTCAGTTCCCTAGGAGGATGGGTAGCAACACGAGCATCAGGCATGAAAAAAAACATCTATGGAAACATTGAAGATCTGGTAAGTAGTTTTAATATTTGTTCTGATTTCTCTGTTCATATATTTAACTTTTATAATGACTCACACTGGGAGAATAAATTGTGGTTCTTTTTGTGATACAGTTTTGGCATCAAATCTTGACTGAAATGCTTGTTTCCTTGCTTTTGGTGTTAGTAGTAATAATCCTTATCACTGATCTAAAAGTAATTTTTGTTTGAGTACTCACTGACTAGCTTAAAGAATTGTTACCCTGTCCTGACTCTGGTGCTGTCTTCTACCATTCTGGACTCTCTATTAATCCAGTGTAATAATCCTGTCAAACTTCCAGCAGTCCCATGTTCTCTCCTACCTGTTGTGTGTACCTGAAGATGTCTAGTTGAACTGTCTAACTCTGACAGCAAGCAAGCTCTCCACCTTCCTACATCTCCTGGGCTAGGAGTACTTTTTAAATCAGTAGGCTGATCTAATTGACCATGTGGGTGCACAATGGTGAGATCTAGTGCCACCACACGGTCTGTAGGAACCTGGTAGAAGGAAGCAGTGGACTGGGAATGGCAGTATTCTACTCTTGAATCTGTTTTAGTCATTCAAATGCGTCGTCTTTATATTAACTCAGATAATTTTTTGACTTTTAAGCATGCTTTTTGATTTTAAAGTCTATGTTTTCTGTTATAACAAATGTGTTGAATATGCTGAAGATAAATCATGACTGTTCAGTCTTTGCCTGCCTTTTTGCTTCAAACTTCCAGCTTTCTCTCATAATTTGTATAATAACCCTTCCATGTGTGAATTTTTTCCTTGTTTCCTGCAGCACACTCTAGGTAATGTATCCATGTTATCTCAGGCTTTTTCATCAGCTCATGGTTCAGACATATTTGTTCTGTGCACAGTTGTGACACGTCACTGTCAGTGACCGAGCTACACAGTTTTTATTCAGTAGACCTGGCTGAACTAAAACTAGTAGCACTTACAAAGTGTCATCGTTCCCCTGCTGCCTGAAGTGTTACTGAATGGTAATAGTTTTGCTTGTACTGGAAGTTGTGAAGCAGAAGGCTTTTCTATTATGGAAGCATAACTTCAGGCTAAAAGATTCTGAAATTTTCATTAGGAGGAAATAGGATTGAAAATTGATTCAGAGCAGTTCATGAGTTTCATAATAGCACAGTGAGAATGTTTCAGGGAAGTGTTTACCTTCTGAGGAACCTTATATCTTGAAACAGTGTGTTATATAAGCTGCCTAAAACCCACTTACTGCAGAATCAACGGTTCATAAATTGCATATAGTGAAAATTACTGAGCTACCTGTGCTTGCAAGTTTTAAAGCCATTAGCTGAAATTCAGTAATTTTTGCTTCATTTGAAGGCGGCACTAAAAAAAAGCTGAAACTCTGCCCTTCTTTGGTATAAAATAGAGGATTGAATTGAATAGAGGATTAAAAAAATCCCACATGTGGGCTCTATTGCATGTGAATAAAGATGGAAGCAGTAACATTGGAAAATATTTTCTACAAAACAACCGTCTAGTCCTACACGTGTCAGTCTTATGGCAGCTTTTATATTGATAATCTATTTCACACAGCTTACTTCTGTCTTTCCTCCTAATTAAAATATTTCTGTAGCAATCAATGACTGAATTACAGTAGCTTTATCAAGCAGCAGTTCTAAAGCAAAACTTAAGCAAAGTTTAAACTCTCACTTTTTTCCTCTGTAGTATGATGTATGTTCTGGATTAAAATCCTGGTATATATAAAGTTCTATCTGTGAAGTTCTACACTGAGAAGCAAAACAGTTTTAACTGGTGTTGCTTGCATGTAGCCAACAGCTGATAAGATTTATCATAGAATGGAAACAATCTATTGTCTGGGGAAACCATGCTGTGTTAAAATAATTGTTGGTAATAGTCCTCAGATTCTTGGAGTTGCCTACAGAATGTCTGTATCGAACTTCATATGTTTTGTAGAAAATAAATATAATAAAAATCTGTGCTTAATGCTAGTATTTATAGTCATTGCACTTTGTTTAAACAGGTGATTCATATAAAAATGGTAACTCCTAGAGGGATAGTAGAAAAAAATTGTCAAGTACCTCGCATGTCAACAGGACCCGATATCCATCACTTCATTATGGGATCTGAAGGTATAAATAGAGTAATTTCTCATACTACATCTTAATTCAGCTTCTGTAATGGCTTGATTATTTGAGCATCTTTAATGCTGTGGCTTCCAGTGTGTTGATGGGTGCCGTTGTGCAGGCATGAATTTCTTGTTTTAGGATAATACATTGAGACCTTAATTAGGACTGTGAAACTGCAGCTTTTAACTGTGCTTTAAATGGACCTGTGGAGTCAGCCTACAAGTCTAGTAACAAAGATCACGACTTAGAGAATATTTTGTAAAAATTCACCATGTAAAAAGTGAGGAATGAATCACCTGGTACTGCAGACTGAATTTTTGGGATTTCTGATTTATGTTAACTTACAACATTCTGGTAAATGTTAAGTTGGATAGCTTGCAAGAAGTTAATCTTGAAACATTTTGCTCCGTTTTTCTTTTCTCCTAAAGGAACTCTTGGAGTGGTTACTGAAGTTACAATAAAGATTCGCCCAGTCCCTGAATACCAGAAGTACGGCTCTGTGGTCTTCCCCAACTTTGAGCGAGGGGTGGCCTGCTTGAGGGAAGTGGCAAAGCAGGTAAAGAAAAGCTGGATGTTGACTTCACTCAAGGACACGGATTCTAGCAGTAGGAGGGTGTATTGATGTTTCAGTATTTCTGGCAGTTGATAACCAGGAATTTGAGGTAGGAATCTCATAAGCATGTATGGTCCATGAAATGCAGGCTTATGGGCCATGAGGATTTTGGAAATCACGCAGTTGAGGACTGAGCATGTTATGACTTTTCTTGGTATTCTGAGCCAAAACATGGACAAGCCTTTTAATGGCTTGTTTCAGTGGGAGTTGCTTTCATGTTGCAGCCTGAAAAATTCAGCTTTGTATCTCCTTCAACTGAGAACTTTACCCTCAGATTAATTAGGACTGTGTAAAAGGGACCAGTGTTTAAAGGAATTGAGTTGAAGCATACATATAAAAGGCAGTTGAATTTATGGCTTTGAAGTGGTAAAGGAACAAAAGGAATGCAATGGAAGGATATGGCCTGTATTTAGAAATCAGTGCCTGGAGCACAATGACATGGACGGGTGAGATGGATATTTCCAGGTGGAATTGTGCTTCCACTGTAGTATTTAGAGAATAGTCACATGGTTTCAGGCAGTGAAGTACATAGGTATCCAAGTTCTGTAATAGTTTTCCTCAAGGCTATGCTTCCAAACAAATCTTACTTTGGCTAGCCTCTTTCTCCACTGCCTAACTTTGCTTTGCTCTGTGCAAAACATACCAAATTGTATATATGAACGGTAGAATGTACCCTGAATTGGGAAGATAATTTCAGAAATGTTTTAATTAATGCCAAACTAAACACAGCTTTACATTTTTTCCAGTGATTGGTCTAAATTAATGGCTTAATGTTCCAAGCCAGATGTTCAAACTGGTATGTGAATGACATGTATATGCTAGTCAGCAGCACTTGCCAGTTTTTCTGTCGTGCTTCTACTGCTGGTGCTTGTCCTTCCTTTTAAAGGTACCTAAGCAGACTTTTTGGGAATGCTTAATCATTTGGCTGATCAACGTTTAAAATCAATTAAGGAACTCATGTCTTTCTCCGGTCTGTGGGCTTAGTTAGAGGGGAAAAAAAGAGGCACTATTTGCCACTTAATGTTGCTCCATTTCTCAGCTTCTGTTGCTGCTGCTGCTGTTTCGCTGCTTACTTGAGCCTGAACTACTTGTTCTTCTCTTCTGTTGCCCCTCGCATCAATCTCAGTAGTAATTACAAAGATTGCTGTCAGAAAAGCTCCTTCTTTTATGTATCAGTCCACTTTAATGTAAGAACAATCAACCTGCAGGTTGTGGGTGGGTTGGTCTCATTTAAAACCACTCCCACTGCCTCTTCTGTCGACCTGCCTGTTGAGCTCTCTTAGTTCTTCATGTTCTTTCTTCCTCTTGTGTGACCAAATACGTATTAATGATATTGTGAAGGGTGAACATGTCAAATGAAGTGAAAGAGGAGTACTTCCATATCCATGTGATTAGATGATGACTTGCCTAAAATTCAGACTTTGTCATATTCTTCTGGCCATACATTTCAGTGTGACTGGACACGGCCATCAGAGATTATATGATGTAGGCATCTGCATGACCAGAAGCTTACCTAACTGAAGGCAGCTGTTTAGATTTCTGTACAGTGCAGAATCTAGACCCAAGTACAGATTCTAATTGCAGTCTGATGGCAGAGCATGAGTGTATTGGGTCTAGCCAGGATGGAATCAACTTTCTTCATAGCAGCATGTGTGGTGTTAGCTTCTGTACTTGTAACCAAAACAGTGTTAACACACCAGTGTTTTAGTTAATGCTAAACAGTGTGTACACAGTGTCAAGGCTTTTTCTGTTTCTCCTTCTCTTCCCGCCAGTAAGTATGCTGGGAGCAGATAAGGGGCTGGGAGGGTACACAGTTGGGACAACTCACCCAAACTGACCAAAGGCAGATACCATGATCATAAATAAAACTAGAGGGGGGAGTTTCCTGGGGGTTGCCATTGCTTGAAGACTGGCTGGATATTGGTCAGCTGATGGTAATTGATTGCTTTTTGCATCATGCTTTTGTGGGGGTTTTTTTCCCATTTTGCTTACCAAGCTGTCTTCATCTCAACCTATGCGTTTTTCCACTTTTGCCCTTCTGATTTTTCTTCCCCATCCCACTGGGGAGGGCGCTGAGTGAGCAGTCATGTAGTGCTCAGCTGCATGCCAGGGTGACCCTCAACAATTAAACTTTTTCAATGGATTTTTATTGTGTGTATCTCTGATTACACAGAAACATAAGCTTGATGTATTAAACAAGTGTACTATCTTTAGTGCATGTGCCATTTTAGAAAAACACTCAAAATTAGAAGATCAAAGTTTTTGGACTATTACTGTGTTGGCTTGAGGTTAAACTGAAAATTCTCAATGCATTATATCTAGACATACATAGTAGATGTTGCTATTCAAGTGAAAACAAGCTTATAGTCACCCCCTTTCAATGATGATGATGGCCAGAGGTCTCTGGTATCAAAGTGTGCTTTCTTGAATGCTATTTTAAAATGAAAATTTGATTGTAATGGATTTTAAAACCAACTATGTACATAATCTTTTTATTCTTCCCCCCTCTTATTCCTCTAACTTTACCTCCAAGAGATGTGCTCCTGCTTCAATTCGCCTTGTTGACAATGCACAGTTTCAGTTTGGTAAGTATGTAGCTCATCATGGAGTATCATTTGTTTCCAAGGGGTTTTTAGCAGCCTGAGTCTGTTCTGGGTAGTAATTCTGCTCAGGTCTAGACAGAGGGCAGTGAACCCAGAGTTCAAACTCCAGATAGTGCCATAATATGTAGTTTCAGAAACAGAAGGCTGTCTTTGTCTCTGTGGAAACAGTATCAACTACTTGAGTCAGGAAAGAGCCATGCTCTGCATATAAATTCATGAGATGAGTTTTCTCCTATGTTTCCTTGCTTGACATTTAGTCTGTTGGTGAGATGGAAATTCTGGAGTCACTTTCTCTATTTTGCTGTAAAGGAACGGAGATCTAGTTTTAAAATACAGTATTTGAAACATTCTCCCTAAGAGTATTAATGAGAAATTGGATAGAAAAAAAAAAAACAGAATGCCTGCACCTTATTTTCAAGGTAAGTGGGTTGATTCCTTTAAATTTCATGAAAGCATCTCAACAGATTCCTTAGAAGTAGTAGGTTTTTTGAAAATATTCTGATGTGATAGTGTTTGATTGGATGGGAGAGAGGCAATGACATATTTTTGCAAGGTGATCTGTCTGTTTTCAAAAAAAGATCAGATGTTGTAAATGCTGTAACTGTGTGCAAATACATCTAAGCTGTGAGGCTTCAGGTATTGAAAGTCAGTGAAGCTACCAGAAGAATCCTGAAGACAAAAGATTTTGTAAAATTTCAGCTAGTTCTAACACCTAAATAGGACAATGTCAAACATGCAGAACAATCATTTCTCAGCAATTCTTAGAGAAAGCTGTCATTTTAAACTCTAGGAAATTTGGCAGAAGATATGTTCTGGCTCAAGATGCTCTCATGGAGATCCTAAAGTTCCACGACCCAAAAGCTAATAGCTTGCAGAACTTGCTGAGACCGTGCTATTTCGATTGTACCCAGAAGATGAAAATGGGAAGTGTGACTGACCTTGAAAATCTCTATTTTAATAGCACTTCAACAAGTCAGACTTTCTGAAACTTCTTTTGCACAGAAGCCTCAGTGAAGAATCTCAATTTCAAATGACATTAATATGATGGTGTTGAGAAAGCTGAACTTCATTTTTCAAACCAAGGAAATTGTCATTTGTAAGACCTGAGAGGCCCAGCAAGCCTTGTTGCTTGCTTTGCTCACTCTTTTGTGTTACACTGTTCTGCTCAGACATGTCCAACAGAAGGCAGATGGATTTCTTTTTCTTTCTTTTTTATTTGGGAAGCACAATTTGACCAATTACAAGCTGTAAACTTAGTTTCAGGTGTGTCAATATTGATTTTTCTTGTAGTCATTATTAAGTAAATTTTTAGATTGTGGTTTAATAAATTCATGTCCTTTCATGATTACTGTGTGCTTACTGCAGTGTGCTTGTAGGTGTACTCCTTGGGGTTTGTATCTGCAGAGAGAGTCCCCCTTTGCTGAAGAGGAAGGAGGAGTAGTCAGTTGTTGAAGTTCATGTGTTATTCAGGAGGAAATGCTTTGTGAAGTATTTTAGAAGGAAGTATCATGTAAATGGTGCATAACTTTTTATGAATTGGGCTCACAGCATGTAGGCCAGATGCCAGGCTGCTAAAGTGAAGCAGTAATGAGAGTTCAGAAGTTGTTTGTGACTGAAAACAATGGAACAAACAGTAAAAGACTTTCATCTCAAACCCAGTCCTGAGGCAGAGATGTTAATTTAACAGGCTCCAAGACACCATTTATATATCCTGGTAATTTTAGTTCCCTGTTTGTCATTAAGGAAGCAATTACTAGCTTTATGTAGAGAACTTCACACAAGTGGTATAACTGTTAAGGAAAAAATTGCCTAACTCCTAGCTTGCACCATTTTTGGCTGTTTGTTTCAGTGGTTTTGGTGTGACTTTAAAAAAAGTCACTTATTTTTTGCTTAGTTTTGTGGTGTAAAAACTAATGAAGTGCTCTCTTAAAAATTTTCCACGTGCCATAGGCTTGTGAAATCTAAACTAAGGCAACCTTAATTAAAGTGTCAAATACTTGTGCACAGTTGTACATATGTCTTCAAAAAGTTAATGAAACCTTTTCCTAAATCGTGTTCTAAAGGAGTAGAGAGAATTCTCTTTAATTTTGATAATCAAAGTGCTCCAAGCAATTCTAGTAATTTTGATTACCAAGCCATTTTTTATTTGCCCCTTGAAGTAAGAATCTTAAAAGCACTGTTTGCCTTAATGTGCCTTTTTCTGCTTTTTGCCAAAGGTCATGCTCTAAAACCACAAGTTGCTTCCATTTTTACATCTTTTTTGGATGGACTGAAAAAATTCTACATCACAAAGGTAATTTTGGGGTTTTTAATATTGGTTTGAATTTTGCATACTATTCATAAAATTCAAGATTTTTTGGTAAACTGCTTCTAGTGCAGCTGAGGTTGAGTGTAACTGATACTACAGTGTGAGAACTTGAGGTTCTAAAGGTGATTTAATTCAAATGAGATTGTGTTTGAGGAGTTAATCCAAGAGAGCTGTTGTCACTGGTCATACCTGTACAAGACATTATTGTGCCTTGTCTAACAGTAACTTGGTGACAGGGGAAGACTGGAACCAGTTTACCCAGCTTGCAGACCAGTGATCATCAGTTAATAGTGATGGAGAAAGGCCAACACTGTACTATGTTTTTATCTTCCTAGATTTTGTCAAGGCATAATCTACCTTGTTATTACAGTGAGCTAGAATTTTGCAAGACCCTCAAGATATTTGGCTGATTTGCCCATATTAATTGGTTTTTTGTCTTTCTGGAATTCATTCCTTTTTAACCTGCAATTATTTGTGGCTAAAAAGATGTCACCTAGGCACATAACTTTTTGTATTAAATATTTTGTCTTATTATTGATTTTTCCTCCAAATTAGCTAACTAGAGGGTTCCTGCAAGTGGGTATTCAAACGTAGAAAATTTCATTATCTTCCATGAGTGGGCTTACTTTTGGAAGGCAGTGAGTAGTGTTGATTCTGCTGCTTTTTCTTGGACTATTGAAGTGGGAAATCACATGTGTCTTAGGACTTCTTTTGTTAGGGAATACATGTTCAGTTTAGAGATAGCCCAGAAATTTTTTCTTCCCTCCACATTCATGGTGGTCATAATCTTCTTCCTTCTTTTACAGTTGATAGGAATAGTTGATAGAAGATAAATTTCTTTATTGCTCAAAGCATTTAAGACCTGTTTTTTTTTACAGCATAGGTAGACAGCTGTTATGTCTTTCCTGCTTTTTAACAGGAGGAAAGAGGTGACAGATAATTTCTGTTATTTCAGTTGACCTGTCCTGTCAAGGAAAAACTTAAGTGTTTGGGGAGTAAATTTTTGAAAGATGGTTTTTTTGCCAATCGTTCCTCTTAATTGCAGCAACACTTAGGGACCAGGGCACGTGCCATGTGTTTGAAAAGTAAAAACTTGTTCCTTGTGTTCTACCACATAGACTGTGACTAATGGAAAGTTTGTCTCTTTGCAGTTTAAAGGATTTGATCCCAACATACTGTGTGTAGCTACCTTGCTCTTTGAGGGTGACAGAGAGAAGGTTCTTCAGCATGAGAAGCAAGTCTATGATATTGCCACCAAGTTTGGGTATGCTTTTCAAAGAACATTTTCAATGTGGAGCTGGGAATGAACTGTCCAGGAAAAAATTGGCCTACCAAATTTTTGTAGTGGTTACTGTAATGATATGTTCTCAATTTACTAGTTGGAAGTGGCAGCAATCAATTATCTACTTAGTATTCCCTTTGATACATGTGGCTTGTACTAACTCTTAGGTAACTTTACTGAAAAACTTCAGCTGGCTGTGTGTTGCAGAAAAATATTTTACTAGATATAGAATGGATGTTATTAAAGTGGAAACTAGCCCTTTTAATTGCTTACATGCATGGAAGCAGCTTGTTTTGCATTACTAGGCTCTGTATTTTAACTACAGAAAGGGAGACAAAATCATAAACGTGATACTAAATTTTTGCAGAATTCATGTGAGCATATGAATACAAGAAACTTGTTTAGTTTAAAGAGTGCAGTGATTTTTGTGTCCCACAAAGGGACAGAAAACACTCATTGAAGTGGCAGGCTGAGTAATGATCAGGCAGTTTCTTTCCTTCTGCCTTGATTAAGTGTGATTGATGAAAACCGTCATTAAAACTGGGATTTGTCAAGAATGTACTGTTCTTGCTAATATTAGTCTCAGCTATTTAAATATACGTGTAAGTGTTGTTTTATCCATTTCAAGGTTATAATTTCTGAAATTTGTGCTTTTATTGTGCTTTCATTCTATTACTTGAACTGTGAATCCTTTTGTATTTTGGTATTTCAAGATGACGATGTATTGATAAGGGGAGAAACTTCACTGTTAGATCCATTAGAAGATGGTGCTGTCTGTGCTGCTTTATTAAGGCTATTAGTGAAGTGTTCAACAGTTTAACCTGGTTTAAAATGCTGAACCATTTAATGGTTTTATAGTATAATATACTTTAATTCTATGCTTCTTCAGGGTGTCTGATTTCACACACACCCCCACACCCCCATCTCACAGATTTATGGGAGCTTGTGGGAAGACTGATTCCAGATGCATAGCACTTTCTTGTTCTTAGAAACCAATAGTTGAAAACAAATGCTTTCATAATGATCCTTGATATACTCATGAAAGCAAGACTTCCTTTTTCTTTAGTGCTATGTCTTTTGTATCTTTTTTTAATTCATTCAGATCTCTTATGCTTAGGGGATCTTATGTCTTAGGGTCTCATGACCTGTGAGCATACAAGTACACAAATTCAACGTGCTTAGAAATGTAGTTACCCATGTTCCTATAAATTAATATCCAGGATGTACTGTGTCTACTTGTGTTTCTCCTCTATTTCGTGAGTTCTGAAGACTGTTATTTTAAGATCACATCAAATATTTTAAGTTCATCTCCAGGTTATGGAATGAAAAGAGAAATGAATAAAGGTTTGGTCTGAAGTAACTTCTGATTTCTGTTGAAGAGACCTTACTATTAACGATTATTTTAATACAGCTTAGGCAACTAAACTTGCACATATGTTTAATAATCAAAGTTATTTTATAAATATTTTTGTAAACTGGTGACTAATTGGGTGGAAAATGAATTAAATTCTTGTAAATTGCAGTGGCTTGGCAGCAGGAGAAGATAATGGACAGAGAGGATACATGCTGACATTTGTCATCGCTTACCTTCGGGTAGGTCAGCTTTTGTCTGTCTGCTGAAACTTCTGTTAATTAATGTAACAAAACACAGAGATATTTCTTTGAAGATGCTTTCTCTGAAATCTGAGTGCAGGCTTCCTTGGATGATATCTCAGACTTCTCCCAGAGCTTGTATCTCTTCCATTTCTGAGCAGTAATTATTCATGGAATTCCATTTGCAAAACACCATATAGACATTATTTATATTCTTGTTAAGAAAATAGCTTCTTATAAAGGGTGGGGAGAATTAGATTGAAGAATCCACAGGTTGAATGAAATCAGGGGCTTGGAGTGTACTTGAAATACTCATGTGTTCACTGGTGTTTTTACTCTTCTGTGGAGATCTGCTTATGACTGTGCTTTAATCAGAATTCCACCACAACAGACTTCTAGTCTAAACTGCTGCAGCTGTTCTTATGAATTTTAGTCTTACTGTTTGAGACTTTTTTATTTTTCAGAACAATGTGCACATCCTGAGTGCTTGATTTGTTGGGGACAAATCACTGAATCTCCCTTTATTTCAGCAGGCTATGTGTAAGATGGGCAGATACTTGTCTTTTTTCTATCTAGATAGCAACTACATTCCAAAAAATATTTCTACTAGGTGTTGTACTGATTAGCACAGTGAAGCTCTTGGCTTGATACTATAGTGATACAAATATTTGATTAGTGTAGACGTACTGACAGTCTGACAAGTTGTCTCACTGTAGCCATGACATCAAAATGTTTGTCATCTTTGTCTTTTAAGAGCTTCCCTATTTCCATAATAATAAACTTACGTCACTGGGACATATGGATGGTTTTGCTAAATTAGAATATCTGTTTCTCTTCTGCAAACTAAAAAGTTGTTCAACTGTTAGCTGTGTAGCATACACTGGAATCCCAGATGCTGATGCTGAATGTTACTAATAATTTCCTTCTTTTTTTTTATTAGGACCTGGGCCTGGATTACTATGTAATAGGAGAATCATTTGAGACATCTGTTCCTTGGGATAGGTAAACTGTGATTACTCTTTAGAATTTCTTAAAACTTGATTTCATTCAAATTATTCCTAACTCGTGTTTGCTCATGAGGATGCTTAATTTAGGACTTATGTGTATTGGATGCACCCTGACATACCTCATGTCTTGCAGCTGTGTGTTCTTGCTAAAGTTGCTGATAAATTACATACCAGGATTTTGTAAATGCAATGTAACAAGTATTCAGTAATATTTCTTCTTAGGTTAGCTTACTGTAACAAATTTAGGACTTGAAATTACCCTGTTTAGGAAGCGGGACATTGGTGACAATAACTGCAGTGGATGATGAGCAGCCACGTGTGTGGGATCAGCAGTGTATTTCAAATGGATGAGTCTGTAGTGAAGATGAAAAAAATTAATTATATTTAAATAAGTTTTTTTCTTTTTCCAGTAACGTAGGGAAAAGGTAACTTTTGCCCAAGATTGAGATCTTTTTCCTAAAGTTGTTTTATCTGTTAGCTATGGTTGAGAAACATTTGACCACAACAGAGTTTAATATACAAAATCATTTTGGGTGCTCCTGTCCATTTGGTAAGCCAGAAATCTCTTTAAGTTGGATCTGAGGTGATTTGAATCAAAGCTTTACAGCATTCAATGCAAAGTCTGATGACTTAAGCTGGCAAGCCTGTGCCCTTGCTGTTGAGTTTAGTGGCAATGGTAAATTCCAGCCCGTTTGAAATTGGCAAAGTATCCTAACTGTGTAGAAGAAACCTGAGGGCAATTTTAAAGCAAAAGTGCTCCTTATTTTACTTCAGCTTTATAGATTTTGAAGCATGTTAACTGCTTAGTCACCAGTTTGTTTTGCTTCTCCCTCATTTCAGAAGACACTGGATTTTTACTTAAGAACTTAAGAAAGTATTTAAAATTGTTGTCCCGAAAGCAAATGCTTTGAAAACCTTTTTCTGCTTTGACTTGTAAGAACCATGTAACTTTGCATAAACTGATTAACTTGTTCTTGATGGGTAGCAGATACTTGAATAAAATATTTAGCTGACTTTCTTATTCACTAAGTGGTTGAATTCTCTTGTGTTCTGTGAATCTTTAATGTAGTTTTAAATCTGTGTGAAACATCTTAGTCTGAATTATAGCACTGCAGACATTTGTAGGAGAATGTATAACTGAAGAAATGGTAATTTGAAAAACAGTGATTTCTTTTGGTTGCTTTAGCACTTAGTTTGCACCTGGGTCTGTCCTAGTAGATTTTTAATAAAAAGCAGAACAAGTATGGCTTATGAAAAGGTCTAATAGCTCTTTGCCATATTAGAATTAAAGTGTTTCAAGCTGGCACAGTAGTGCACAGCTGAAGGATCTCCAGTTTTGGTCTTGCAGCAAAACAAAGGTATGAGGTTAGCGGAGTTTGCCAGACCTTTGAGTTTTCAAGCTTTCTCCTGTATTTGTTAACTACTTTGCCAAAACTTTGAGGTTGTTTTGCTAAGAAAGTAAAGACATTCAGAAGTAGGTAATCTCATTTTTTTTTGAGCACTTTTGACACCTTTTCCTTATGAAAAAGAGCTTGTAAGTTCTCTGTTTCTGAGTAAACTTGCTGTTCAGGAGAAGTGCAGAAAAAGCAGCGTAGCCTTGATGGGTACTATTCTTAGAACAAACTCTAAGCTAGTTAACACTGATTTTAGAAGGTCCTCTTACGTTGTATTAGATTATGCTTTTTAAAAAAGCTGCTGGAGTTCTTTTTTTTAGAAGTTGTATAAAATCACGTACTAAAATTTTATATTTTAACGAGTTTCCTGTTACAGGGTTTTGGACCTTTGTAGAAATGTGAAGGAAAGGATAGTACGAGAATGCAAAGAAAAGGGTGTTCAGTTTGCTCCTCTTTCCACCTGTAGGTAAGCCATGCAATAATCTAAATAATTTTTCTTGAATCCTTGTTTAGTAAGAGACCTAGTGATGAAATTACAAATACTAGTAGCTGTGACCTTCCTCTTGAACCTGCAAGTGGATTACATGTACGAGTGGGGAATTCAAGGGACTGGTAACAATTGCTTAGGCTTTAAACTCTTGCTTATATGGACAAGAGTCAGGTGTAATGACTTGAGAGCTTCAACATTCAAAGTCATAGCATTGAGTTGCTCACGGATTATGAGCAAATAGGATAAATTTTTTTTTTTAAATATGTTATCCCTTTAAATAAGATAAGTAATCTTATGAATTTTATAATGTCACAGTGGTTGGCTTAATGTCATAAAGCTTTGTTTGTAATGCAGTTCTCTTCAACAGGGTAACACAGACTTATGATGCAGGTGCATGTGTCTACTTCTACTTTGCCTTTAACTACAGAGGAATTAGTGATCCTATTCATGTCTATGAACAAATTGAGGTAATGTATACAAAATGTAACAGTAGATAAAGGGGGGAAAGCTGATGGCTTGTATTATATCCTGAACCTGTTAGCCAAGATTACTGAATTTTGCAGGAAAGATCTCAAAAGTCTGTTTGTAAAACTTTGATCATTTTCAGTAATAAGAGGTACATGTTAATAGTTCATCAAGTAGAGAAAGACTACCAGGTGACTGTTTTAGGTATCAGTAAATCAACAGTTCTGACTGAAGTATAGAAGAGCTTGACCTGGAGTTTCTTGGATGGCAGAAACTTCAAACCTTAAGCCCCAAATCTGTGGGAAACTAGTCTTCCTTAGTTCTGTTATTTACAAAGCTACTTCTTCTGCTTAATACTCAGTCTGTAAAATGCATGGTAACACTACCAAGATCATACCTTATTAATAGTGCTGCACGTAGAGAATAAGGAACGGGAGTGTCTCATGCTATTTCTGTTAGGCCCAGATGAGCACTGGTCTAAGTCCAGTCTGTTAGGCCAGTTGTAAGCTGCTTCAGCATTGGCCGAGAAGCTCTGCAATAATTCTGCTTTAACAGTTTGGCTGATGGAACACTGTACTTGCCTAGTTAGGGGAAACTAATATCCTTGTTACCTTGAAGACATAATTCTTAGAAAGACTGTGGCCAAACTGCTTTTTGTCCTACCTTCTGGTTCCTATGCTCAAACTTGAGCACCAGTAAATTGCTAACAGGGCTGTGGAGAAATAGTATTTATAACTAGGATATCATTCTTCTCATGCTTATTCTTTAGAAATTTCTCTTGAATTTGGCAAGCAGATGCAAAGTTTTACCTACAAGTTCAGAGGCTTCCATGCCTGTTGCATGTAGGGCACTGAAGAATGTAATACTTGAGTGTTTATTTAATGAAACTTTACTAATACCTAGATATTACTTTTACTGGAATTAGTGTGATGACCTGGATGCACATCTTCCATTGTAGTGACTAAATTTAACCTAACAAAGTGAATTTGCTGACCAAGTATATGTACTCTTTGGCAGACTGAAAAAAATCTCTTAACTGTATAGGTACAGTTATATATGTTATTCCTAAAAAAGTACACTCTTTTGAAAAAAAACATGTAGTGCTTGGGCTTAGAAAAGCTTTCACTGTTACACCTTCTAAGCTCTCTAACTATTCAGAAGTGAATGGCAAAGAAGATTCTACAACTTGAACATTAACATAAAAAAGTAAATTTTGTTTCCTGCCACAAACTGCACCCGTGAAAGGGTTGTCAGTTGTAAAGTACCTCACTGCCTCAGCCAGGATCTTGATCTGGGTTGAACTCTCATCTGAATAAGGGTCTTGAATCACTCTGACGAGCCTGTTTTCAGACTTCTTTATTGAGACTTAATCATCTTCCAAATAAGCACCCCAGCCACTGGACTATTTAAGTTTTGGCAAGGGGAAGGTGATCCAGAATATTCTGTTCTTGAGTAATACATTTGTTACAAGAGATGCCATTTGAAATGTCTTGGCTTTGATAATGTTTATTTAGAAGACTCTTACTTACCTTTATCTGCAGGCTTGAGCTGTAGTGTTTAGCTATATAGTGTACCCTAATTACTTCAGAATCTTTTCATACACTTGTGTGTATGAGTGCAATAGCAAGCGTTTCATGAAATCCAAAAATCTTGTGCATTTTCTGTTGAATAAATACCATATCTTTCAAATTTAGAGGGCTGCTAGAGAAGAAATACTTGCCAATGGAGGAAGTCTTTCACATCACCATGGAGGTAATGTTCTCAGTCTAATATTACTCTCTTTGATACTGCTAAATATTCATGAGTACATAAAATAGTTTGTAGTAGAACTCTGAAAAATATTTTGCGGCATTAATGGAAATTACTGGGGGGGCGGTCAAGGGGAAAGGAGATCTGGCATTTTACCTAGAAACTTCTCACTCTTTTTCCAATTTGTTCAGTTTGTCTTAAACAACTTCTACTGATCCTTGTGCAGATATATATTCAGTTACAAAGACTTCAAACGGGAGTTTCACAGTTTTAAGACAGTTTTGTGTCCCTTGTGTCTTTGTGAATGCTGTTAGCCCAAATTCCAGAGCACTTAGGCAAAGTGTCTGAATAAAAGAGCCAGTGACCTTAAACTGGACTGTGTTGCAATCTACCATTCGTTGCATAGTTGATGTTAAGTAAGTGTTGACATTACTGGCCTGCTGTCTGATAAGTTCTAGTTATCTAGTTTCCTCTCTTGGAGTTTGGGGCTTACTTGCCCTGTGTTACTGGCATCTTTGCAAGGTATTTTGTGCTTTAATATTAAGGACCAATGTAATGTATAAGTGATACTTCCTATACCTGATGCTTTACATATGCTTTTCCCACGGACGTGGATAGCCTAATTTGATTGCACGTGTCCTATGTAATGCTGTAACCCTGGATGCCAGGAAGACTTGTGAAGTCAGTATGATTTGTGCAGCTACCTTCTTGAAACTGATTATCTTAATGCATTTCTTTGCTCTGCTCTGCCTGGTCACAGATATAAGAGCAAAGAAGAAGGGTAATGGTTTAAAACTAGAGAAAAACTTTGTAATTGTAAAAGCTCTATGTGGGGGGAAAAAAACTGAAGGGCAGAAGTTGTGCTTTAAAACAGGCAGTGACTTCCTAGTCTTGAAAACTTCAGCTAGGGCTGTTTTCAGGCATCCTGCTTTGTGATGGAAACTGAAATGGACTCAGCTTTTGCAATATCAGGATATTGAAGGATGTGTAGGTAATAACATGAGTGAAAAGGTTTCAGTATTTTTTGTTTGATGTGTTCTTATGGTCCTCTGATTAAATCTTTAATACGGTGATGTAGTGGACCTGTCAATTCTCACACACTGGATGTGGAATTAGCCCCATGATGTACTCTCCTGCTTTCCCTGCTGTGGCAGCTCTATTTTACTGTGACTAGCATTTCATCCATTAACTTGCATGCAGCTGGAGCTTATCACACATTTGGATGTATTTGCCCTCAGCATATAAAAACCTTGCTTACAGCATGTGTTGAACAAGAAAAAAAAATATTCTATAGCATTTTCAAACCCTTGTACACTTGAACTTTCTGACTCCACAGCTATGGAAACTGGGTTTCTGTTTGACTTTGTATGCTCCTGTTGTTTGCATGACTGCCTCTGATACTGATACATATTTTCCACTTTGAGTGGTTTTGTCTGGCAGTTCATTGTGTTCAGTATTCAAGATGAATTTTTTCCAGTGCTTAGTAGATGTGCTGCTGAAAATTAGCCTAATATTGTCAGTTTTATTTACTGTCCTTCAGGCCTTGTCACTCTTAGTACTGCCTGGTCTATTGTGTGGGGTAAAAGAAAATACTGGTGCAATTTCCTTTGATGTTTGTCTTGTAATTGTGATTAATAACAGTTGTTTTCACTATCTGGAAACAGACAGGCTGATTTGTCTGCATACAATCACACTGTGATAAATGGAGCTATTTTAACTCTGAGGTTGTGTATCAAAGAAAACAGATGTAGTCTGGGACTTGAGGCTATAGGAAATACAAAGCCTGCTTAAGTCAATCTTCATATACTCCTTGAGTGAAGAAATGGTCATATATGGCAGTTTGAGTTGTGTAAATCTCTAAATTACTTTACATCTGGGGAAGTACCAACTGCAGGTCGGTACACAGCTGCAGTCCACTGTGAGAACTGAAATCATGGTACTTTGAGCTTTAGAAAGAGTAGCTTCAGAAGGACTTTACTGTGAATACATCTTCCTTTCCCCCAACCCCCCCATTACAGCTGGCACCCTGCCTTGACTGTGTCCTACGCTCAGAAAGGGATATTGCACATCTCCAGCACAGCTTTGATCCTTCTGCTTTTCTGGGCACTGGGTATCTTCAAATTTGAGAATCATGTAAGTAAGGTTGCTAGAGAGCCATAGATAGTGTTTACAAACTTAGCATTTAAAAAGCAGCATTAGGAATGACAATTTCTTGTAGATAAAAGTTCTAAGTTTAGATAAATAATTACTGTAATCATTTATGGCAAGCCCTAAAAACACCTGTATGATGTGTCACACCTTTCATTCTTGAATTTATTTTTCATATAACATGCCTTTTTTTGTATGCATGGAATAACATGTGCTGAGGAAGTATCAGTAGGTATGGCTGGTATATAAATACCACTATAACCCCTTTGGGGAACAGCATCAGAAGGGGGGAAGGTTGGATTCGTGCCTAATTCCTTTCATATTACTGAGCTAAGGACCCATGTAAAACTAAAGAGCAGTGTAAAAAGTAATGATACATTGCTTCCCTTTGAGGGACTGTTTTAACTACAACTGGTTGCTTAAGGAAACAATTATCAGATTGTGGGGTTGAGGAAAATAGCCCCATTTAGCCACTTAACATAATAGAACTAATTTTCTTCTACTTTCTAGACAACTGGGTAGAATAAAGGTTAACCAGGTAGCCCAGGCTCCACAGGCTTAGCTATAGTATCAGTGACAGTTTATATAGGAAAACAAAAAATAAGAAAAAATCCCACAACACTAAAAATCCAAGCAAAACCCCCAAAACAAAACAAAGGAAAAAACAAACCTTACACCTTATGTGCATTAAATTACATGTTTGACATTGCAGTTCTTTGGCATTAAGAGGCTGTGGCTTATGCTATACACTGCAGTAATTAACCCAGACAAAATACAAAATCTGATATTATAAAGTTCTTTTATGAGGGGGGGTTGAACACATTCTTTTCTCTTCTGCACAGGGGAAAAAACTCTTCTACTCTTAGGTTAAGTATACTAGAGCTTGCTCTACTCATTAGAATGAGTTGAAACCATAACATTTGTTAGACATGGGGTAATCTCATGTGAAATAATACAGTAACACAGCTATATTTTCCTCCTTGGTCTGCTGAAAGTGTTAATAGAATAGTCATCTTCAGTGTCTTTTCAAAAAAAATAAAAAAGGAATAGACCTCCTGCTTTATCAACACAGAACTTGAATGTATTTAAGCTGTTAGGATACCGAGTGAAAATATGCAAAGTGTTATGGTGATGGTAAGTGTTAATTATGTAGTAGACTTGGCATACACTGGTCCAATATACTCCAGTGCTGCCATGTTTTACATTACTGCACTGACCTTGCTCAGTATTGCGGAGTTCTCCCTGGAAGAGTAATAGCTTGTTAAGCAGTTTATAAAGGCAGGGAGCTGCTTTCTGGGGGGACAGCTAGCTTCAGGAAGAGCATGCAACAGCTGGACGAGCCTCATCCTTCTTAGGACCTGTCACTGCTGCTCCTTTTGCAAAGCTATTGTTTCGCAGTAACTGACTCCTCAAGTTGAAAGGGCTGGAGCAGAGGAAGTCCAGAGCCATGTGCAGTGCCAGCACAACCTATTTCCACTGGGGCCACACAATGCTATAAATCTGTTCTGCATGGGTGTAGAGTAATTCCTGGAATCAATCAGCTACATGAAAACTTTCCTTACAAGACTGTTCATGTCTGCCCTGGTGCTTCATATTCCAAAAGTGGGAAAAACAATTGCTGCCTGCTGTTTGCTCACTCCATTTTTAGCAGCCAGACTTTTTGTAGCCATTCAGATGCGTTTTTGAAGATGAGCAAGTGAAAAAGGGCAATGGAAAGATGAACAACTTTTCCAATGAGACCAGCATGGAGCAGCATATATCAAAGCTGGGGAAAAGTTACTTAGACAGTTTATGTATTTCTCATTCATATGTGGACTAGAATGATAGACAAAAACCTAAAACTAAAGTTGATGTTGGACTGTCTTTGGAGTTGCTACTGAACAAGGTCCTTGGCTTTCTGATCCGAAGTACCTTGTGTGAAGTAGGCTCCCTGCCATGCTGTGGGATTTGTACTCAGTGTAATACGCTGGGGTTCAGATTGGAGGTTTCTGGCTTCCTAGCAGTGAATGTTTTCAGGCACTATTAGGCTGCTCAGCACACCTCAGGAACAGGCCACTTGCCACCTGTAAAACTTGAAAACTAATTCTTTTGTACCTCATCTTGGGTAAATAAGATCCCTGAATCACAGAATGGGTAAGGTTGCAAGGGGCCACAATGGGTCATCTCATCCAGTTTCCCTGCTCAGACAGGGCCATCCTAGAGCACCATTGCACAGGCTGGCATCCAGAAGGTTCTTTAATATCTCCAGTGAGAGACATTCCACACCCTCTGTGGGTAATCTGTTCCAGTGCTTGGGCAACTGCGCAGTAAAGAAATTCTTCCTCATGCTTAGATGGAACTTCCTGTGCCCATTGCCTCTTGTCCTTTTGCTTGGCACCACCAAGCAGAGCCTGGCTCCATCCTCTCTGACACCCTCCCTTCAGATGCAAGATCAGGTGTCTTCAGAGGAGGAAGATGCAAGAAGGAAGGGCTGTGTTTGTTTCCAGTTGGGGCACAAGGATTGTGCATGTGATGGTGTGTATAGCTGAGTGGACAAGTAGTAACTTGCTATGCTAAGCTACTACAAATTGATTGTTAATAATGTTATGATGTAGCATATAGAGTCAAGTGGTTCTGATCTCATTTTTTGATTGAGAGAAGTATACTGTGCTGAAATCCTGTAAGTGGTAGATGCTTGTATCAGTTGTGGTTCTGTGCAGTCTCCTGTCAGTTCTGGGTAAATGCCATCATGTAGGGCTAAAACTGAAAAGTCTGCTTTCTATAGGCTAGAAATGGGAAGTTGGTTTTCTGTAGTCTGTGATAAGATCAGGCTTGACTGAGACCTTCTTGTTACGGGAGTTAAGGCCTCCTTGAGTACAAAGCTGTTCCTTAGCTGGCCTAAGAGTAGAGGTAAGCAACTCTCACTTGAGATTGCTTTTATGTTCAGAGAAACATCTTTTAGTATTATGGCATTTTCTTCCTCCTTTTCCCTTCTCATCCTTGAAGCCAATTGGGTTGTCCTGTGGAGGAGAAGGACCAGAAAATAGCACAGAACTAACCTGAAGTGCAACAATATATGAATGACTTTTCTAAGTTCTGCTCTCATTTTCACAGTCTTTCCTTCACTTGGTCTATTTTCCATTTTATCTGATGGACCAGCTTTGAATTCGGAGAGATTACCTCAAGGCTGTTTAACTCTAATGTGAAAACTTGAGTAGTTGAAAACTCCATGTATATTTTATTGATATGAACAGTAGGAGCAGGGGATCAGCTTTGCTGTTATCAAGGGGTTAAAATCTTTTTGTTGAGCATGTTTGTGAAGGACTGCTGGTAACTGTAGTACAGCTTTTTTTCTTTCCAGTTCACTAATCAGATGTATGTTAGATTTATTATTGCAAAAGTATAAACCATAGAAAATTGACAAGATAGATGTGTAAATTATCACTTTGACAGAACTAATGATGCAGTCCAAGCACCTTCTGTTTTCCAGCACTTGGTGAGCGACTTCATTAAATATGCAACGACTGTTTGGTGCTGCTCAGACAGTAGTTCAGTTCCTTGTGGAATTGCATTATTACTGGAGGTGTAAAAGAGGCAGGCATGCTAGCTGTTGGGCATCCTGCTGTGATTCTAATGTGCTCCATCTTGTTGGAGCAGTTGTTTGCAGTCTTTTCAGGACAATTACATCCATAACCACAGAACACATTCACTGAAACTATATTACAGATAACAGTTGAGAATAGTAATGACTGTTCTTCAGGTGCTTGTGTAAGAGCCAGTGTGAGTGACTTGAGGGGATGGTCAAGCCACATCCACGATTCAGGTGTTTTGTAGTAGTATTAAAGTTTTAACAGATAAAATTCAACCACATCAGCTTGCTCAGACAGTCGCATTGTAATGACAGTATATTCACAAATGGGGATTCTTTCTTGAGCTGGGACTGCAAAATACAGCCACAGTTCCTACCTTCTTTTGTCCTTCAGTTGTGATCTTTGACCTTGACACACATGCTGCTAGTAGTTGTTTTCTAGCAAACTGCAAATTTCATTCTGTCTCACATTATTTGCTTTTTCTGTTGGCATTGTGACTGGCTCATATTCCTTAAGGTATAAACAAATATACTCTGTTCTCCAGAGGTGTCCCTGTAATTTATTATTCTGATGACAGTTTGATGGTTACCCTGAAACAGGGCACAAAAGATGGCTTGAATTTAGCTTCAGATACTCTTAAAGCTTCTGTCTCTCAAACCTTTACTATGTCTTATCATACTGACAAATGGATTGCGTTTCAGGCTGACAAGTTAAATGCTAGAGTGTGTTTAATGAAAAAAATGTCCTCAGTTTTGAATGATCTGTTAATCAGAGTTGATGATTTGGTTAATTAGCATGTGAACACTTGGCCGTTTAACAGGACTATTTTGAGAATTTAGTGAAATGAGTTCTTAAAAGATTGTTTCAGCTTTGTTTGTATTTGGTATATGTTGTGAATAGCCTTTTTCACATGGGAAACAAAGCTCTTGTGTAATGCTATTGAGCAATTACCAACCAGCTCAGAAGTTTTTAAATGAAATATTAAGCCTTCTTCATAGAAAACATTTGTTTGCTATTTAAACCAATACTGGTTTAAGCTTGATTACTGAATTACATTTTCACTTTAAAGTAATCGAGAAATGTGGGGTTCTGCTGTTTAGTAATCTCCTCTACAGTTGCCTACTTAAAATTAGTATGTGGCTTTTAAAAACTTATTACTGATTCCTTGTCTTAATAGAACATGTGATTTCAACGTAAGCTTCATCTAAATTTCATAGTTTCTAAAGAAAGTAGACAGTGTGGAACACAGTCCTCCTCTGGGAGTATGCTGAGCTTAATGAGCTTGATAGTCTGGTGGGCTCAATAAATCAAATAAAGCAAAACATTTCTCATTTTTGAATAAAAGCATTTATCACACAGTGTTTATTCATTCATGGTCACAAGATTGATTGGCTCCTAGAATCCTGCCGTATATTGAAACACTTTGTTTTTGTTTTTCCAGTAGGCAAATTGCGGAAGCGCTGGATGAAGGAGAGCATCTCCGATGTTGGCCTGGGAATGCTGAGATCTGTTAAAGAATATGTGGACCCCAATAACATCTTTGGAAACAAAAATCTTTTATAAAGCTCTGCACAAATGATGTACTAAAAATTAAAATTACTGTTGAAATTCCTCCACTTTCATTGTATTGATATCCCAGTAATCAAATATAACATAGACTAAACTTTAAAAACTAGTAACTTACATTGATTTTTGCTACTCCCTTCCCCCTTCCCCCAATAAAGTGTAAACATCACTGTTAATGTTTATGGACTTTTACTTAACAATGTTCCAACCTACTGGGCACAAAGTACCAACCAGGAAATGCAAATTCGGGTTTCCAAGTTCGGCTAGGCAGCACAGCTGACAGTATTTTCAGTCAAATGTTTCTTAAAGCATCCCCGGCAAGGAGGACGAAGACTGACAACAGTGTTTCCTACAGAAGCAGCTGCTCAGCCCAGCCTCTTGCTAAAGGAAAGCTGCAAAGAGACAGATGAGAGAGCACCAAGGAGTACCTCCCTGTACTGGATTAAGTATGTAACAGACTTGTAACCAGCAAATACTAAGAGTGCAAATGTAGGCTTTAATCGAAAGAGACAGTGTAAGTCAAACTACTAAAAACTGAGTAGTCCCTCCCTGTAGTACTACTGGAAAATCTTACACAATTGAGCTGTTCTGAGTTGTATTTGCATTGCTGGGATAATCTTAAATTAATTGTAGGTCAGTCACTAAGTTTTGTACAATGGACGTTTCTCACTGTATGTTGAAAACAGGTTTGTAACAAAATTTTGTGTTCATCTGTACTTCAGTCCTAGTGTGTATGGGTTTTGTTCCCGTTGTGTTTGTTTTGCACAGATGCAAAATTTCTTTTTTCAGTTATTCAAATGAAACTGCCCAGCACTGTCTTTTGAAACAGTCACAACAGTTTAATAAAACACTTAAATGGACAACCTACTGTCATCCTGGAAGTGAGATTTCCCATTTATGTTTTGTACAGTTTCCTATGGCCTTTATGAATCATTTATTTACTTCACAGTAGCCACAATTTGAATTGTCCATTGAACTTTATGAAAATGAAATATTTTCTTGATCCGTATCATGTGAGAGTAAGCATTTTTACATTGAAACTTGAATCTTAATCAGTAAAATAAACAAAGTATTTGTCAATACTCATGATCCATTTTTAAGGTGGGTTCTTTCTTAAAGCAAATTATCCAACTTTTTGATAAATAATGTATATGCATAACATAGAAAAAATACAGACTATCCTTTGAGAACACTGTCTCTAGGCAACTGCTTCACAGCTCTGTAGTGTCAGTTTGGACACCTTTTGTATTGGTAGTGCCCTTAATGAGGAGAAAAAGATAAAAATTGCATTTTTGTTTTTTAAACTATTTTAGAGTACTCTCTGATTAGCTCTCAGTTTTGGTAATATACCAAGAAGAGTATAAAATGCTTGAAAAAATACTGCATATCACACAACTCTGAACTTGTTCTAAGATTAATTTCAATGCTACAATTCAAATGATTGAAAAACATGGACACTCAAAACATGACTTTAAACTGCATGCTGTCAAGGTAATGAAAGAAAACAGTTTTATGATCTGCAGGTCATAAGACAGAATGTTCATGTGATATTTTTAATGCAGCTGGATTTATTTTGAATGGTCTTTGTTTCACAACATTTCAGTATATAAATCTATTATTTGTTCTTGTCCCCAGAGTTCATATTTCAGCAGTAACCAAAACAAGAGGTGTAGTCTGTTTTAGGAAACTGAGCCTTCGCGCTGTGGTTAAGTGTTCCTTCAGTACACAAAGGTGTCTCGGTGAAGTGAATCTGGACATGGTGGTGCAGGGGCTTCCTCACCTCAGCTGCACAGTGGTGACTCCATGGCCATGGCTAGCATCCTGCTGATGACCTGTGTCACTCCCCAGTGGAGACCTTTCTAGGAGCTGGTAAATATGAAGGGTGTTTATGTGCCTCAATGAAAGTTTGTGTAACTATGAAGAATTAATTTTGAAGGAAAGCATGTGAAGCTTTTTTGCAGAATGACAGCACAAAGAGTAGAACAAGTAGTCATAGCTTAGTAATACTGATCTCTTAAGATTTTGACTAAAGTACAATACAGCTCCACAACATCCTTCCCATTTTTTAATTTTCTGACTATGGTTTTCCTCATTCTTTTTTGTATTGAAAGTACGCAGGTAAAAACTCCTTATACTCTCTAACCTTTAAATAGCCACTGACTTCTGAAGTGATATAAAATGCAGTAAAGATTTTTACTGTATGTCAATTGCCCTATGGAAAGGTGAAATAACAGGCTGCAAGGGTCCCAAAGCACTGTCTCTGGATAGCTCTGAGGAAAAGATTAACTACAAATGTAATGGGTATTGCTGTCTTCCTAAACACTATCTTACGAACGGGTCAGAGCTTAGTTGAAACTGCAGTTGAAACATATGTATTGCTGTCTTCAATTTCACATCTAAATTGCTCATGAAAATAGAAGAAAATGTAATGCAAGTTCAGAAGACCTAGATAGAGATCATTCACCATTTAAATGAAATCTTACTTTCTCTAATACTATAGTCTTCCACCCCTCTTCCTTCTGAATGCTCTACTTTCTTTCTACACACTTCACTTCCTGTAGCTGCAGCCTGTTTAGAGATGGAGTTTGATCCATGCAGATTTCAAGTGCTGATGCATAACACAACTTTTGCATTTGCTTGACTATTTTGGCCATATGTAAGTTACAAGCAGTTTTAATTAAGCTTGTAATGACTTCCGATTACACAGCTTCTGCTCCCTTTGAAGGAGGAAAGGTGCAGAGAGTGACTGTGGCTTGACTGTAAAATATGTTTGCATTAGAGACACCTTTATAAAAGTTTGGAGGGAAAAGAAGCAAATCTGTTAAAAGCTGATCCAGGATCTAAATCTTACAGTCAAAGAAAAATGTGTCTTGATTTGACTTACAGTATAATGGTTAAGTTAGAGATGTCATCTTTGCCTTACAGCTGTGAACAGAGGCCAGGCCAAACAGTTCTTCCGTAGCAATGTTAATTAACTGAAACCAATTTCAAAGGCAGGGATACATTAGCACTGAAATCCAGAAAACACAAATTGCTTCTCAATCTTGGAAATGTATGTTTATCAAAGTTGTAATTTAATTTTCTGCAAATAAAGCCAAACAGTGTTTGTCATTTTAGTGTGAGATTAACTGTAAAGCTTCAGTTGTAATGTTAAGAGATTACAGAACCTTATATTATTAATAAAAAGAAAACCGGCCTCAACCAGTATGTGTTTTTTTGTGATCAAACTAAACAAATATATTCTACTAACTTGTCATATTACTTCATTTTAATTTGGTGATGAACTTTTACCTAAGGAAAACTATTAGGAAAGCTTTGGCACTTGCTGGGAGAGAAGAGGTTGAATTTATAGATGTATGCTAGTAGGAGCTCTGCTTTTGTGTCCCATGTAAAGCGAAAACAGGAAAGGGAGAATTTCAGGGAAGCAAGGGCAAAATAACACTTGATCACCAGGCTGCTGGGTTCAGAATTTCACCTCTTCGGTGAGGGCAGGATGGGGACCATGTTGAGCTGCTCTTTGAAAGTTCTTTCAGTATAATATAGAAGCAGACCTTGTCTTACTTAGCTTCCCCATATTTCAAAGCCCTGTTGTATTAAGCTGTTGCAACAGGTGTATTGTTTCCTGCTGCTGTGCTCATCTCATGTAAAACCTCCTTGTTACAGGTCCTGGAATCTGTTAGAGTTCTGCGTGCAGCAATGCATCACGTGTGAGCAGAAGCAATATTTCTCAGTTATCTGCGTCATTGCTATAAAGTCTTTGTGCCTTTTAAGCTAAACTGGCTGAAATCACATGTTGTTCTAAAGAAATGTTGCATTGTCTTGTGTTAGCACCATTATTCAGTCTCAACCCATTGCACAAAACCTGCAAAAGTCGTAGCATGCAAGGGACAGAAGAACTAATGACATGGTTCACCTTGTACAACTGACAGTTTCTCAATATGATCCAAACATTTTTGTGTGCTTGCTCACAGGAAGGAGAGTACCTGGTTGTCAAGCATTTTATTTGTGTTTTCCTTCTATTAACAGCATTAAAATGCAGTATTTTTACTTGGATCCACTTTGTCTCAATCTGAAGGAGATTTTAGATGATATACTTGTCTCAGGATGACAGCCAGACCCCATCAGAGTTCTCTTTGTTTGAAATACATAAATTTTTTAAAAAGTTGGATCTGAACTCGCAGCTGTGTAAACACTACAGGCTCACTGTTTATGGTTTTATAGTCCCAACACTGATTTAGAATTCCACATTACCTTTAACATAAATTGATGTCTTTCCTCAGGCTCTCTATGGAGACCAGAATTGGCAGGTGGCTGCTTTTTTCAGTGTCAGCTTTAAGGTCTGCTTTGCTCAAAGGGCAGAGGTGGTCAAAAATACTGTGCAAAGATGTTTGCTGTGCTGTCTCTGAAAAATACTAGTGCTGTTAGTTTGAAATTAAAAATTCCATTTCAAAAATATTGGGGCTATTATATTTTAAGTCATACTGTTATTTGCACTATTTACCAGTACAAATTGCAATAATATGTACCTTTACTGAAATGCTGTGAAATGTTTCATTTATTAATTTGTTTTTGCACTTTGGAAAAACAAAGCACCGATCTTTTTATGGGAAACTTTATGACTCTTTCGTTTTGATTCAGAATAAATCTAAATTTTAATTGACTCTTAATAATTTCCACTATAACATTCCTATTTGAGTAGCACTCTGCCTGTTCCCACCTCTGTGGTAGTACGTAGTATTGCCTCCCCCCCAAATGGGGCCCATAGCAACTTTTACATTAATGTATTTGTTGTAGTACTGTAAAGTACCATAGCAGCCTTCTAAAGGATAAAACAGAAGTGTTGACCACAGCAGTGGAATTGTGTGTGTGCTAAAAGACGATGGGCAAAAATTCAATGATGTGACTCTAGTCATGTAAAGTTTAAGCTGATGCTTCTAAAACTTGAGATCAAATTTGGAAGTGAAAATTGGTTTTGTTTAAAAATAATACTTTAAAACTCTATTTTTAAATTAGAAACAATGTCAAATGATTGTCTCAACTCTGCTCTTCAATATCATCTGGCTTGTCTGAGTGCGGCTGACTTCCCACAATGCTTCTATAGAGCAAAATATAAAATGGATGGTCTCCAGACAGGGTCGTGATACAACTACTCCCGTTTCAGGCTGCTGGAAGGGCTTGGCTCTATTCCCGTGAGGGACACGGACATTGAGCGTGTGGATAGCCGGCACTACCATTGCACCAGTCAGTGCTGGCTTAGCAGCACGATATTCAAAGCATTTTAAAGACAAGGAATATCACTGATGTTATGTACTCAAATTAAGTTTGGCAAATACTGAAAACATAAAAGGGCGGTTTGATAAGTTCAGTTCTTGGCTAGACTCAGTCCTGAGGCTGTGGTAGTAATGAGAAGGTACAAACCCAGCCGCTGACCTTACTCCGTCCCAGCCCGTGGCAGCAGCCGGCAGTGTTTCCTGTCTCGCTCTGTTCCTGCCGCCGCAGAGCAGGAAATCCTGACTGCCCAGAGGCGAGGCTTAAAAGCCCTTCTGAAACATGAAGTGACACACATGCTCACCTAGCAAATACATAGCAGCTGGGTAAATACATGTAGAGATGAGGCCATAAAAGCTAGTTATTAAGGAAAGTAAATCTGACTAATGTTAGAAAGCAAGATGTGGGTGAGCTGAATGCAATACTTTGGTAAGTGGGTAAGCCACAAGGCAAATTTACCTTCTTAGTATTGTTGCTTCTCGAAGTACAGGGCAACACTGTTCTTTCAGTCAAGTTTTTTTTAAAATTAAGACTTTCATACAAAATGAAGATTTTTTTTCTTTCTCTGTTCATGCTTGTAACTGTGTTATGCCTAAATTCTCAGTTGTGTTCAGTTTTACAGGTTAGCACATTCTAGTGCAGGAAAATGAAGAATAGAAGCTGCTGGCTTCCTTGAAATGGTATCGGAGCTCAGTTTATTCGTGCAGAAGTGTCTCAAAGTTATGGATCGTAATTGGTAGCCTTCTCCTTAAGAGCTGAGATCCCTTTAAAGCACATCATTAAAAACAGTCTGCAGAGAACAAAAACACGCTGTGAAAAGGGATTGGGGAGAGACAAGGCCAAAGAGAAAAGATGCTGGAGGATGTTGCTGTAGCTTTACAAGGATGGAGTCTGTCCGTGTTGTTACCCAACATTTGGCTAAGGGAGCAGGGTTTACTGTTTTAGACAGAGATGAGTGGCAGCTGCCCAAGAGGCAGTGGAGAAAGGCTCTCAAGAAGGTCCTTTCTCCTGTGCAGTGCAGAGGTTTAGCATCACCCCCTGGTACACAGAGGCTGTCCCTCTGCAAAGCTTCAGCAGGCAGCACAGCCCACCAGCATGCTTAATAAAAACTTCTTTGTACAACTTCGCCTGGCTGTTGCATGACTTACTGCTAACGAAATCATGACCAGGAAGCAAAGAGAATTGCTAAAGAGGATAACAGAGCAAGGGCAGTGCAAGCCAGTATCTTGTGTGTATGGCTAAATTACAGTGAAATGAACATCTGGCAGCAACAGTCAGGCAGACGGGACCTGGTTGCTACAGAGAAATGATAAATGTCAGAGGGTAACAAATCTGCTGCCTTGGTTACAATTTAGTACTTTTTTAAGGCTGATGAGAGGAAATCACTATCTCTTCGTTTGTAGAGCTGTGTGCCGCTCTGCAGACACAAATAAAACATAATGTTATTTCCTGTTCTTTTCAGTAGCTCATGTAAGACTCCCGTGCATATCTGGCCTCGAGTAGGTGTTTACAGCTGAGCCTTTGTGGGCTGCCTGCTCAGCCATGCTACAGCGCTTTGGGTCCTTCCTCTTCACCTCTGTCACTGCATGATTTACATTACTGAAACCAAAATCATCCTTCTTGCTGTTGCAGGAAGCATAGGCTGGTTGTCCCTTCCAAAACAATGAGGAAAGAAGAGCAATAGGGTCACTTTAGTTTTCTTTAGTTTAAAACCACGTGCTGATATGCTACAGCTGTAGACCAGTCAGAGGTGTGAGGGGCTGGGTAGGGAACCTTGTGAATGCCACACTAGTGGTGAGTTAGCAATTGCAGGGACACTGTAGCAATGAGCAAGACCTTCAGCAGCCAGAGCACAAGTACACACCACTGGAGTTAAGTGCAGCTTCCCTGAGAGGGAGCTGAGCAGGTTTATAAACATAGGGACTACTGTCCAGAAGCGGTTGTGTTTGCATCTCTTCCCTGCTGCGTGCAGACCTGCATGCTCCGTGTTGACTCTTGGCATCTCACATCGTAAGTGTGATGTTGTGCTTCTGCTGTGAGTCTGAAGGATGGGATTTGTTTATTGCTTGCACATAAACTCTTCAGAAGCAGGAGGTTTGTGTGTGCCGACTTCCCAGGAAAGTGGCAAGAGTCACATGCCGAGACAGCAGAGGTTTGCTGATCTCCTGCCGGGCTGGGCTGTGTGGGTGTTTGACACACGGAGAGCTTAGCTGCCTCACAAGGGCTGTTTTCATTTTCTGCATCTGCAAACTCCTGCCATTTTATTCCAAATATAGTTTACTTGCTCTGGCTGTGTGTATTCTGGTCCTGAGAGAGGCAGCTTTCTCCTTCACATGATTTCCAGCCCTGCCTGAGCAAATCCCATCTGCCTTGGTCATGGCACGTGTTGCCACATGCAGGCCCCCTCCCCGTCCTGGCAGCCCCTGAGGGACAGCTTTTTCCTCTGGCGAGGGGATGGTTAAACAAAGGAGAAAGAGGTCAGAAATCGCTGCCTGAGGGCTGCCGTTTGGAAGGCTGTTTGGCCCTCTCCCACCGATGTGTCCCCATCCCCAATGACAATGATGGGCCTCAGCTGTGTCCTTGTGCCAGGCCCGGGGGCGGGCGGCGGTTCCTCACCTGAGCCGCTCTGGGCTGTGAGGGGCGGCTGCGGCCCCCGGAGCCGCGGTTCTCTGCAGAGCAGCGCTGCCGATGGAGCGGGCAGGGCCGGCCGGGCACTCCTCCTCCAGGTAAGAGCACATGCTTGTGAGGATGCTGGTGATTTTTTGCCTCCTTGGCTGCTTATTGATAGTAACATGGGGGCTTGGAGCCGATGGCTAGTGCGGGTCGGGGATGGAGGTCCGTAGTGGGACCGCTCTTGGCTGGACAGGGTACCCTGAGACGCCCTGTGGTCCAAGCGGTTCGGAGGTGATGGCAGAGCAGCAAGGGCTCCCCTCCCCGGGCCAAGATGAAGCTGCATGAGGTGCCCCCTCAGAGGGGACTCCTTGTTCCAGGGCTGGGAGAGCCAGGCGCTCCCTGGGGAAATGGGGAGCCCTGAGCATGGCTGTGTGGAGCCCAGTCTCCCCCAAGGTGTGTCTGCGGGCATCTCTTGGCTTTTGCTTGTGTTTCAGATGTGTTGAGGCAGCATTTAAATAAGAGACCTGTGAGTCTCCAATGGCTTAAAGAGGCAATTTCACTGCTGTGCTGTTGTATTAGTTACTTCTGATAATCATTCTGCAAGTCATGTTCTGCCCTTGTTTATAAGCAGCCAGCCCACATATATCCAACCTGGCTTTGTTAATGTGTGTTGAATGAGCTCGAGGTCAGCAACTGCTCAGCTGTGGAGCAAGGCGAGTAATTGATATTTGCCTTTGTGCTCTGAAATCACTTGGCAATTTTCAGTTAAAAGAAGCATAATTCAAACTTTGCTTGGTATGCTGAGGCTTCTCAAAGCTGCTGTGGGTCACTTCTGTGTTATGTACTCTGCGTTTGGCCTCTTGTCTGCCAGTGCCGTTGACTTTGAAATGTTACTGAGAAATGTCAATGAGTTTGTTTAACAGTTTCAGATGTGAAAAATGGCTCCATTTCCATTTGCTACGTCTTCAAAATAATACATATGAAAAAATCAAAGACAAAAACATTCCTCCACAGTGGAAGCTACAATTGAATTTGCTTTTAACCACTGTATTACAGTGACTTGAGTATAACCTGCCTGTAAAACTCCCCAGCTGCTCTAGCTCTTTTCCTGTCAGAAGGCTGGCCATAGAATAAATTAAGAGTACAGAATTGAAACCAAGATGTGAAATTAAACTTTTATTAAAGTAAATCAGGTCCTGGATTTATTTTAAAGAGTGAAGCAATAAAAGTGAACATATAAAAATTGCAATTTAAAATAATGTATGTTCTTTTTATGTCATTTCTCTGTTTTCAATTTTATTGGTACAACTGAGTTATATTTACTGAAGTTGCACACCGGTGTTTTTCCAACTGTGATGGTGGCTTTTACGTTTGATGACTTTCACTTTTGGGATGCCATGGAGAAAGGAGGGGAAATACAGGGGAAAGGGGAAACCACAGAGACCTCGTTACAGCTCCTTGGTCTGCCACCACCTGGCACCAGCACGATGTAGGGTAGCCCAGCGGTCTCCTTATTTTACCACAGGGAAGGAAGCCTTGAGCCGAGTGCCCCACACCTCCCAGGCCTCCCCAGCCCTCAAGAGGAGGCAGCTGCCTCAGCTGTGGACTCTCCACCTTGTCCTGCAGATCGGTGGTGGCCCAGCCCCCTCCAGGCGTTCTGCACGTGGCACAGGGGAAAGAGGAAAAAGGGGACAACTGCATGGGCAGGGATGCTGTCTGCTGGCACTGGGGCTGTTTAACTATCAGTTAATCAAATCTCCTTAGTTAAATAATGATAGTTTCCAGAGCACAGTTTCTTTGTACTTCAACAGCAATTGTAGCGGGAGTGCTTTGGGTTCTATTGATCTGCTTTACCTGTTGATATCATCGATGTGTATTGCTTAACTTCACTGAAGGTGAAGTCTTCCCTCTTGCTTCAGGATCTGCTGGGGGAAGGAGGGAGAAGCCTCATTTCCCTTCTGGATTCTTCTGAATATATTATCTTTGCGTTGAAGAAACTGTAGTTCCTGTAAAAGAGCATTTCCCAGTGTGTTCTGTGAGGAAGGTTCAGGACAGGGAGGAGCAGGTGTGTAAGTGGGCAGGATGCATCTTGTACCCAAAAAGGATGTTGTGTTTGCCACGGATTCAAAAGGAGGAATCATTTGGGTGGAATAGAGAAATTACTTCAGAAAAAGTGTTTAACTTCGTTTGCTTAATTTGCATATTCTCTGTCTCCACCCCATTTATTTGTAGGGCTGTGGGCTCAGTCCTGCAATTACCAAGCCCCTACAATTACCGTTGCTTTTGAAGACACACTAATTGTAATGGATCAAGCCCACACATCACAATCAGTCCAAAAGGCTACTCTGCATCTAGAGTGGTGCCATCCACAGGGGGCTGGCAAGCTTAGTCACCTCTTTCATAGGTACAAGTGTTGCTTTCAAGCACAAAAATCGATTTTTCACTTATTTGCAACTGAGTATTGCCCTATTCCTATAAAGAGTTGGCTAGCAAAGACTGCAGGAGCAATGCATTTGAAGGTCTCAGATGAGGTTTGCTCAATGTCAGTGTAACACTGCACTCTTCTGAGTTTCTCATGCAGGTTATATTATTCGTCTTTGGATGATAGGGACATTGGGTGTACAAAGGCAAAATCATGCAGATGTTTCCATGCAGGACAACGTTTTCCTCTGTTGTTGGTTCTTTTGGTATTTAATAAATTCAAAGAAAACAATTTACCTGTTTTGATCAGTTTAGAAAGCTGGAGAGAAATAGTTTATTTATGTAGGTTATTTCAACTGGACAAAAGATCAGATTAATAATGAAGTGTCCTGAGTCAGAACTGTCTACTCTGGAGCACTCAGGATTCATCAGGTGAAAAATGAACCTATGTAGACTCTTCTCCCCTCAGGTCTGGGGTAAACTGTGTACTTTATGGTGTTCTTAATTCACATCAAGGTAGTTTACACAGAGACATTAACTCTATATAAGTAAACTAGAGAATGAGTTACAACACAATTGATGCATTACTGAAGATAATCTGTAGTAATTCTCTATGTGGATAAAATGCTAAATCACCTATTCTGGAGTTAATGTTTCTCAAAAATTGCAAAGTCCAGCACCAGCCTACAAAGCTCATGTTCTTGTCTGACATTTGGGCATGGGCAAGGTTATTACTTTGATGACTGGATCCCATTCTCACTTGCCCCATTGCCACTGCCCTCTGGCCCCTGTACTTTGGAATGGGAGAGAGATGCAAAGGATTTGTCTGCTGCAATGCTGGGGCAGAACAGAGGGGGCTAAAGTTCTTGTGGTTTCTCTGCTGTTACCAGTGTATTGCCATCTGGAAATCACTGAGGGAGCCTGTTAATTCAATTTTATTACTGTATATTTTAAAGACTGTCAGAAAAGCTCAGGGCTTTGGCACAGGTCTTCATTTTAGTTTAGTCTAAATCAAAATAAATAATAAAATCCTCATGAAGATGTACAGGCACTGTGAGATACTTATCCAACCTGACATGATGAAAAAATAAACTAATAATGTTTTATAGGCTCATGAAAAAAATATTTACTTACCTCATATGACTATGCCAATAAAGTTTTAAACAGATTAAAAGCTAAGACAGATGCAAATGATCATACCATATGAAAATAAAAAAAATAAGGCAAGGCAATTATGTCAAATTTAGGCTTACCAAATCTGATTTAAATATATTGATATCTAAGTGTGATATATACTTGATTCTCTTATAAGACTAAGAAATTTCAGTATACATTCAGCAAATCCCTTGAGATAGCTGGAGAAAAATGGTACAAATGTATACTGGCTAAGATTTTGGACTGGAATATGCAGTTTGGGAGTCTAACTAAGCTTGAAATGAGGCTATTTTGGACTGTGCAGTTATGTTTTTAAAGATGTATCTGAGATGGAGTGGCTGTTAGGGTAAGGTCTGCAGGGAGCTGGGGCACTCACAAAGTCAGCACGTGAACACAGCTGAATGGAGCCGAATGCCGTAGGGAGCACCCGGACACTGAAGTGTTCAAGTATTCAAAGTGTTTGCCCAAGAAGTACAAATGTCTAGGAAAACTGGGGGACATCAGCAAACCCTCTACCTAGCACAGTATTACAGAATTACAGAATCAATTAGGTTGGAAAAGACTTCTGAGATGGAGTCCAACCTATGACCAAACATTACCCTATCAACTAGACCATGGCACACCCCTGAGTGCCACATCCAGTCTTTTTAAACACCTCCAGTGATAGTGACTCCACCACCTACCTAGGCAGTCCATTCCAATATCTAACCACCCTTTCTGTGAAGAATTTCTTCCAATGTCCAGCAAAAACCTCCCACAGCTGAAGCCTATGTCCTCTTGTTCTGCCACTCTTTGCCTGGGAGGAGAGCCTGATCCCCACTTGGCTACAGCCTCGTTCCAGGGAGTTGTAGAGAGTGGTAAGGCCATCCCTGAGCCTCCTCCAGGCTAAGGAACCCCAACTCCCTCAGCTGCTCCTCACAGGACTTGTGCTCCACATCCTTCACCAGCTTTGTTGCCTTTTTCTGGACCAAGTCACGAAGTCCATGCCGCCAGAAACAACCAGTTTGGGTTGTGTATTGGGTTGTGTACGTGTTTCTTAGATGGGAAGTACTTTTAGCACAGAGCTGCACTTCTGCTGTGATTTGCATCCCCTGCTAAAAAACAGATTGGTAGCTCTGAAACTAGGAAACTTTGGGATTAAAATGTACCTCATAGATATCTCCACAATGAAAACACATTTCTGAGGTGGATAATTTTTTTCCTTTTTTTTTTTTTTTTTCCATTTTCATTCAGACCTGCAAACTGGCTTGTAAAACAATGTGTAAAAAATTGCCTAACATATTTCTGTCCATGGGAGATCCGTAGCTGGATTTTATTCTTTTTAAAATCAGATTTGAAAATATCTAAGCAGCCGTGAGTGTGATGGAGATTAACTGCTATGCAAAATGACTGCTTTCAGGGAAGAGTGCCGACCAAAGCTCAGCAAGAATAAAAGGTGTGAGCTCTGTTATGTGATACAAATCTATTGTGAAAAGACTGGCAATGCTTGTCTTACTGTAACTTATTTTTTTAAACTCTTTTCTTTCCTTAAAAACAAAGAAACATGATATACACCAGAATCACGACAACATACACCAGAGTACTTCAAACCAATGCATTGAGCAGTGCCTGGAGTAGAGTTCTGCCTGGTGGGCTGTGGGTCACTCCTGTGGGTCCATACAATTGGGGTTCATGGTGGCATTCCAACCTCTCAGTCCTCCCCTTCCTTCACATGCATTTATCTATTTTCTAATTCCCCACCCTGGACTAAAGTGGATATTTCTGGTCCCTTTTTCAGGTATGCCCTTTCCTGCAAGTGCTACATGACTGTGTGGTTTGGCCTGTTTCCTTCCTGAGCTGCTTTTAGGAAAACTCCAACTTTTTTATCAGTTGGAGCTACAGGAAAAGCTGTCTCAAGGCTCACTGGCAAAGCAAGCAAGCCCATTCCCTAGCACTGGAGCTAAGCACTCCCTGAGTGATAAAGCTGCAGCTGTCTCCTACCAGCCATGCTGGAATGACATGATGGATGAGCTAGTCTCTCTCCTCTGTCTTCTCTGGTGCTGGCCAAAAGCAGCCTGAAAATACAGTAAATCTTTATTTAACTCCAGCTCAAAGATCATCTTACGACTTTAGAGAAAGTTTAGTCCTGCTTAAAGCCAGGTGGTGCAAGTTTGATTGCTAAGAGGAAAGATGTGGAACAACAACTTGATAATGGAGTATTTACTTAGAGTTAATGGACTTCTCTGGCCTTGAAAAGCATTTGCTATTGCCACAGTCAAAGATTAGTCCAATGTTATTTCAGTTTTCTGAAAGGGGTTTAAGGTTCTTAATATTAACACCAAAGTTTTAAAGACAATTAGCAAGCTGTTTTGTTTGATTTTGTTGTTTGTTCGGGTTTTTTAAATAAATGCCTTTCAAAGTCCTTATCTTTGTTTTCCCATTACTTGCCTATTATATAGCCATAGCAACATCTCATAGGAAAAACTGAGCAACCTGATCACTGCTTATGCCAGGGTACCCTAGAAAAGTACCAGTTGTGGCTGGCAAGTTTCTTCAGCCAGTTCTGTTACAGAGGCTGTTGTGATCAGGAGGAACTCTAGTTAGAGATGAAGTTTCCCAGTTCATTTAATCTTTGGACTTTCTGGAGGCATAACAACAGTATTTATTACTGCTTTTTGTTTTTAATGGCCTCACTAAAGGCCAGCAGCTCCTCAGATGCTTGGTGGGCCCCTAGCCCAGTTGTGAATAATGAACTGTCCCTGACAAACTCTGGTGTGAATTGAGCCCACACAGGGCAGTTTGCTATAAACAGAAATTCACTGGCTCCCCTTTTGACAGGTATCTTTATCTCTCTCATAGACTTAGCCAAAGGATCTGCTCCAAAGATTCCAAACGCCAAGACATTCTAAGTCTTCAAACAAACATTGCAGTTCAGGGCCATTCTTTAATCACTGGCTGAGGGAAGAATTAGAGGTGCAACCACACTGTGCAAGGCTGCCACATTAGAAGGGATGATGGTAGAAAAAACCTGGGGAAAGGCTTCAGCTGGAAAGAGCCTGTTGTGTTCCCCCATCCCTAGGGACAGAGGATGTCACCTGTGCTGAGGAGTCCTTCAGTTTCACCATAGTCGCTTCTAGGTTTGTTCTCCTGGTCTCTCTCACACTGTGGTCTCGCTGCCAACAAGGCACATGAGCCCCCAGTAGGATATTTTTTGTCATGGGGTATTTCCCTTCCCATGCAAAAGCACAGGTTCAAGTTGTGCAGCAATAATAATAATAATAATAAGAAGAAGAAGAAGAAGAAGTGGGTTTTAATCAAGGACTATCCATGAATTTTTCCAGACTGACCATTCCAAAATTTTGGGATGCTTTCCTTGCTTCATATTACATCCCTTTTTTTTAAATAATTGAGTTCTATTAGCTACTCTGATTTACCTTTTGGTGGTTTGCTGAGCTTAGATAGGTTTTCATGTTTTTTATATAAAACCATACTTCTTTCTGTGGGTGCTGGGTTACAATTACATGGCATTAAATGCGCCCTGGCAGAGCAATCCTGTGCCCTGGAGCATCGTAGGGCTTGCTTTGGGGCTTTGCTTCCTTCTCTCTACGCTACAGCTTGAATATATGTTCATTTGTTGTTTGGTTTTACCCCTGTCCTATTGTGTTTGCTGGCTTTTCTGCTCTGCCAGGCTGAGAAGTTCAGTGGGACTTCTTCCATGCAGAAGTGCAGCCGTGCAGAGTCTTGAGGCAGCATTGCCAGGGCTTTGCTGATAAAAGTTGTGTTCCATTAGGAAATGGGCAGAATCGTTCTAATCCTAACTTTATTGTGTATTTGAATTGTTAATGCCAGTAGACTGTACTCTGTCTTTTTTTCCTTCTTGGGCTTCTTCTATTCATTGTAAGGATTTGCTCAGAAATTAAAGTGCTTGGGGTGTCCATACATTAGCACTTTGTTCTGATCTGCATTGTAACTTTCTGTGATCTATGGCCCCTGGCACAAGGAACTGGCAAGGAAGTGCCTGAAATTGTGGCCTGGCTGCAGATACTGTTTTAGAACCCCATCCCTCTATTAATCTGCATTACAGACAAAAGGCCAGATCAGTGCAATTCTCCTGAGCTTCAATTCAGTGACCCAAAATATATGCCAGCTGAGAATCTGGCCCGATGTCTTATTTATAACTGAGATACAATTTTCAGAGAGAGATAACATCTTTTATTAGATCCCCTTGATTTATTTGGGGGTGGAGTGCAGGGGAGGTGGGAAACAATTTTTTGGGCATGCAAGACTCTTTTCAGGGAGAAGTATCTTTAGTATCCTCATCTTCTGAGGATGCCATAGAAATGGTTATTAGTCTATTCACAGCAGAGGTGCATGAAAACAATGTGAGTAAAGATGAAGCACTGAGCTTTCTCTCCTGGGTCCTGCACTCTTTCCTGCACTGAGCCCTCCCCTTTTGTCATAGCTGTCTTACCTGGGGAAAAGAAGACTTGTGGTCATCTCTTCCCGGATCTGACACTCCCCCATGCAGCTGACCCTATTTCTTCCTTGAGCTGGTCTGTGTGTTAGGGTTGGTGTGGTAACTGGCTGTGCCTCCCTGGGAGTGCTGCTTCTCCCTTCCCTTAAAAGAAGGGAGCACACAAAACCACCTCGCTGGGTTTACATAGGTGGGCTGGGACCTGTGACTTCACCCTCTCCCCCAGGTCCTAGGACAAGTCTTGGTTTGTTGTGCTGTCACATGTCCAGCACTGCAGTTTGTACCTCACAAGTATAATCAGATGCAGTTAGAAAATACTGATTTTGATGTACTCTTGGAACTATTAACCCATGATCTCTTCAAAGGGGACTCAAAAAGAAATGGCCAAGACTGTTGGAATGAGTGAGCAGTTCCAGGTCCCCCTCTGAGGTATGGGTTCAGCAGTGGTGGCTGAACCTCAGGACACAGTGAGGTGAGGGCCGCTGTCTGTTTTCTCCAGGCAGACAGGGCTGCCAGGTCAGTGTGAGTGAACACCAGGTGTCGGTGTGTGATTTCAGCTGCCAGTACAACTGGCATGACAGAGCCCTATGAAGCAGGGATGCCAACAATGCCTTTCAATGCTTGTGTGCACCAAGCATTCAGAGTACCAGATATAAAGCAGGAATTTCAAAAACCTCTTTGAGCAAGGAAACCACTTCCTCAGTTTCCCTAAGAGCGAGTGAAATCAATGCCTTTCCGGGGATCCTCATCAGCCACTGCCAGCAGGTGTCCCAGCTGTGCTTCTCTACTGAAGATTTGCCACTTGGTCTGTCAGCACGAAAACATCCCACCTTCTTCATGTTTTCTGACACCCTGGTGGGATTTGCTGCAGAGGCCATGCCTAGATTTCTTTGCCAAATCGGTCGAGAATGTAATAGGTGAAATGATGGAGGGAGCTCAGACTTAAATGCGGGGGGTACAGGGTATAACAGGAAGAATAAATCTTTGTCCCCCCCTTCCTGGCCAGATGCACCGTAAGCCTGACAGACTTATGATTTTATATGGAGAGGAACATATGCTACAGCTTTTATTTCTCTAACCATTAATCAAAAGGTATTTTGTATAAACAACGTAATTGCCAGCTCTGGCCAGCGTGGGTGGGCTGACAGAAAGGCTTTGCAGTTACAGATAATCTTTGCCAGACACTGGCCCTGGTAGCCAGCAGCAGCTGTACGGACCATACGCCAGCATGGGTGGGTGTGCGGGGCTGCACACCGGGCTCCAGCCTCAGTGCTGGCAGGGCAGGCAGAGCTGCCTTTCCAGCTAGCCCAGAGAAACGCAACTAAGGACTGAGAATAGTGGTGTTTCAGCAGAGACAAACCCTCTTGCATAGGTCTGGGCTTTAGCCTGGGTTATGTCTGCTCATTTCCTTATGATACCAAACCTGTGATTTTTGTTTTCTTCGTTGTGCCAAAGAATGTAAAACTGCAGACAAGAGAGCTCAGCAGACAGGAGCAGGAGCTTCTTGCCCACAATCCAAAGTAGGGTAGGAAACTGGAGATGTTAAGAGGACTTTCCCTTGGTGCAGGGGCTAGGGGGTGACGTGAGCCAAGTGCTGGGTGTGGAGGCGGGTGCGACGTTCCGGCAGTGAAGGGCCTACTGGCAATGAGCTGGAAGAGAAGTGCTGGACTGGAAGCCTTTTCATGGGTCTTCCAAAAACCAAGCCACAGGTACTTTCTACCTCATGTAAGTCTGTGAGAGAGGAAGAGCCACCTGGGGCCATGCAGCTGCAGGAATGCTTGAGCACCTTTTTTTGGAGAGCAGTTGAGTTTTCAGGCTCTGCAAGGGTGCCTGCCATGAGTAGACTGTGCATGGACAGCTTCTGGGGAGTTGGCAGGAGAGGAAAGCAAAGCTTCACAGCATCAGAGTTATTTCTTGAAAGGAAAACATTTTATTGTCCAGTTTTCTGCCACTATTCGGTGCTGTAGTAATTTATCTCAAAGGACTGCTTCCAGGCTACTGATGCCAGGTGATGTGAAGCTACAGCTAGGCCAGAACTCTGGTGCCAAGGTGGTTTTGAAAAGCATCGAGTGTGAGCAAGAAGTGCCAGGATGATAATAAAACACTGATTCTGAAGGCACTTCCAGGAATTAACAATCTATTTTAAATTTAAGAAATCTGACAGTTTTGTAAGGGCAATTTCCAGACTTCTGGGATAGATCTACCAAAGAGCAAATGCTCTGGTTCTCTTCTAGAAATACTCATTGATAAATTTAAAATACCAGACTTACAATAGGAATAATACCATCTGTATTACAGCAACAAAATCATGCATCTTTGTTATTGAAGTCTTCATCTACTGGGAAGGATCCTATCAGCTACAGATTATCTCTTGACTCCTGTAGTTACCAAAAGCTCCACAGTGGCAAACAAGGCTAATGTGAAGTACACCACTGGGTCAGCAATCCTCTCCCTGCCTAATTCCAGCTGTTATATGGTGTTAGTCTGGTATGGGTGTGACAGTTCTGCTACATTTAATTTCCCTAGGAAACATCAGAAAAGCAGGGGACAAAGGGAAATTAATTCAGACATTGAGATTGTCACAAAAAGTTAGTAGTATACTGGGAGAGATTGGTACCAAATAGCACATTTCAGAGCCAAATCTTGATGCCTGAAAACGTGAGAAGATTCTTAAATCTGGAGATTTGATTTAGCCAGTTCTAGAAGTACTTTAAAACTTGCATAGAAGGTAGCCTTGCATTCCTCACCATCTCAAAATTTAGTGCTGGTTACTTTAGAGTGAAAGCAGATTTATATTTTGCTGGTCTTGGAGTGACTGATTTGCTGAGCATCAGAAGATAGAATTTGCTATAACAAATTGTTGGATCGATGATCTAACACATGAGTATGCTGTTACTGACAACATGTGATGATTCAAAGGCAACAAACACATCTTGCTGTGCCATCTCTTAGGAAATAATTTCTTCCTGACACTTCCAGTGATCATCTTACACCATGAAGCATGAGATTTGATTACTGATACTTTAGCATGCATAACTACAAAGGTTGTTATTTTTAATGGAGTGGACAGCATGTCTCGTGAGAGGTATAAACACATCGTGTGCTTTTGAAATACTATTGTAATGATTTGGCTTATTCTAATACAGAAGACTTTGCTCAATTTGATTAGCTGATGATAATAAAGCATTGCTCAACAAATCAGCAGGATTCATAGTTAACATTTTTCATGAAGTCTCACTGTAAGGCAGGTAGTTTTCCTCTCAGTAATATGTGTATCTTGAGTAGCAGCAATTTCTGCTGAGAATGTCAGGCTTGGGAACAGCAGTGTGAAGTTGGATGTAACAGAAATGGCAGTTTCTTCTAGGGAGAATTGGAATGACAGAGCACTATGGTTTCGAGTGACCCATTGTTAAGTAATGAACTCTCCATTACCCCTTCTGGCCCTCTCTTCCATGGTGGTATTTTTGGCCAACTAGCTTGCAAATCAGAAGGACTGGTCTTCCACAACCATTTTCTTGTGCTATTTACAACTGCTTCCTCAAAAGGCTGTGCCAGTTGAATTCAGTCTTTGATGCTTAGGTGTTTCAGAAGTAGCAGCATGCTAAAATTTCACATGCTGCCTCAGGAATTTTCTAGTTTGCATCTGTGCATTGTACAACTGCTCTGTCTCAGTTTAAACAACAGTGAGCAGAGACTGACTAATAAGCAGCTTCCTTCAGCTTGCTGCATCCTGGCATCAAATTTTAAACTGTGATTGACTTCAGCCATAAGGGCAGTCAGGCAGGAATTAAGTGATGTAGACATCTCCTAAATGCAACTCTTTAAATGTAAATACAGTTGCAACAGTTGATCTTCAAGCCAGTTTTGTTATGACAGTGCCTTTTGGTAGATGTCTCCTTTTCTGGAGATAATCAAAACCCACCTGGAGGCAACTTATTCTGAGCTCAAAGGCTCTCTGGTTGGTTTTTTAAATTTAATTCTGAATTTTTATATGAAATAAAAGAGCTAGAATAACTCCAGGATAGACTAGAAGCACAAGATAAACCTCTTTTCTCATATTGTTCATGAATTATTTCAGAACACAGACTGTGTTGGATTTGCTGTTGAGCTGTAATCTCTACACAGAGTGACAGTAAAGTTGAGGACTCCTGTCACCTTTCGTCCCATACCTGCCTCTGTAGTTTGATGTCCCAGAGTGATCAATTCGAGGCAATTTACAGCCTGAGTGCTGGATTTACACCCTATCTAGTGTGGCCTACACGTAAACCATCCTACTGCTAAAGATAATATTCTTACTGATCTTCAACATAAGGGAAAATCCTTCAACATTTGGGTTAATTCCAAGCCCAGAGTGATTTATTTCTTTTTTGGCTGTTTGCAGACAAATGATCTAAATGGGAAAATCCTACAGAGTCCTCTCCTGTCTGCTCTGATTTCAGCCACGACTTTAAAGCTGGCCATGGTATTTGCAATTCATGGGACCCTTCTCAAGCCCCCGCTTCTGCCTGGCATATCTTCAAAATCTTGGAGTACTTGAATAGATGAAGTTATTAAAAAAAAATTAATTAAAAAAGTCCCCCTCTGCTCGGTCTTGCTTACTTTTGTCACTGGGTCAGGTAGCAAGGGAGGAAGCTGTTGGCCTCCAGCTGAACCCTCCTTTTCAGAGCTGAATATGTGTGGGTCCAGTTGTGCTCCCCACCACCAAGATTTTTGGACCTTCAATTTCAGTGAAACTGAATAGAAGTTCCAAGCTGCCTACTCTTAAACATTTATGTCATTTTAAGGGATAGATTTTTTCTCTCTCTTCCTGCTCCCTCGCTTATTTTTGATAGCTTTCTTGTTTAGTACTTTTTGAATCCAGTCCCCACATTTATAGGTCACAGTGGAATGTTTTATCCACATGTCTGCCTACCCACACCAGCCTTTGACTTTTACAGAGACCTGTAGCAGTGCCTGCATTTACAGTATAGCAAGTGGAATTAAAAACCAAATAGAATCACACCTTGTGGCCACCTCAATCCAAATGCTGCAAGTATGAGGACCATAAGTTATTACACAGAAAACCTTATTTTCTTCAGGTATGCAGACCAAATGTTGTGTGTCTGTTTCACCTTTTCTTCATTTCGCCTTATTTGAAATTAGAGTGACAATGGATATAGAGCATGCCTGGCTGCCTGTGTCTGGCAGGATTTCAGTCATCTATGAATTCATATTGCTTTTTTAATACTGCTGATAAGTGATTTGTTTTATTTCTAGACCATTTAGGATATGCAGAAGATGCATTGCACAGTATGATCAATGCAGTGGCCAAGCTTACATTGACATGACTTTACAAATAACCTACTGTTACCAGATCTATACAGAGAATTAGGAAAAGCAAAATTGTAAGATGTTTTGTAACCAGGTTTCTTTTCCAGACTGGATGTTGAGATCAGGTATTGATTTGTTTTCTAAAGTAGGTGAGGAGTAAGGTGAGTGGTGTTATGATGCATTATTTACAATGCCATTCTGGAGACTTTTTTTTCAGTTGATTTTTAGTGCTCAGTGGATTGCCCATTGATGGGCCCTGTCCTTTACTCTTGAAAAGAGACTTGTGTGCTTCTGGACCACCAAAGCAATACTGGATGGCAATTATTCTCTCCTGGATAGAAGTGCTGTTGAGAGAGTGCTAATATGAATCATCTTGCCCTGTTACCATCACTCAACCCTTTCCAGTTCACACACCAGTAAATGTGCTCAAACTTACTACGGCAGCACTACAACCACAGGGGAAAGACCCCAGCCTTTTGTGCCAGAGCCTCTCCACCCTCACCCATGTGGTTTAGTGTTTCAGACTGTTTCATTAACCACTCTTCTGACAGCTTCTCAGCTCAGCAATGTGTAAGGCTGCAGCTGCAGTAGGTGTTTCTGAAATTCTCCCTGATGCAAAGAAATTGCATAGCAAATCTGCTGCCTCTTTACTACAAAAGGCTGCTTCTAATCCCTGGTAAACCAGCTGATTTGCTGAAAGAATTTCTAGTTATTTATTTTTATGCCTTTCATTATTGGTTGTTCATAATCACTCTCAGCCTTCCAAACTTTCATGCCCCAACATTTTATGTGTTCTAGTTCATATTCCCTTTCTATTGGCTTCAGTTCTTCAGTTGGGCTGAAGCTGAGTCTTTGGGTTTTCTTTCTCTCTTTTTTTTTTTTTTTTGAAAGGCACCTGTTTGGCTTGAACAACGTCTTGCAATTTAACCATTTTATTGCTTTCCCCCATACTTTCCTGCCTTCTCTCCCTAAAGAACACTTCTTTTTTTGTGCTCTCCATGATTACAAACAAGTTTCTTAAATAGCTTCCATGCTGAGTCTAAAGATTTTAATTTCCTTGCACTAAAGTTTTTTTAGTATCTACTGCACTTAAGCACAAAGTTTCTCTTCTGTGGTGCTCGTTGACGTGATGAGCTCCTCCCTGCAATGCTGAGTTACAGTGTGGCCTTACACAGGTCCAGGGCCAGGTTCTCCCTGACCTCCTCCTGATCCCCTCTTCCCTCAGCTCCAGCCTGACCTAGCGCTTGGATAAATGAATCTGATGGGAAACTGCCTGAGGAGGTGAAGGAAAAAAAAAAAGAACAAAACAAAACTGAGTTTTCTGATAGCCTTGGCAGTAGGCACAACCAGATCTTCATCCCCAGCACCCGGTGTGGAACTTGAAGTAGTTCAGTGTTTCTTGCCTGACTCCTCAGGCAGAGACAGGTTGGGTTTCAGATCTCACCTGTACCTGGATGCTACTACAAGATCGATGAAAAAGTGCAGGTTCTCCTGATGTACTGGGAGCAGAACAAAACCTGTTTAGCCAAAATCCTTATTCCTCTGTAAGAGCTGCACCCTGACTGTTGGTCTGAGGAGAACTGGAAGGTCTTGGAATAGGAAATTCTATGAAAAACCCTGAGCTGGCAGGGGCAACTTCCAGCCTGTCTGCAGGGATCCTGACACTAATTACCTGCAGCCCACCCAAACCATAGTGTGTTTTTATGGGGGCACAGCAAGTCAGGTGTGAGGATGGCTCTGATGAATAAAATCATAAGAGATCTCCATAGTTTTACAGGCAGAATAATTGGAATCAGAAGATCTGGAAACAACAGAAATGTGATGTGCACTGACTTGTTTTTATTTTCCATTGGTGCTTTTTAATTTTTCTTACTACTAGACTGTAAGCAATAATGCTCCAGGGAAAAGCCAAGCGTGTATTTTAAATCTCCTTCTGCATTACTCTTGCACCTCAATTTTTTTCTCTGGATTGGGATTGCATTGAAATAAACTCCCTCTAAATCAAAACAACTGGGCACCTGAAAATTTGCACCCATAACTTCCAGAAACAATTTTACAGAGTTTGATATTATCAGGCAAAGACACTACACTAACACCCTATGCATCCATACTGACCCCGGGCACCCACGGACAGCTGCCTCTCTGGCTCCTGGCTGCCCATGAAGGCTACTGGGATCAAGAGAAGCATTTTCTCAGCAGGTGCCTTGTGCACTGTCCCGTCTCCCTTTATGTGCATCCCTTGGTGAGCTCAGTGCAGCCGAGGCTGTTTCCAATCGCGTAACTAGCAGCATGAAGACTCACTGATATTTGGGACACAGAGGCCTTACTGCTCTGGAGTAGGCACTTCTCTTTTGTCACCAGGCTTGGTGACTCCACCCGGCCACAACTCCAGAATGAAATGCGAGTGGTGACACCTGAGGAGTGGATAACTAGTGTCAGGAGAAACTATTTTGGAGGGAAAACCTGTGGGTGGATTTTGTAGTTGTCCAAGACGGGCTGTCATGAAGGTGTGTAAGAATTCAGGTGGGGTTGCCTGAGTCTGTGGTGGTGGTGGTGGTGTGCTGCTGGCTTTGGCTGAGCTTCACTGGCATCGAAGAAGTCAGCAGGGACTAACAGAGTGGGAGAAGCCACTCTGGAGTATGTGCATCCACATGGAAGAGTTTTATTTTGACCCTTTCAAGCCCTCATTTTGCACGCTTCTGGTGTTTAGTGAACAGTAAGAACTAATACTTGGAGGTAGAGCATGCAAATATAACATGGCAGAAGCAGAACACTGGCTTCCCCTCCTCAAAATGCCAAGAGACTCTTGGTGGAAAAGAAAAAGCATAAGTCCAGAAAATTGAGGAAATTTGTAAACTTTGGAGTGTGGTGGTAAAATCTAAACAAAGATTTCAAGGTACATATTTCTCAGGTTTTAAGGCAGCTCTTTTCTAGAGTTCCAGTCTTTCCTGTCAAGGACTGAATGAAGAAAACAGATGTCAGAGCTTCGCAGACCTGAATCCAAATTGTGCAGTTCCAGATTGGCTCCATTTTCCTTCTCTCTGCATTGTTACCTTGAAAATATCTAGCTCTATTTTCAGTTCTTAGTTTATTTTTTTGCCATTTTCTAGTGCCAGAGCACAAAGTCTTAACCTTAAACAAATTTTTATAATCAGGTTCCAAGCCCCTCAAACAAGTTATTTGATTGAAAGTACTGGATTGAAAGCCTTTGACTGGATGTGTGCTAGCAGGGGCTGCAATGATGCATAATAGCACTGAGTGCTGTGACTGGTCTCTGTTACTACCCAAAGGAAATCCAGAGTGCAGAACTTTAGCAAGCTACAATTTCCCCACGGGCAATGGGATCGTGCTTACTAGAAGGATCTCTTGATCATTCTTGCAAGGTAAGACATGGAAAATAAATTACAGGTTTTTGTAATGACTCTTTATCATTGCAGCAATGCTATGGCCAGTCTGGACTAGTAATGAGTTTAGGTGACTCCCTTGTTCTGTTACATTCCTGTGCCGTACGGGTTTATTTAATTGAACCTCTGTGTTTTTATTACCTAACTTTCCTGGCTTCGACATGATACGAGGCAGTTCATGGGCTAGGGGAGCATGGAACAGCTTTAATTGTTTCAGATTCCCATACGCTGTCCCTCCTCCTCCACCCCGTCTCTCCAGAGGTGCCTCTGGGTCGAAGTTGAATTGAAAAGTCATTTAACATAAATGCTTTAGCATGCCTTGGTCCCCCAGGTACAGTGGGCAAGGTACCAAACCTCCAGGCATTTTAGGAACATCCTGAGGATGGTGTGCCATAGCAACAGTGCTGCTGGCTGCAGTCTTGGCTTGCATGCTTTCCTTCAGCAATGCTGGAATTCCTCCTGTACTTTAAACAAGACCAGACGCTGTTCTCTAGGCTTCCTTCCATAAATATAGACAAACTGGGTCAAACTCTTTCCTCAGTTGCACTGAAGTAAATCAGACGTAATTCCACTGACAGCCATGAACGTTGCAGTGAAGTTACACAGGCAGAGGGCAGAATTCAGACTACTCTGCTTGCCTGCATATGTAAAAGCCGTCACTGCCAGCCAAGCTGAAATGCTCATTTACTGCAGCACATGGATAGCATTATTATTACTGCAGACTTTGGGTGGAAGTCAGTGGTTAAACACCTGAAATCTCAGTAGACAAAAGAGAAGACTATAAAGTTTTATGACTGCAGAGTAGGAGATTGCAACATGTAGGTTCGATTAAAAAAAAAAATCAGAAACTATGTTATATTACATACTTTAGAGGTTTTGTCACTGAGTTGATTAGTATGACTTAGTTATTAGCTGTTACTAGAAGCTTTCCACTGAGAAATGGAATTAGAAATACCAGTTGCTGTATTTTTATTCACAATCCTGTTGAATTAATCTCAGTCTCCCAGATGCACAGAGAACGAGTCCTAAGGCTGTTTTGCAGGTTTAAATATTTGCCTATTTCTTTGTGGGGGGGGGGAATGTAATCTGTAGAGAGAAAACCGTGTTTTGTAACAGCTGGGCTTCAGACGCACACACCAGAGCAGAAAGGGACGAGGGCTGTCAGCCACATTTGTCCTTGGCAGCTGTAATTTCAGGGACTGGGATACTTATTTTCCCAGGCCAGCACCAGTACCTTGGTTTCTAACTCTCTTTGGCACTCCCTGACTTCATCCTATCCCTTTGGTTTCCCTTCTCTTTTCTCTGCCACCCTTACAATTCTCCTTCACTCTGCGCCCCCTCTTCAAGCCCTGTGATAGCTACCCTGAGCACTAGAGAAAGGTAAGGGATTAGATAAGAAAACATTCATGTTTCCTCACATGCACAAGAATTCACAGGTAGACACATTCCTGAAACATATTTAACATACATAATATTTTTTTTTTTGCCTTGCAGCTAGATCATATACATCTTTTAAAAAGTCAGGTTTTTGTCCAATGTCTGACTGGACAAATTCAGGTATGTTCAGTGCCAGCACATACATGAGAAGATGTCAAAATGCTGGCAGAAGGTATTGATGCTGAACGTACCTGAATTTGCTATCAGAAGAGCCTAACATCAAAACTGAAAAGAACCTTCATCCTGACTATAGTGAATTGATTAGAAATACAAAAGAATGTTTTCAGGCAATTGTTTGTGTATCTGTCCTGCCCCACTCCTATACAAAGCCCTCTGCTTCCTCTTCTTCCTTCCTATCTTATCCTGTGTATTTTTAGCCAGTACAACCAGTGAGATCCAGCCTCTACCTGAACTGGGCTCCATTAGGTAAGCTCACTGGGTTACGACATTTAAAGACAGGAAAGGCACGAAAAGTAATTTGTGAGGGTAAGTTAAGACTTCAGATGAGCTTCTGAAGGTGTGGCAGTCCCCAAATCAGCCCACCCCAGTGAGTCTGACTTGTACTGGTTGTAATGGACAAACGCTGATGTTCCTCCAGCCGCTCTTAAAGCGAGCAACTGGGCTAACGGGCAGCTGACAGCCTCAGCTAACGCAGCGGGATCCTGCTGAGTCCTGCTTTTTGACCTGATCCTGGGAGCCCTTGATTAGAGCATAAAACATGGATAATGTGAGCCTTCAATTTTTTTCACATTTGTACTTGAGCATGGTGTGCCCAAGGGAGACTTGTGGATGTTTAGGAGTTCACTGGTAATCTTATTTTACCCATTTTTATAACTGATTGAAAAGTCAGGGCTGAGGGGATTTTTTTTCAGTCATGGTTTTGCTGGTGGAGAAATACAAAGACCCTTTTGACATGGGAAATGATGTTACATTTTCCTTTAAAAAGAGTAAATTTCATTGTGCGCCAAGCCAATTTATAAATGTGGTCTCTGTAACTAGCACTTTTAATTACAGGGGGAAAAACGGAATTAGTTCATTAATGCTGTGAAAAAGAACAGTGACCTACCTGCCAAATGGCAAGGTGGAAATAATTAATCTGGTCAATTAAAAAGAAACTGATAAATTAAAATGCAAAGCCTTCCATGTGGTGCATTAAATTAGAGTTGCAATTTCCAGAATGTGTGTTTATTGTCAGACTTGATCCTTTCTTTTCTTGCTTGCCTCGATTCTGTGTTTGGCAAGTCCTGTTAGTGAGTTCTTTGGCATTCTGTGCTAACATAGAAATTCCTACGCCCAGGCATATTTTGCAAAAGAGAGCTTGCAAGATCAAGCTCTTTATGAAATCCAACTGATGAAAGGCACATGCCTTGTTTTTTATTGTCATCTTACAAACCTCCGTATTCCCTTTGCTTTGCTTTGCTTGTTTTCCCACCGTTAAATGTCACTTGCCTTTCCTTGGGCTTTAAATGACCCGGGCATGGGGCTGAATTGCTGGGGTCACCTCAATCAATTTATGACCTTAAAAATCCGATCCACACAGAAACTACTGAGCTGATGGAGCTGAACCCTAAAGTATACAGCGTATTTGCTCCACAGAACTGGAAATAGTAAAACAGTTTCTTCTCTATAAATATCAGTAACTCCTCTTGACATTTACAAGTACATAGTATTTTTTTACACACTGCATGATCTCAAAAGTGCTTAACAGATCAGTGAACTGTGTATCTGCTCAGCATTTGGAACTACAAAGCCATTATGTGCCCTGCACCGTCCCTCACAAAAGCTCACGACATTTGCATTAGCTCCTGTCCATGTCAAGGCCATAAATTGCAATAAGAAATATGAGCTACTTACTGAATGGTTGACCAGTGCTCTGATGCAGACTATGGGAAAATATGAATGTTATTGTTTACTTTAACTAGGGCATATATCATACAGACCCAAGGACTTCTCGTTTCTTAAGATGAGAATTGCTCTCCTCAGAAATACTTCGGGGCATGTCCCATTGCTAAGGAAAAATCAAACTGAAACCCAAATGCTAGGCAGAGGATGATCTGCAAGTTTTATATCTGAAGTGTTAGAACTGGCAAGCATTAAAAATACAGGGGGGGAGCCAAGTCAGATGTTTCTGTGATGTGGTAAAAATAAGCAGTGCGTGTTATAGCCTCTTCAGAAGGTGTGGGTTTGCCTTGTGAGAGGGAACAGTACTAGATGGAATAAACAGCTGTGGCCAGAAATCAAATTCCTGGCAGTTCAGCAGCTCTGGTCCTCCTTCCTCAAAACTACAAATCACCAGGGGGATTTCCCTCAGCCCAGCTCTTGCCAGCAGCTCTGCAAAATCACCAGACAGCCCCCACCACATGGTTTTAACTCCTGAACACTCGTACGTGTCAATTAGATTTCCTCACTAAACCCTTAAGACATCATGATTCAGAGCTGAATTATACACTCTGCACCCATTTTTCTTATCCAAACCGGCACATCATTGTCTGTGTCCAGCTGGGAATTTCCTCCTGGAGAGGAGGGGCACAAGAATCTCCTATCAGTGACCAAATACAGAGTGAGGCAAGGGATAACAAATTTATTTACTGTAAATGAGCACAGAAAATGTAAAATCTACCCTGAAGTATAAAACTTGCAAAACTCTTAAAATAATGAGGTTTCTCAACACCTTTGTCAGCTTCTGCTGTAATGGCCTTATAAAAACTGAGATGGGTGTCCTTTGCTGCATGATGAAAGCTATCCCAATTAAAAAGATAAATCCTCAAAAGCAATTAAAAGGTTGCTGAGACTACATATGTATGGGAGGCTGTCCTGACATGACAAGTTGTACAAGCATTGTTAAATTCAAGGGAAATCCCAGCCACCCATTCTCGGACTTTGTTCTGCTGGCTTGCAAGGCTTGCTCTCCTCTCGTTCTTCTGTCTTTCCACCAACCTGTGCCCAGGGATTGTTGTGTCTCACATACAGTCCCATCTCAGATTCAGATGTCCACCCAAGCTGATGAGACCATCTTATGCTTCCTGAGCATGTAATGAAGTGCTCTTGTGTATCATGATCTTAGGCTGTGTGACAGAAACCACGCCTCTCCTCCTCATCCCTGTGTGTTTTGCCTGAGTGCTTTGCTGCCACAAAGTCGTGGTCATGGATTTGGTGAGACTGGCTCTAGTGTTGCATATAGCAGCAGAACAGATGTGGGAATAAATGAATCCCAACTTGTGTTTCTTGACAGCACCTGTTTTCAAACCCACAACTGAAGGATTGAAGAAGAGACAGTTTAAGATGGACAATAAACTGGTCTATTAAAAATGTACTGTCAACAGCCCAGTAGGCTCAGCATTCCATTTGCAAGGCCCAAAGCAGGAGGTGAAGGACTGCTCTGCAGGCATCAGGATGCTGCTGTGTGGCCCCAGGAGCTATAGCCTGGCCAGCTCCGTGCTCTTCACAGGGGTGAGCAACCTTGCAAGAGCAGCTACGTAGACCCAGCACAGATCTGTGATTTCAGGTGGTGTCTCAGCATGCCATATCCTAAGGCACAGATTCCCAGAGGTATTTGGGAACCTCTTGCTGAAATGGTGAAGCTCAGGTGCTTACATGCCATGCAGATCTTGGCCAGAGGGTTCTGTTGCTTCATCCACAGCTGCTTCACCCCGACCTTGGACGAGAGAAGGAAGTGGCAGAAGGGGTGTGATCCTTAAAAACCACTTCTGTGGTCAGAACCCAGCCTCGGTGCCTGCATGGGTCAGGTCCCACTTCCCTGTCCCTGGGAGAGGGAGAAGAGCTGCTGCCCACTGCACTGGGGGCCATTCCCCTAGTCATGGCACCCCTGAGTGTGTCCCTGCCATGGGCGTTCCCTTTTGGGGGACAAAGGGGTGGAGGGGAGCACATATGCAGCAGTGGCTGAGCTGCCACACTGTGGCAACCACGTGATCCAAACCTGAGTTGCATTTGGCCTTCTCTGCTTATGAATATTTGTAATTTTTCCAACAGGCAGTGCCTCCTTACACTATCCATATTTGAGCCTTCCTCCTTTGCTTTGTGTCCCGTTGCACCCATGCTGTACTTGTCCTCATTTCAAAACCTAAACACGCGCCTCTGAGCAAGCTTCCAGGCTGTGGCATGTTTTATGTGTCTTTATTAGCTCCAAAGCTGGAGTGAGATTACATGATGTCTAGATTTCCTTGCAGTCAAACTTAATATCCTGAGAAATGGGAAATTTTACTGAAATCCCGCAGCACTGGCCAGGGTGTGGGAGGGTCCACCCTGCTGTTTCCATGCCTGTGTTGTTGCCATGGATGTGCAGAATTATCTGGCTTGACTTTTTTTTTTTTTTTGGTGGGGGAGCAGAGACGGGTGACTTTGTGGTTTTTCGTGTATCAGGGTGGGGCAAATGCACTTTCGGTAATTTTGCCACTGCCCTGTTTAAATTAGTGCAAAGTTGTGATGGGAACTCAAAATATGTAAATCTGAAGAAACCTACGGGGGTAAAAATGATGGTGGAAACATGCTGCATGAAAAAGGTATTCAGCCTTCTGAGTACTATGGGAAAACAAACAGGAATAGCTGTAAGCAATAATCAGAAGGATATGAAATGTATGCTGGTACTTGGCTACTATAAATATTCATTGCTTCAGGGGAGCCAGGCAAGCCAACATCAGCTGAGGATATTAGCTACATGTCATGGACTGAAATATTTCTGTGAAAAAGAAAGGTGGTGGCTGTTTGCAACTGCATTTGCAGGCAGAGCCAGAACTCAGTCCCTTGGAGGCACAGAAGTGCACCCTGGCTCCCCTGCAGCTCTTAAAGACTTTATCCCATCCCAGTGCCCTTGCTGCCGTCAGTGCAACTGCTTGGCTGCTCCCAGTCTGGGATTCATTTCAGATGGGAAAAATGGCAGAGTGCTTCTCCCTGGGAGCTTTGCTGCATAGGCGGGATGCTGGGAGAGGGAAGGTGCTGGAGGGTCCGTATCAGAGGCACTAGGCTGCTCCCAAGGGCTGCACACCACACAGCGTTATCCAGCTGCAGGGCTACTGACACACAGTGACAGGCTTGAAATCACCCTCCTGTGAGATCCCTGCCTCTGCTCTCTAATGGGGACGGGCAGGCTCTACGGGAGAAAATGCAGCAGCAAAGAGCCCTTGGGAGGCAAAGTTGCGAGGCTTACTCCCCAGGTTTAAAGTAAAACTCCCCCTGAATGAAATCCAGCACAAATCCTCACTAAATGGAGATGTGGTTGTTGTTAGTGCTATAGGAGAGCCCAGGAAGCCTCTTCGGACTGCATCAGATTGCAGGGATTCAGACACGCAAGGTGAAGAAAATGGCAGTCAGGAAAATGGGTAAATGAATCTGTCTTTGTTCAGTGTCAGGAAATTAATGCCAGCTTCTTAAGGCATGGGAAATGACATTGGCTGCCAAATACAAACTGCTCTGGATTTCATGGGAATAATTATGACAGTGAAATATTTTCTTAACTTGACCTTTGGCCACATACTAAATGGAAAGAAGTAAATTTGGCACTGCAAATGCAAACTGAGCCAAATTAACTTATACCCATGGAGGATTTGGCCTTACAGACCCTGCTCCACAGGGCCAAATCCTGCTGTCACTTATGCTGGTGTAAATTTGACTGTTTTGCTGAACTGCATGGAAGTACTGGGGCTTGCAGTAGGTGAGTGTGAGCATAATTTAGAAGTCAGTGAGGACCCTGCCACGTGGAGTTCAGTGGTATCCCAGCTGAGCAAATCCCCAGCTCGTGCAGGAGCATCATAAGGCAGAAAAGTAGGGATGAGAGGCCCCCTGGGGGCCTGATAGAAATGTGGTCTGAGGTGGGAAGTCCTAACTGGAACTGCATCCCTGTTTGCAGACAACCTCCTGGAGATTAGTTCAGAGCCAGCAACCCCCTTCTAAGGGGTGGGCACACATTCACCAACAGGTAAAATGAAATCTCAGTTTTTTTAGCTCTGGTTTGTAGTTCTGGTTGTTTCCAATGTGTTGATTACCAGTCCAGTCATGCTCATTTGCTTCCTGCCCCTGGAACCTCTTAAATTCAAATAAAGAAACAGTTGTTGGCATTAGTACATATTTGTATCAGCCCAGATTGACACTTAATGGTTCTAGGTTCAAACAACAAACAAAATGATGATGATAGCAAATGAGATTACAATCTGTTTTGCATTCTCATTCTGGGCTCATTTCTGCCAGTTTAATTCAAGAATTACTTTAGAAGAATAAAAAATATGACAGCACTCTATTGGTACAACAGGACAAACAACCTGTGCTCAAACAAACTCTTACATTTTCATCAGAAAAAGGGAGAACATATCAGACTGGAAAAACATCTTAGGAAGAGAACTATGTCACAGCCCATTTCTGGTTTACCTTTCTGCAGTAATTTCATGGCAGAAATATTAAGCAAGTGTTGTCACATAAGTTGCTTTCCTCATCATCCTGAAGCAAGGCTAATTACTTAGGTTAAAACTCAGAATGAAAGCATTGGTTGTTTAGGTTTCTTGTGTAAATATGCATCTAATTGAAAAATGGAAGTTAGAGAAAATAATTCTGCAAAACATGGTAGAATCTTAAATTACAGGAGGTTAATACACATCCTCAGTGTTTTCAAATGCAAAAGAAAAGAGGTTTCTATTTAATGTGTCTCCCTAGGGAGGAATTATCTGATCTCTAACATGAGAAAACACCAAAGCTGAGGCAAAGGCCTGCTGTTACTCTATCACAGAAAAACATGTTTCTTTGAAATTTCATCAGCTACAAAATCAATGAGTAGGGTTTCAGATTTCATAGAGGAATTTTACTAGGGTTTTTTTAGGCACAAATGATAAAAATGCTATAAATTCTATCCTAGACTCTGCAAGTGAGAGGTTTAAGAGATTATGTGAGTAAATCATTCATCCCTTCTGAATATCCTGCTGATAAAAGGGATCCCCTGATGTGATATATACTGTCAGGTTTGAATTTGAAGCAGAGAATTTCTTTCAAGTTCCCTTCAGGGAATCTGTACATTTTATGCTGAATATTAGGATCACCTCTCCAGGCATGAAGAGGAAGCTAGAATGAGACCCTAAAGCCATAGAGAAATTATCAGAAAGAGATAAACTGGTTTCCTTTTTTTATTAAATTCTCCTATAACCAGCTTTATAACCTAGCAAGTCACAAAAATTTCACAGTACATTACACATGCTCGCTGGCAGGCATTTCACAAGACCAGGGAGGCGTCTCTACGCTTTCTGCCCTGGATTGAGCGCACATTGTGTTTCTGTCTGTCATGCTTATATAG
>VZRS01015438.1:0-47620 GCA_013398055.1 Ifrita kowaldi
TGTATTTCAGTAGCATTGCAGAATGGCATTAGGCAGTTGTATTCCTGATGGTATCCCTGACCAGCTACTTGGGCAAGTCCTTTCACTTCATTGTGCATCCAGCTTCCAAGAATGATGCCTTTCTGTTGGAAGCTATATTGTGGATCGAGCAGGGTGGGCACTTTCTCATACCTATACATTTTTCACTCTGTTCAGCATGGTTAGTTAAAACATATCAATGTTTTTGCACTAAATGTTAATGCAATTTCTCTCAAGAAACTATCACTGAAATATTGAACATAACAGTACCTTTCTTGATACGATCACCCTCTCCTGAAGAAGCCTCTCACCTGAAAGCCAGATGTCATGCATGGAGCACGAGACTCTCACACTGTCTCCCAGGATTACCCTCCCAACCAGACCTTTATGTTACTGTCATGCTGCGCAGTTCTGAAGCATTTCTGGAGTGTTCTGACTCCCATCTGCTAGACACTGCAGATGTTAACAACCTGTTAACTACATGCATTTAGTATTTTAGGTGATGACAGGAGGAAGCCAAGGGACAGTAATGCAGCAAGGAGATGTGCAACCCTTCCCCTAATTAGTTGTTTTGTTGCTTTCGTTACATGATCTAATGATGCTCTGATGCAATTTGTAAGTTTTGCAATGCAGAGCTGCCAACACAAAACATATGAAGAGACAGTTGTGAGAGAGAATAACAGCTCCCCACATGCAGAAAAGTGTACCACCATGTTGGGTTTCTCTACATATTTTTTCTTATAATACCTGATTATAAACACTTTTTAAAACACTCCTCAACTTTGATTCCAATTATAGGATCATAGAACAGTTTGTGTTAGAAGAGATGATAAAGATCATTTGGTTCTAACTCCCCAGCCACCTACTGAGATAGCTTTCACTAGACCAGGCTGCTCAAAGCCCTGTTCAACCTGGCCTCGAACACTTCCAGGGATGGGGCATCCACAGCTTGTCTGGGCAACCTGTGCCAGTGCCTCACCACTCTCAAAATAAAGAATTTCTGCCTAATATCTAACCTTTACCTGCTCTCTTTCAGTTTGGAGACATTCCCCTTTGTCCTGTAAAAAGTAAAAAAGGATCAGTAAAAAGTCCCTCTCCAGCTCTCTTGTAAGCCCCCTTTAGGTATTGGAAGGTCGCAATTAGGTGTCTGTATTTTTCACCTGTATGAACACAAGCAAAGCTTTTTCATTTAACCTGTATTTTATTCATCACAATCTCAGTTCATTCTAAAGTTAATCCTCTGTTTCTGCGACCAGATGGGTTTTTTTTTTTTTTTCAAACATTGGAAGAAACCAAGGCTGAGTCAAATGGTTTCAGTGGCTTTTTGTTCTTTTCTAGTGTTGTCTGGAAGCAATTTTCTCAAGCTTTGTAATTTATTTGTCATCTTCCTCAAAATCCCCACGCAAGAAAGAAAGAGAGCCTTTCTTTGGAATTAAAAACAAACAGAAGAAACCTTGACATTAGATTTTTATACATATCTTTCATATCCTGACTGTAATAAAGAGATGTTTTTAGTACCGATGGCGGGGACCTTGAGGAAAATAAGTTATGACTGAAATCTTGTATTCTGGAGAACAGAAGTGATAGTTTGGGTCTCCAGGGATTCAGTCACACATTACCTACTAAAATGCAAGCAGCCACTTATTTTTCTGTTGTAAAATCTGACATATAAAAGCAGAGTATGTATCCCAATTTTTAACCAGGTGTTTAAATGTTGCTGCTATACTCTCATACCAACAAAGCAACTCTACAATAAAAATAAAATCCAACAACATTTTCATTTTTTACAAACGTCATTTTCTTATGTTTTTGCTTTTTTCACAGTCTGGGTAAAGAGGTTAATGTTCTCATGAACACACAAGAAAATTAAATTTTGATTCTATAGGACCAGAAAAGAAAAAAACTAAATTCAAAGCTGGAAGTTCCTGAAAGAAAAAAAAACCTTATCTTTACTTGTTCTGTCTCTTTCTTTTTTCACTTACTCTCTTTTTCTATTTTCTTGGTCCAGCTCAAATGCTTCCACTGGGCAGACCTGTGGCAGGAAGATAGAGGGCATAAAACTGAAGTACGTAGGTTCCAATTCATTCTTGCAAAATGATCCATCTCTTCAACTGCATCTGGAAACTCACATGGACATTTGTGAGAATTCAGTTTGGCCTGTATGCTGCCAAAATGCAGTGGTTAAGTCTCAGGTGTCACATTCTGTATGAGCTATGGGTTCTGGATTGATTTAAATTCAAAGGCTCATAATATATGCAAACAATCTATCTCAAAATGGAAAAAGCCCTGTCTGTGTTCAAAGTACAACAAGATCATTTGTAAGCCAAAGATGGGAATAGCTTTCCCCAGCAATACTGGAATGTGATAATTTTACAGCAGACTGGCCTCAACACGGGAGTATTTGTTAAACATAAATTATGAAAAACAGAAACAATGAATAAGAAAAGGTAGAGTCACTACATAAATGCTATTACTTCCTACAGCTCACCAAGATTAGCTCAGACTGACTGGACTGAATGCCAGTCAATTAGCTAATATCCAAGCACGAGGATGGATGCAATCACTCCCAAACACTACATACAAATTGTATTGAACTAATTTCTTGTTATTTTATATTCAATTCCAGACAAATTCTAAATAAAACAATTCCAAGTTACATGAATGGAGCCAATAATGTGTTGTTCTAAAACATTCTCCACACATTATAGTAATCATAGTCTTCAGACAGTTCATTGCATCATAATGTCTTTCTCATGGAAAGCATAAAAAAGCAACAAGCTGCGTCTGGTAATAAAAAAGAAGAAACCTCAGTCTAGGTTAGCTAATTGGAAACTATTTGTTTGTATTATTTGTGACTGTGAAGAAAGGACAAGAAAGCTGGACGCACTTGAGAAGTGGGCCCATGAGAACTTCTAAGTGTTCTCCAAGTACAAGGTGATGCACCTGAGTTGGGGCAAACCCAGAGGTAAGCATGGACGGGGAGAAGAATTCATTGAGAGCAGTCCTGCAGAGAAATAATTGGGGCTTCTGAAGGATGAAAAGCTGGACTTTAACCAGCAATGTGATCTTGCAATCCAGAAGGACAACCACATCCTGGGATGCATCCAAAGCAGTGTGGCCAGCAGGGTGAGGAAAGGGATTCTGCCCCTCTGCTCTGCTCTGGTGAGACCACACCTGGAGTGCTGTGTCCAGCTCTGGGGCCCTCAGCACGAGAAAGATGAGGGCCTGCTGGAACAGGTCCAGAGCAGGCCACAGAGGTAATCAGAGGGCTGGAGCACCTCTCCTATGGAGACACACAGAGAGTTCAGGTTGTTCAGTTTGGAGAAAGGAAGGGCCTAGGGAAACCTGTCAGTACTTAAAGGGGGTCTACAAGAGACCTGAAGAGGGACTTTTTACAAGGGGATAGGACCAAGGGGTAAATTAAAATTAAATTTAAAAATGAGATATTTAGATTAAATATTATTAAGGAATTCTTCACTGTAATGGTGGTGATGCACTGGAACAGATTGCCCAGACACCTTGTGAATGTCCCATTCTTTGAAGTGTTCAAGGCCAGGATGGATGAGGCTTTGATCAACCTGGTCTAGTGGGAGGTGACCCTGCCCATGGCAGAGGGGTTGAAATTAGATGGTCTTTAAGGTCCCTTTAAACCCAAACCATTTGTTTCTATGAAACTAATGAAAATTCTATTGGATACATAATCCCAAGATGTATCCAGAGACATATTTTCTAGAAAATATCAAGTAGTCCATGAAAGCATTCACCTAGAAAGTTATATGCAGTTCTTCTCACTTTCTTCCCCACTTAAAACCATGTGCATTCCCAAATTTTCCTCCATTACTCAAAGTATATTCTTGTCTCTCACTAAAAAGTAATTTTTAAAACTGAAATTTAGGTGGAATTATAATGTTAATTTTACATATCTGACAGCATAAAAGCGTATCAATCTCTTGCTGTTGCATGTCATGTAGTCCTTTTCATGAAGGAATCAAAAAGTGGTTACAATGCCTACCTACACTACTCCTACTGGGATCCTCTTTTAGATCCTTGTACCTCTGTTGGTTAGAAATTCTATTCTAATCTCCCGCCTAAGTGTTTTATGACAAGTTTAATAGGTATTCTCTTTCTGGTAAAACGCACCACCCCAATGCATTTATAGAGAACAACTGTTATTTCTTCTCAGTCTCTATTTGCTAGGGTATACAAGCCAAGCCTTTTTTCCCTCATTTTGTCTAACAGTCTCTCGGTCTCCTTGATTGCCACTGCAGGCCTTCTTTACATCTGTATTTAGTTTGAACAAATGAACCTAAAAAATAAGTGAGTAGAACTGCGGACAATTTTCCAGATGAAGGCTTCCACAGGCTATCTTTCCCAGAAGATGCCTGTCTGGATATATCTTGGGATGATGTTTCTCTTTTCTTCCTAGCCCCAACAGGTACAGGACTTGCAGGTCCAATTAACTAACCTATGCAAATTTTTTTCTCTATTTTCTTGTAAGCAGATACTGCATATCCATATGATAGAGGTTATCTTCATTATTAACAAGATTAGTACTTTCTATTACTAAATTTCATTCGATTTTAATATAATTCTTTCTCAATGGTTCCTCAAAAATAAGAAATTAATAAGAATTTAATAAGCAAGACAAGTTTATACATAAATAGAAGTAGGGATGCTCAGTGACTTGACATCAAAGATAGTGTTAAAACAGGATTCAGGATTTGAAACTTGCTAGATATTGCAGGAAACTTTTGGTCATAACAATGAACAAGAAATACCTAGAAAACCACATTGGTTTGCATCAATATTTTGCACTCGTGACTGGTATTATTTTCTGTAAGTGAAGGTATTCTAATTCAGAAATTAAAATAATGTCTGCTTACAACTCCTGACTCATTGGTGCTTATATATGATTAAAAAATAATCATGCTAAGTGCAGCTTGATATCAAATCTCACATCATTTTTCTGTAAATTTTACGTTACTTTGTCAGGTTCTTTTCTATTGTTTAGGTGAAGGGACTGCAGAACCCAGTGGTTACATGTGAAAGCCTCTACTCACCACAAAACATTTAATTTCATGGTACCCTATACAATATCTCTCAGTGTTTACTATGCCAGGTGTGAAAGCCCAACGTTTTTATTATTTTTGTAGAAGCCACTGTGCATATTTGAATTTCAGATGAATGTGGATACTGTTGAACACATAGGATGTTTCTTGTCTCTAGCTTATAATTTTAGTAAGCATAAACAAATCTCTCTAATTTGTGAGAGGGTCACTTTTTCTGTGCCACTGACAGAAGATGTGTCCCAATTCCTCACTCTGTGTGACCAGCAAACCAATCTTCTGCAATATTGCTATTTGAGACCTTTAGAAAGTATTTCCTGTCCCTATCATGGATTCTTAATTCTTAGTTAGAATTCTTAATTCTTTTTTGTTTTGATTGTTGTTGATATTTTGGGGTTTTTTTTGTAGAGAATGGGAAATTACATGAAAACATTTAATGAAATTCCAGCAAATACTAAGAACTCCTCCTAAAATTTGTTGTATTTTCTTTTGAAAACCCTTGGACTCAGAAAAAATATTTAAGTGGTAGTAAGATGAAAATATTATATCCATGTAACGTTTTTAATTTGGACATAAATGTGCATTTTGCTTCTTTGTTACTTTTAAGGCACATTCCTGATTCTTGAAGATAAATTGTAAAATAGTTATCTATCTGTATAAAAATTTCTCTTTTTCTACATGGAAGAAATTTTTTCCAATTTTTTTTTAATTTTACAAAACTTTATTTTTGTTCATATAAAGTTCAGCACTTCCACCACTTTCTCCTGCAACCAAAATTTTCAGGGGGAATGAATGTGAGTCAGTAAAATCTTCATGTAAATAAGACATTTTGACCTGATAAAATCTATATTTTGTCCTTGATCTACTGAGTCTACTGTAGTTCGCTATTTTAACCTGTATGTTTAGTTCAAATAATTCCTTAATGGAGAACTGCTGTATCTGTGGGCCCTACATTTTAACCATTTAACTTCTAGAACCTGTGGGTTCAGTTTCCTTGACAAACCATTGTTTCATATGTGATGTTGGTTCATATCCCAGCACCAAGTTTAAAATTAATGATTCCGGCTGGTTTAGGCTGATAACATATTCATCTTCTGCTTCAGTGCTGGTCATTGAACACTTCAAAATATGTGAATCCAACGAGGAGAGAAAGCAAGCAGCAATGAATAAGGAAGCAATAAAGCTTGCAATAATAGCATGACTGTTTTGAAAAAGAAACACACCCATTTTGCATTCAGAGCAGAAATCACTTATGAGCAATCATAAGTAATTTTGTTGTGTAATTTGTTTATTCAGAAAATGTCTTCTTGTACACAAGCTGTCAGGAGCTACACAGAGGCTTCAGCCAAAGGGCTACCACTCTTTAAACAAGAAGCAATTGTGCTTGGTTTCCTTCTTTGACACTCTTCCTAATCTGCTCCAGATCTGACCTGCTCCAGACCCTGAGTTTTAAACTTGAAAAACACTTTAGCCTCAGGCTCTTCATGGGATAAGAGAATTTTCTTTTTTAAGTAAATTTTCTTTTGTTAAATTTCTCTGTCATATGAAATTATTTCCTAGATTTAATCATGAGGGAAAGGAAAAATCTTCTATCAAGAAAGAGTTCTTTCTGTTATGAACATTCATATATTTATTCAAGTATGTATCCTAGCAAAGATGAATACTCTGCAAGGTTTAAACATTATAGTGCAAATATTATGTGCAAATATAGTAGACAAAAAGCAAGAGGCAATGGCTTAAGTAACTGTCTTTTCATATGTAAAACACTGTTTTTATTTGAAAATATTTAAATTTGAGTCATTTTTCTGCGTTACAAAGTTCTTATAAGGAGAAAATTCAATATACCACCTCTATTTTATCACATGCCACAACAAAAAATAATGGAGTGTTAAACTAACACAGCTGTCTGAAATCAAATCATGGTAGGAGGTCAATTTATAGCAGCTTTCTAGCGTGTAAGACACTGTGCCATAAATTCTAGATCTGTTTCTGCTGTGATCCAAAATTTAATTGTGTGATGGTGGCAAAAGCACTTCTCACTCATTCAGCCACCCTTCTCACTCTAAGCTTCTTCTGCAGTAAACAAGGTAACAGTCATATAACAGTGATATCAAAATGTTCTTGTTTTGGTAGTGGCCTTTCCCATAACGATTTAAGGATTACACTAATTATGAGCCACTTCCAGGAGCCTCCATTGAAGTATATTGCCCTGGGGATTTTCTTTTTTTTTTAAGTTTCAGAAATCTTTTATGATTGAATCTTACTAAAATGCACACCAAGGTATAAATCAAAGCCTTTCCTCCAGAGTATTTCCAAGAATGATTATCTATCAGAACGCTACAGATTGTACTGTAGGGTACTGACAATGAAGTTGTCTTCATGCCAAATACAACGAACTGTGTCAACAAAGAATGAAAGTACAGAAATGATCCACAAGGAGAGAAAAAATAAAATTAGTTTGAATAGTCAGTTTCCAGAGAACTCCCACAGCCTCACTCTGGAAAACTATTCAGATTTTTAAAGGGTGTTTAAAAAAACCAATCTCCCCAACACGCTGGAATTGTACAGTTTTATTAGACTTGAACGTGTCTCCCTCCAGAATTTTTTATCCCTGTATTTCAAATGTCAAGACAACTCTTGATAGTTTGATTTTTCCACATTAAAGGTGGGAGAACAGAGGCACAGAACAATTAAACCTTCTCCCCATGTTCACAAAAGTCAGTGCTGAAGGTGGAGAAACAATCTGTTCTGGTGGTGATAGAGGTGCTGAAGGTGGAGATAAAAGTTCTGTGCTCCAGGACTGTGCTTGGCAACCAAAAGCTGGATAGTCACAAGGTTTTTTTACAACACTAGACGATCTAGATAGACAAAGCTAGTACTGTAACAGTAGCTCTAAAATGAATGAGGGAAAAATTGCTTGTCTAACACAGGCACACCTTTTTACCATCTTCAAGGAATGAAAACCATGAATACCAACACTGACCAGGAATTTTTCTTTCAGATATTTTTATTAAAATATTGAAATGACAAATAGCCTACAAGGAGTAAAAATATAAACAAAGTGGGGACAAAAATGGAAATCTTGGTAAGGACAGTAAAGAGTAATTACTGCAAGATTAACAATGTAACAAGGCAGAAAGAAAAATGGTCACTGAATTACTCCTGAGTTCTGCGAACATTGCATCCACATCCCTTCTCAAGCAAGACCATACAGCACACAAACCCTTCTCGCCATCTGAGATTGTAAAAATCCTCACTAGATCTGTATCAAAAGACACATATTTGATTACCACGGCAGAGTAACACGAATAAAGAAAATGTAATATAATGGGTACCAACAATTCTGAACAGGGTTAGGGTTAGGGTTAGGTTTAAGTTTAGGGTTACGTTTAGGTTTAGGTTTACGATTAGGGTTAGGGTTAGTGTTAGGTTTAGGGGTTGGGTTTGGATTAGGTTTAGGGTTCGTGTTACATTTATCGGTATGATTAGCGTTTGTTTTTGGCGGTTCAGTTTGGGGTTAGTGTAAGTGTTAGGGTTTAGAGTTAGGGTACTGGTTAGTCTTAGAGTTTGCGGTTTGTGTCAGTGTTCATAGTAGGTTTGTGTTTAGGTTTAGGTTTAGGTTTAGATTTTGGTTTAGGTTTAGATTTATGTTTTGATTTATTTTGCCGGGGCATTTTTTTGGTGTTGGGGTTTGGGTTAGTTAATGTTTTAGTGTTAGTTATTGCATGTAGCTGATATGCATTTCCAAATAAACACACTTTTAGTGTTGGCACATCACAGTCTCTTACTGTAGAGCTCGTCATATCCCGTGATCCTTTTGATTCAGTATCTTTCCCATGCTTGATACAAGTGTTACTCAGTTGCTTTGTTTATTGACTCATTAGTTTGGTTTGGTGCAGTGGATTATATATTAATGTCATGAAGACTTTTACCCTGTTCAGTATGTTTGGCTTGCATTATATTACATTTTCTTTTTTCTACTGAATATTACAAATTTGGTAAATTTATTCAGCCTATTATGTCAACTCAATTATATGTTTAATCTCTTTCTTTGTGAGCTATATTTTTCCTGGAACATGTCATATAAAAGCTCGGTATTTTCCCACTTACTGCTTGTATAACTTGCAATGTGTTACGCATCCCTAGCAAGTTAATCTGTAGCTTGCCACTTTCTTTTTCTGCTGTGGATGCATTTTATCATCTTTCCGTCTAAAAAGGAACTAAATAGGTTATTGATGAACAAGTTATTGTGCATTTTTAAACAGCTGCAAAGTCTGAATTAAAAGTTTCTAATTTCTTTTTTAAAGAAGCAATTTATTAATGTCACTCTATTGCCAAGACTGCTTTCTTTCAGTGTCATAATAACCAAACAAAAGTAGAGGACTGAGATAGTGAGACAAGAGTACATGTAAATGTGAAAAAATCAGGGGCCCAAAGAGTTACTGCCACTCTGAGGTCAGGAACTGTTCCATCGAGAGTGCTCAAGACTTGCAAGTCTGAAACACCTCTTAAGTTTGTCTATCATACAGAATAAATTCCTTGCAATAATCTCAAAGATGATAGTTTAATATTGACTGTCTTAGTCTGGAAATAGCCGTGCTTCCTGAATTTGTCTAGAAGATGCCTTCAAGGCAGAAGGTTAGCAGATTAACCGGTAATCTTGATTTTCCTCAGGCTGCTCAGATTACAGGACTGCTGCCTAAACAGGAAAGGTGTTCTTTCCAGACAGCTGCATGTGACAGCAATTAGGCAAGCCAAGATCTTGCATGTGAAATTACACAGAGATTACCACTGCTGATAAATAGATCAGCAGTAATTGCCTGGAAAGTGTTACCTTGTTGCCTTAAGCACAGTGTCCATATTAAATGTACTGGGCATTTTCTTTCTATTTCTTCATATAAAGACTGACACTAACAAAGAACCAAATAATTGTCAAAATGGAGCAGATCAAGTCGCTTGTAAATTTAGCCAGAATTAATGACCTTAATGATCTTATTCAAATTTTTTTTCCTCATTGCTTCATACTTGACCTTTTTTCCCATTTGGAAAAAAAGAAAATAAAACAAGTTTAGCTGTTTCTTTCAGAATGGTTGAAGAAATGTAAACTTTCTTCTCTCACTGAACACTTGAGAATATTTCACTGATGAATTCTAGTGCCTTCAATCTTGAAAGCACAAACATAAAACTTGGCAGAAGCTAAATAAATTAACCTGCTAGGGCACCTTATGTCACCACAGCTACACCTCTTTGGGTATTGATGCTAGCTCAGAGCCACTGCTGATACCCACTCCCCTCTGTGTTGTGTGCCCATGGGAGACATCCTGCATTTCATAAGGGGACCCATAATGCATAAAAAAAGTCAGAAAAGGCTTTATATGTACCATTTTTAATCAGGGACACTGCAGCACTTGCTGGTTAAATGGTTGTGCAGTCTGAAAGCATGTGCAGCCCTGGCTCATGCTGCTCACGAGGTTTTGATATTGTTGGCTTGTGTAGAAGAGTGCCCTTGAGGAAGTACAGCATGTCCCACACAGCTGTAGTCCAATCTGATGGGATAAACCAGGGAATGCATACTGCCAAAGCACTTTATGAAAGTCAGTGCCTCTTTTATCTGGGTTTCTAAGAAAAGGAAAGTGCAAATGTATTTTCGGTTTTATTAAGGTTAGCAATTAATGATGACACCCACAAACTGACAGTGATAGCCAGAGCCCAGTGCAGCAAGACCTCCCACTGGCAGAGCACCTAAGGGGAAGGAATCCAGGGTCACATCCTTTGAGCTTGTAGAGTTTGTCATGAGTTGAGCAGGGCTTACAAGGGCAAAGCTTCCCTTGCTGTACAGCTCACAACAAATGGAAATTGCATCCTCCAAAAAAGCCCTTGGACCCTCATTAAAAACCCCAAATCTCAGTTCATTATTTTGCTGAATTCACAGTGGGTGGAAATACAAGACATACCCACACCAGCCCCGGTAATCGACACTGGTGAGGCCACATCTGAAATCCTGTGTCCAGTTCTGGTCCCTTCAGGACAGACACTGAGGTGCTGGAGCAAGTCCAAGAGAAGGGCAATAGAGCTGGTGAAGGGTCTGGAGCACAAGTTCTGTGAGGAGCAGCTGAGGGCGCTGGGGCTGTTTAGCCTGGAGAAGAGAAGGGTCAAGGTTTACCTTATAACTCTCTACAACTCCCTGAAAGGAGGGTGTATCCTGGTGGGGGTCAGCCTCTTCTCACAGGTAGCAAGTGACAGGACAAGAGGAGATGGCCTCGAGGTGCGCCACGGGAGATTGAGGTTGGACATTAGGAAAAGTTTCTTCACTGAAAGGGTGGTCACACAGTGGAACAGGCTACCCAGGGAAATGGTGGAATCACAAGCTCTGGAAGCATTCAAAAAAGTGTGTGGATGTTGGACCTTGGGGGCACGGTTTAGTGGTGAACATGCCAACACTGAGTTAAAGGCGGGACTTGATGATCGAAGAGGTCTTTTCCAACCTTGATGATTCTGTGGTTCTATGAAAGCTGCCTCCCTAAACCAAGGGCTCTTCTTGTAATGTCCCTGGAGAGCCTGTTTGGGATTAACTTCCTCTAGAGGAAATCTACCACCTGTCCTGGCTCCTGTAGGGACTAAAGAGCCGCATCTGCGAGCGTGAACAAGCAGAACTTCATCAGCACCCTTTTGAAAGGCTTTGTGGTTTCCTAAAAAGACCTCTCACATGATGAGAGGGATTTATACATTTTGTCTGATGAATAACCAACATCTACTACCATCTCTAGCTTCCAAATATTTAGATTTATAGAAATTTAGAAATTTTAATTTGGGGCCAGGGTTGCGGTAAGGCAATGCTGAATCTAAGGTCATCCTAACTTTTCAGGGAGCAGGAATAATTCTGAATGAATGGTTCATTCAATAGCTGCATTTATACTTCTCTTCTGAAGGCCACTTTCTGAAGTCACCCAGAGTCCTAACATGCCTGTTCTCTCAACCAACTGTCCCACAACTTCTCCCAACCAGCTGTCCCACAACTTCTCCCTCTTCTGGTTTACTTTTTTGAACCTCTGCACATCTCAGCTCAGCCGCTTCAAGGCCAGCTGTAAAACACAAGGGGATCATTTAAGCTCCACAGTCAATGGTCCTGACTAAAACCAGATTTGGAATTAGACAGAAATAATAGGTTTTCTTCAAAGGTCACTATCATTCCCCAAGCATTCACAGACTTTTTTTTGAAAAATTAGGAGACTGTAGCCCCCATTTGCTTTTCTGAGTTGACAGCAGGGTGACCTAGAGTAGGCCCCAAGACCCCTGCCTGTGCCAAGCTTAGAAGCTCAGAAAGCAATCATACACCTATACCAGGAAAAGAAGAGAGCCTACTGGAGCTATTACATAAATCTGTTCCTGCAGCAGACTTATAAAATCAATTTACAAAATACAGTAGTAAAATAAGTGTGTTTTTTCAGGCCTGGGTTTCTGAAAAGCATTTTCCAAAAGGGATTTTTGATGGGTACTGAACACGGGCAATAACTTGGCGATGTCATTATCTCACCTTATTCCACCTCAGTTTATGGAGTGTACAGTTTAGGCACTACTGTTCCACAATGAACTGCAATGTTCTCATCGAGTGTATTATGGCAAAGCTGACCCATTCAATCTTATGAGAAGCCTGAAAGCTTCACTTCATAACTACCATATGTGTGCAGGTTGCTCAACTCTGCACTGTTCAAACCTTAATGGTCAGTCCTCTGCTGCAGTTGATCTCATCTCAGGGAAATCCATAAGAATCAAAACACATGCACAGTTTTGCTCCCAGTGGAGTGTACGGGCCAGGGCAGATCTTGCCCCCCAAGTGTGACATGGTGCAGAATTTCACGTTGCAATTTGTTGTGAGTGAGGTTTGCAATCACTGCTGTAATGCAGCCTTTGGTAAATGGCAAAGTAAATGATGGCAGATTCCGACAGTTTGTCATTAAGCACTGGAAAAATAAAATTCCTCGTCTGATCCACAGCTAGGGGGAAATTTACAGACTTGCAAATTCATGAGATCTGAGAAAGAATACTCTAAAGGACTCAAAAGACATAATTTGTGGAATAACAGACCGGGTAAATCTGCTCACTTAAGATTAGGACCTGCCTTTCTAATTTGTCACCATTGTAGAAGCATCTGGAAGAAGTGCAGCTAAGGCTGGAAGAGTGCAAAATCTAAGTTCCAGCTATCAAGGATGTTTTCACAAAGAACACAGAGTATAGTGGCTTTTTTTTTTTAAATGATGGACAAAATATTGAAACAAACAATCCAGCAGGAAAGATCGAATACTATGAAAAAGATGTAATAATTCACTGTCTGTAATAATTCACTGACACTAGTTCTGCAATAATTCCCATTACAAGCTAAATTTCTATTTGTGTCCCTTGTTTCTGATGCTGTCCATGAATATTAAAGTGAGGATGAAGTGGTCTAAACTTTCGTCAAAAACCAAATATTGCATTTAATGTGCTAGTGCTGACAGCTGTTGGGTTTACAACCACAGAGCAAAAAACTCTTTGCAATAAATCATTTTTATACTTAACCTGTTTGAAAGTGATAAGGAATCCATATGACATCTGACATTAACAATGAAATAGCATACTGAAATAAATGTCAAATGCTCACATAAAATTTAGAGTTCAATTGTATCACACAACGTCTGAATACTTTGAAAAAGCAGTTGAGGAAGGTGAGATATGTTTTGGTTACCCTGTGAGGAGAAAAAGAAGTAACATTCAAGTTACTCAAAACGCATTATTCACTTAGGTTTAATTTCAAGGCTAACAGCCTGGCCAGTTTATTTGACCTGAAAACTCCAAGAAAATACTTCTGGCATACTTTATAGCTCTATTCAGATTAATGGCATTTTTATGAAACAAGTATTTTTGCCCATATCATACTGCACACATACTGCACACACAAACTTCTCACAAGGTTTATCCAAGAAATCAGTCCTCAGAACAAATAGCAACTTTGACTGAGAACATTTCAAATGATGTCATATACTGTCTAGCAGCTGCTGTACTAGTAATACCACAAAATAAATACCAACATCTTTTATAGTGATCTTCTTTCATGGATTTGAATGTGTTTTGCAATGAAAGACAAGCACTAGCTGCCACATTTGCCCCGTGCTCATGTGCACATGTACTTCAGGGGTGGCTTATCTTGTCATTGCAGGAGACAAAGCAAACAGCAGGTGGAGGGAGCCAGTGCTGCAAGCAACCAGGCTCTAGAATTCTGCTTAGAAATTTCAGGCATCAATATGAACTGAATGCTTGAACCACCCTCACCCAGCTTGACTGCTGGAGCACTGACTGGGAAAGGCATGTGAGCTGTAAAGCTTGTCTGTTTTTCTCAGCTATCCAAGGAAGATACGTGTCTCTCTGTATTAGCTTGGCCTCTCACATATCCCTGCACCTTCATGGCCTCTGCAGTGCTGGTAGCATAACATCTTTGAGTCTAATAATAAAGATCTTTAACTTTGCCTCTTGAGTTCTGCTAACATAAACATCTGGTGGAATGGGTGTCACTAATTTCAAAGTAAATTGCTCAGAGCTGAAGGTAGCAAAAGCAGCAAGTATTAAAGTTTAGTTTGATGATCAGAACTCCTCTGAGACAGTTTTAGGGCAACTGTGTTATTCTTATTAAATCTTAGTCTTCATCCGATTTCAATATTAATTTTCATAATAAATCAGGGTGTCTTTTTTAAATATACTCACCACCTTGTTACTCTTTGATTCACCCGAAAGATATTTCTTGCTCTTTCTTGAAAAGTTATTCACATCTACTTCTTGTACAGCAGGCAACCACCACATAGGGGTTGTTCCTCCTATTCAACCAAAATGTCTATCGTGGAATGTGTTCCTGGATTTGTTTCCTTAGACAGACCAGGGCTATTCTCTGATGTACACTGCCCCTTTGCTGGAGAAGGCCTCTTAATCTTCCCTTTCATCTTTCACTGCAGGCAGCTCTCCATTTTCCATTCCCTTTCCCATCCCCATGGTTTATCTTTCCTGAAGGTTATAGCATTCTCCAGAGATTTAGTCAGACAGTGGTAATGAAGACCAGTCTCATGAAATTAGGTCAGATATCTGTAACTTTTAGGATTAGCATAACAGATGCCATCAAGTGAGTTCATGTATAGGTACATGGCAGCTGATGATCTGCAAACCAGTATTGGGTTTCCTGATACTAATATTCTCTTCTTGTTCCCTAGTGCCCAAGGAATGCTGGTCCATGTATAGTCCTTCTCTGAACCCTTGTGTCCTTGAGCAACTTGATAACCAGGGAGATGGATAAGCAGCACGTCCCCAGCAACTTCCTCAAGTTTCTGGAGGGTGAGGGCTGGCGACTGCCTGTGAGGGATCAGACTCATTCTGAAACTGCCCTGAATTCAGAGAGTTGATCACAGGATATGATCAGCAGCATGACACATTCAAAGTAGAACTTGCCCAAAGATTATGTGGTGAGTCCCTTTATGGAAGAAATATTGCTTAGAAAGACCTCAAAAATGTGATGTATAAAGCCAGCTCACAGGTAGAACACATCTAGCTCACAGACTTGTCAGACTTTCCCTGTATCTACCTTTCCAAACAGTGGAGTATGTAGACATGGCTACTGTCAAACCCAATTTACAGAACAATGCACTCTGAATGCCTGCTACAGTCTTCCTGCTCATCTAATGCCTTTCACAGCCTTTTACAAGAAGTCTTTCCTTACTTCTCCCAAATGCCCCTATCAATGTAGTTATGTTCCCATAGTACCGTCATTAATCCTGCTGTTGTCCCAGGTCAGCATCTCCTAACGTAATTCCAGTTGCTCTGAGTAAATAATTTTGCTACTGTGTCTGTCTCTTGGCTCATTCCCTACCTCACTAAGAAAGTTAAGAGCTGAATAAATGAAAGCCCTGTGGCTTTTATATTGATGGACGAACCTTTGTTCTCATTCCTAAATAAATCTCACTTCCAATTTGTGACCATGAACTGGAACTGCAAACTATAAAGAATGGCTCCTCAGGTGTCCAGGCTGTGGATTATGAATTTGCCAGGTAAGAATAACTGAAACATGGATAGACCCAGGAAAGAGCACTTGAGGTGTATGCAGCACATACTCAAGAGAGGTAACTTAAACTGTTGTGTCATAAACATTTTTCTGTGTTAAAGTCCTGATATATACAGAACTTAGTTGTTCCGGCACAGAGGAGTTGAAGGTAAGGAATAAGATAAAGGAAGATGAAACTTTGAGATTTACACTTGGGTTCCCGGTACATTGTTTTCCTGATAACAAAGCTTTTTAAGCTTAAGAGGTTATCTGCTGTTATCCCAGATTGCTTATTCCTTCACCATCCTTGGAGGTGTTTAAAAGGGGTCTGGATCTGGCACTGGGTGATGTGGTTTAGTGGTTTAGGCCTTACAGTGGCAGCACTGGGTAGGCAGTTGAATGTGATGATCTTACAGGTCACTTTCAACCTCGATGATTTTATGATTCCTTAACATAGCAATCTGTAACTACTGATACACAAATTGTTTTGATGCCAATTCATAAACTTCGTCATCGAAATGATCAAAAAACCCCTTCACCCACTTGTTGCCTCTGCCACTCTTAGCCATGTAGATCTTGCCTTGCCATTTACCTTTGGGGTTGATGACCAGATTCTACCCTATTTCTGCTTCTACTGAAATATTTTGGCACTATTCCCATCAGTACTCTCTTTGTTAGCAAGAAAGGAAGAAAGAAACTTTCCTTCTATATATACAGGCTCAGTAACAATCCAGTGCTGCACATATGATTCAGATGAAGATGGCAAAATCAAAATGAAAAGCACAGTATTAGTAAGGCACATCCGGCTTTTGGTGTGATGTGCCAGCAACATAAATGAAAAGTACAAAGGAAAGAGGTTTGTTAAATTAAGTAATCCTTAAACTACATGAACTATGTATTCAGTTTGCCTAACCACAGGGAGACAAGAGCCTATTCTGAGAAAAGGCAGGAAAGATGCTCAGCATGTACTCAGCAAATAAATGTTTTCCTAGAATATATAAACTGAGAGATTTGCTTATCCTTTTGTATATAAAAAGAATTCCTACTGATACCACGTATGTTTACATCAAGCGCAGACTAACTTTTTGCATTGGCCATATCAAGCCTTCCTTGCTTTTAATGACACACTATAAAACAACTCTGAAAGTAACACAGATCTCTAATTACTTTTTTAGTTCTTTGGCTACTATGCTTGTTATTATTGGTGAAAAAAATTTCAGCTGAAGAAAATCAGACTGCCTTTTCTTCCTTCCTCTCCTTCCTCCAGATGAAAAATCAAATACTGAATTACGCAGATGAAGGCTTTAGCCAACAGTTTCAACATCACGAAAACAGGAGTCATCACAGTTAGCATGGCTGTGAGGTAGTCTATCCAAAATATCAAGGGTGGAACAAATAATCAGCATTTTCCCCTTAGAAGAAACTCTTCTGTTGTCTGATTTTGCATCCTTGAAACAATGGATAGCCCCATGACTTCAAAAGGATTACATGAAAAACAATGTATTTGTCAAAAAAAGGACAACAGATTCTGACTAAATAGACCATAACTATGTCATTATGAAGCATTTTGATCTCTTGCTGCCCTTGACGCATTTCTGCTGGGAGTAGACCTCTTTAGTGCTCTGGAGATCAAACCAGCATATTTCCTGAATGCTATACTAATACAAACATTTCTTGAGGAAAAATAAATAACTGAAACAAAACAAATTCTATGAAATCTTGGTACTGTTGATATAACTGGAAAAAATATCCAGTGGTTTGAATCAGTCTTCCATTCTCTTACTATATCTTGAGCCTAGCATTTGCCTCACCCTATATTCACTCTCCTCCTTCTATTGTCCAAACCTGTATGCTATTATCCTGGTTTGGAGGGAGCTGCCCACTACTAATATAGTTCTTAGTTGCTTTGAAGGTGAACTATCTGAGACTGTTTGAGATGCAGCATCCCTTTTTTCCAAGCTTGGTTCTTTGCAAGAGCCTTTATAGAGCCTCTTTTGATGGAGTTGTCCACATTTCAACAGTGAGTAATGCAAAACTGAAGAAGGGCAGAAATTCAGGCAACATTAATACATTCTTTGGCCAGTTTTACAGTATCCAATACTTTAAAGTCGTATCCAATACTTTAAAATCACATCCAATACTTTAAATACCTATTGCAACTCCCAACATAGACAGTAAGAATCACACCCCAGGAACACTCTTTCTTGTTTTCTCATTAGGACACTATTCCCTTCAAACTTTGTAGTCACATTACCACCCTCCTTCCCACCCGGACCTCAGGTTCCTGTACCAATATAGAGAGGGAAGAGCTTCCTTCTGTCTCTTACACTGAAATGCTGATGGCAGGTCCTTTTTCTCACTCCACATGGATCTGTGGTTTTCCAGACACACTGGCAGGCACAGCTGTCAGTCCTCAGTCTTGCAGGGGGTGTGTGTCTGCACCCTTAGCTGGCTAGTCATGCCTGCATCCCCCTTTCCTTCTCTCTCTGCACGAAAGGTGACACACAAACTCAGTGAAAAAGAGATCCCACAAACAAAGACCTTGTAGGAGAAAAGGAAGCAGCCAAGAAATTCAAGTTGAGTAGTCTTGGGAGAGCACTTTCAGGTTAGCGCTTTCCACACCCAAGCTTCAGTGAATGCAGACTCCAGGTCAACACTAGAGCTGGCTAGGGGCAACATTTACTATGAGTCACAGCCTGGTTTTGGATCCTGTTTTGTGAAAGGAAAGATGGGCTTTGTACTGGTGTGAGCACAGTGGCCCGGTCTCTGTCAGGACATTTATTCTGCCCTTTTGCTTTGAAGGTGCCGTCCCAGTGTGAGGACCATTTATCTGGGGTACACTGGGTCAACACTAAGTGGCCAGCATTTTTTCCTGGTCCTTTCCTTGTCTCTCTGAAATACCTCAGGTGTACAAGGTGAGAATTCACACTTGCAGAGTGCAGACCCTGAGTTGTACAGCCAGTACAGGATACTCCACACTGCCGTGCACGGATGTCAGGTTATAACATACAGCATTATAACTAAATAAGAGAATATTCAAAACACTGAGGCTCTACCCAGGCTAACACTAATTGTGTGTTAGCTATGATGGCATTTTTTATATACAGTTTTGAATGGAATCACTATCCAGATGAATAATTAACAAAAAATAAGGGACACATACTGGTCTCCTGTATTTTTCAATTGTGTACTATCTCGTGTTTCAGTAGCCACAGACAATGGTGATGAATCGTAGTGTCTGAAAAATACCTTGCTTTTTAATTCTGACAGAAATATGGAGTCTAACATGTTGTGCTAGATAATTTGCAAACATTAAGATAATGCAGTCTTTGTCCTGAAGCCCTTATGAAAAATAAAACCAGAAAAAAGGAACAGAACCAAGTATAAGAGACAGATTCCTTGAAAATTTCAGGTTAACCCAGCCATCTCTGGCTTTACACAATGTTTAAATGGGCTTATTTTAGAGGGGGATAGGTTTGAAAAATGGTTGAGCCAGGGCAGGTGGGAGCTGGAAGAAGCAGTCAGGTACTGCAGAAGACAGTCTGTCAGATGAGTAATCCAGAAATTACTATTTTCTGCTGCTGCTTGGCCACACTGAGTCACTGGTAGGTTCCAACTGCATTTTGTCCCCATGAAAATCTACCTGTTTGTGCATCACTGAGGAAATGCCACACAGGTCTTGGTGTCTCTATCTCAAGTCCCCATAACCCCCACTAGTACAGCAGTGACCTTAAAAGCAGTTTACATTCTGTGGATATAGAGGCAGCATCAGTCTCCAAATCAAATAGGAAATAAATATGTGGATTCAGGTCACTATACTAATCACAGTTCTCCTGTGCTCTGCATCAGTTTGCATTACATTAAAGAACGCAGATGTAGCGTAAATTGCTATAATTCCGATTCAGTGTTATTCAACACTTGCTAAGCAGAAAGATCCTTAACTAACATTTGTAAAAATCTTCAGGCCAAAAGAACAATAAAATCTTATATTTATATCAATTAACTATGTTGTACATATTTACCACTAGTTATTTCACTTATAGCTTAGAACATTTCTTCAGTTTCTAAGACTTAAGAGAGTCAGAGTGGGTGCAAAATTTTGGAGTCGTGCCAAAAGGTTTCAAAGCTACCAGAATAGAGGGGATTTCTGCAATGGTGATAAATAAAAAACTTTTCTTTTAAGTCAAATGACATAAACCAATACCAATCATTAAGTATTAGATACTTGCACTGCTAGTGCAAAACAAGCAACAATTTTTTACACAAAAAAAAAAAGCAGTGGAGCTCTGGCATACACAGCTAACTGCTTAACCTAAACTTTGCTTCCCAGTTGTGGTATGGGGAATGGAATATGAATGAAACAATTAGCAAGAACATGCAATCAGTCTGGGATTCATGCCATGAAGTATGATTTAGGTCAAGAGTCCAGAAGAACTCAAAAAAAGTCTTGGATATGTGTGGGTAAGTAGAACATCCAAAATAAGCATTTCTAAAAGCCCAAAGGAGTTTGTGGAGGGAGTTAGGCTTCAAGGCAGATCAACATCTAACAAACATGGGTTAAGAAGAACATTTCTGTGGGCAGTTGATCCTGTAACATTTTCTGAGGCAGCTGATAGAGGTCCCTGTCAGAAACAGAATGCTGAACTACTGGCTGTTGGCACGACTCTGTATGCCACTCTCAAATTTCTTGCTGCAAAGGGGAGATCTGTTTTCAAATGTCCCAAAACCCAAAGTAAACATTTCTGATGGTATTGAAGCTAAGAAAAGTATTTCTAAAGGGCTACTTGGTGCATTTTTGTATTTCTCTTTGAAAATTGACTGTTACCTTTGTTTTCCTCTGTTATATCACATGAAAAAAAAGAATCCTAAAATACATGAGATGTTTCCCATGTAAACAAATTCATTTCTTCCAGAGGAATGTTATATGATGACAGGTTATGTGAAATGGTCTTAGTGATCATGTGGTAAGTGAGATCATGAGACACTGTCTGCATTGGAGTTGAATGTAGTCTACTCAAACGCTTTTGGGATCCCCGTGATAGAACATTGGTGGAAAGCAAAACCACAAGCATTGAGCAAACCGGACCTTCTCCACCTCCTGACGTCTTCAGGGCCTACAGCTTTGGTATAAAAAGTACACAGAACTGTTGTTACTAAAATTAATTTAGCAGATAATTGAACAGGGTTTAAATGGTTTAAGAATGGCATAATTTGGCTAGTATGGGAGTTTTTCTACAGTTCCGACAAATTATCCTGGAATGCAAATAAATTCTGTACAGTTGTCAGAAATCTTTGCCTCTCTATACATACTTCAGGGACTGTTTCTGCCCAGCAGTTTGTGGAGTGAGGTGACACAGGAAATATCAATACTGAGCTACAGAAGCTGATTTTTCAACCATTATTCACAGAGACAGAAAGTGTTCCTACGGACTTTAGAAAATCTTTTACTCGGGCTGTTTGTTTTATTAAAGAAAGGAAATGGACTAGTGTTTAAAATTCAGCATCCTTGTTTCATTTCTCAGAAAAAGTAACGTAACCACCATATCTACAGATGGCCATTCTACAAGAAGAAAAATCCCAAAAGGACAAAAATAAACAAAAATTAATCCTGTTCAGTACTTTTGAGATATCAGCTGTGCTAAGACAAAACAAAAATGGTATGGATCTGGTCTTAAAGAAATGAAGCCAATGTGAATATCCTGTGGACTCTGAAGGAGCAGTTCACCTACATTTGGATTCTCTTGGTTTTTTGTAATCATACATGCTGTGGTCCTGTGGGCAAACAATAATTTTCCATGACCACAAGTTTCTCAAATAAAATAATTTTTAAAGTAACAGACCAGAGTCCTTTTGTTTTTCTTGGAAATATGGGGGGTTTGCCTTTTTTTTTTTTTTACTTTGGAATGAAAAATGATTCTTTCAGAGTTTTTGGAAAGAACCATTCAGAAGGTCTTCAAAGCCTGAAAAGTCTGAAGTTAGGCAGCAGTAGCTGCAGAAGTGTGACTTCTAGCATGGACAAAAGTAAGTTAAAACTCAGTGGTTTAAACAGCACTAACCAGTTCCATTGATCTTCCTGTCATTTAACACTTCATGCCATATCTTAGACCAAAGGATGTCTGAAAAACCCACCTCCATAGATACAAATCTGTTCAAGAAAATTATCAGTAGCACATAGGATCTCTTCTTATTAGTCACCTTCAATAGCAACAACAACAACAGCTGGCAATTTTGTTTGCTCTGCCTATGCCCTCCACTTCTCCATCATGTGACCGCCTTAACATGCTAACTAAGCATTTGAACAGTAAAAGTTCAGTTCACCATATGCATTCAAGGCTTATATGGATCCCATGGGTCATCGAAGCATAGGAATAGTGCTGGGTTTCTTACAGAGAACAAGAAGACCAAAGTACAGGCACTGTTTTAGCACCTATATTTAGTCACCATTACCTGTGATAGAGCTGCTGCCTAGGTTACTGTATCTGCAGACAATTGTGAAGGCAAATGAATGCATTTGATTAGCACCTTGGGAACTGTAAAGTAATGGTTTTAATACATACTCCAAAGCCAAAGCTAATAGTCAAACCTATTTAGATTCCCTGACACCTCCCATTTAATGGCTCTTCTTTCCAGGTACTTGTATCACTGCCAAGCTTCAATCATTTTAGATAAAATTTTCCATCTTAGCTGTCTTCATTGGATGAGTTTTTAATTTTTTGTTTGTTTTGGGTATATTACAGCAAAAATACCTTGACTGCCTTCAAGGACAAGGTTATGGAAAAAGAAGTTTTGTCCCTGTGAACTGATTCCAGTGACCTTAAACTGAGTGTTTCACATTTCAGATTAAAACCTGGACAGAGAGAGCAGTAAGCACACTTCATATCAAGGATGTGCCTTTTGGCATCCCTCTGAAATCTGACCCTAGTTGATTAGGTTTCATACTGTTGGGGGGTGGTCTCTGCGTGAGTGTGCGTGTGTGTGCGTGTGTGTGTGCATGTGTGTGTGTAGAAGGAAGTTCACACCTGTTCAACAGATTAAGATTTTAACAGTTTAATTCCCCAAAGATGCCATCTGTAAGGGACTGCACATGAGGTTATCATGACTTGCGCTCCAAGTACAAAGTCTGAGCACCTAAACTGTGGTCAGCAAACACTTCTTTGGGCCTCCCAGTGAGACCCCTTGATTTAGGGAATTAAAAGTAGAGGAGAAAAAAACTTAGTGAAGAGAGGGGAGTAAATTGTGATAGGAGTAAGTCATGGGGTGCTACTGAGTGGAATGGAAATAAGAGATGAGATAGGCTATGAAAACAGGGTACAGAGAGCAAGGATAAGGATTGTCAATATAATTGTAACTGATGCAGTAAAGACAGTCTTGGACAAGAGGGTTAAGAAATATAAGATAAGAATATCTACCATCTTAAACATTAACATTTCATAGCTTCATCTCATAATTTTAATTTTTTAAAATGTATCTTTGCTGCATGTAATTGCTTGTAGAGATGAGACAATATTTCACATAGCTGTTTCACTCCCCTTCAACCGAAACCTCAATTTATTTATCCGCTGAAGCAAGTTTTGATAAGAAAACATGAATAGCTTCCAGTTAACGTCTAAGAAAAACTTCTGTCTCAGCAATGACAAGAAATGTTATTCTACAAACAAATGTTCAAACACTCTGAATCATTGTAAATTCCTTTATTTCAATCATTGAAAATGGGCAAGTACTGTGAATGATATAAATAACTTTTAAACCTGAGCACTTCAGGTTTAAAGAACAGAAACACTTCCATCCTTTGCAAGCGGTTTCAGAACAAGAAGTCTAGGGCAGCACAATTCAAATGGATTCAAGTTCAGACAGTGACTTCACCAAGAAATACCTCATACTTCAATAAAAAGAAACTGCATGTCCCTGACCTAAAATCTCTATTGCTGTATGGTCTTCAGTTATTCACCACAGAGAAGTCTGTGCCAAAACTGGTTCACGTGTTCAAACTGGCACCAGCATGGGGATAAAGGTACCCATCAGTCAGCCCAGTGTCAATCATCCTTTCTGTTCTCAGAGATATCTTTAAATCCTATCATTTTAGTAGTTGCTCCCTTCTGATCTTGATCTCAGGAAGATCAGTTTTTGGACTCTGAGGGAGATCCGACAGGCAATTTGGCCATGATTATACTTTCCCAAACACAGCTTCAGAATCTGCTGTTGGACATGTTGGGTGTTTGCTTCATCAAATGATGGAGAGTATAATTTCAATCTTTCACAAGACTGATAACAAAAAGGCATGACACCACTGAGTATTTTGATATTATTAAATGTTGTTAATAGAGTGGCTGCTGGCATTACAGAAGAAGAACATAGATGCCATTCTTCTTTTATTAACATCCCTGATCTCCAAATACCTCATGGAGGTCTAGAACATGTCCTTCAAGAACATCATACCATGATGCAAAATGGAGAGTTAGGCAATATTGGACCATGTCTTCCACTTCAAGACCTCCCTAAGGTGTACCACTATGCATGTCCTATGCCGTTAGAATACTGCTCATCATCACCTGTGCCCTATTGGTAGATGTTTCTAGGTTTTATTTTCTCCTAAGTCACCCTGCTGCCCACATTTGCAGACGTACGGAACGCTGCAGCTGGAATCCATATTTCTTCTCCACTGCTTAAGTCTTGCATTGTTAAATACTGCAAAGCAAAACATCTGTGTCAGATAAAATGTAACCAGATAAAATAGACACTACATTCAGATAAACTGCTTGTAATGGAAAATTAATGGCTATGATAGGGTTTGTGTGATCTAGATTTTAAAAGACTGACTGCCATGGTTTTGTCTGTGACCTGGTTTTTTTTTGTGAGAAAGAGAGCAAAAACACTAAACACTAAAATTTCTAGTTTAAAAACTATTCATAGTACCAACTTACCTGTTTCTTTTTATTCCTGGGAAAAGCTAAGAAGAGCTCCCTAATATAAGCATAAGACAACTTGACATTGGTAGAGTTTTCTGTACGTTTTGTTAACTGTGTTGTTGAGAAGAGTGTGAAGTCAAAGATAATGGTAGAAATTATCTTCAAATATAAAAGAACATGAGAAGTCTACCAAAAAAAGGAAAAAATACAAAAATAACCCCCCAAACCCAAATCCCTAGCTTTTAAAAAGAATGAACTGATGTTAACAAGAAAGGAAGAACAAGGTAGGTAATTTAATAGTAAATTACCTACCTTAAGACTGCCAAAAATGAATCTACTTCTACTGCTCTTTAAAAGTATGTAAGTCAAGATGCATTCTTATGATGATTTTCACCAGTCAATATAGGGTCCAAGGCTGGTCAGAAAATAAAGAAAAAGAGAGAGATTTAAAATGCAGGAAACAGATTTCGAGCAGTATCTGAAGGCACTGCATATAATTCAGAGGATAATCATTCCAGAAGAGGAAGGCTTTAAGGCTATCAACTTGTCTGGCACTTTTCAAAAGCGTTAAATTACCTTAAAAAATCAGTAAAATCCTTTTTTTTCTGAGGTGATAATGTGAGTGATAAAACCTTGACTGATCCAAGTCCAGTAACGTATCATAAGATACATTTACGACAGAAAACGGAAACAAGAATCAGGAATATCTAAACATTTAAACCCTCTAATCCTCTTTGTTTTGGGACTGTGGATATGGTTTTAGTCATGCAATTAATTACACACAGGAACAACGATTCCCTTCCAGCAAGATGACACAAAGCTTCACTCTGAGAGGTCACCAAATCCTGTCTCACTTTGTACATTTGCTTTTATTGGCTGTCCATGCCACCTCCAGCACCAGGAAGCAGATGGGACTTCCTTTCCATCCGGCTGCCGAGCAGGAAATGTTTGACTCTTCGACAGCCATGAACAGACAGCCAAGAGCTGTGGTGGAAGAGCACGACAGGAACTGACAGGCGCTCAGTCACTGCAGTCACTTCCGACTGGCGGCCCATCAGGGTTGCACATGCACTCTGTTATCCTACCCAAAACTGAGCGTTCTTAAAGATTAGGAATGTTGACCTCAGGTACAAATGGTGGAAATGGGACTAATTAGTCTGGAAATCTATCTTGAGAAAAATCACTTGCTCGCAATATCCAGATACCCACAGTGCCAAGATCATACTTACTCTAGACTACATGCTTCCTGTCTCCTTTGTTCTATGGCATTTTTTGATGCAAGTCCACACCACATTTTCATTGTGTAACCCTCCCTAATTAAATTTGAAATTTGGTTTTGCTTTCTTGCTACATCATTACAGGGGAGATGTTTCTCATCGGGGTACAAAAAAAATAAAAAGCCCACCTGGGCCTCACTAAGGAATAATTCTGCAAAGCATTCAAATTCAGAATGAGCTACTGTGAGTTCTGCAATATAGTGTATTTCTGGAGTCTAACATGAAATTGCATTATCATGATTTTCCAATTAATTCTACACAGATCTATAAATACAAATACGAATCTCCCATAATATTAATATTAGTATCAACTAAACAGAGAAAACATCTTTAGAGATCATAAAGTACAAGTCCCCTACTCAAGGCCAGGACAACTAGACCACGTTGCTCAGAGGCACGCCCAGATAGGGTTTGAACAGTCTCACTGGGTAACTTCTTTCAGTGTTTGATCACACTCAGTGTAAAAAGGTTTTTTCTTAATGTAAATGGAGTAAATGGAATTTCTTGTGCTTCAATTTGTGCCCACTGCCATTTGTGTATTCAGTGGCTACAACTGAAATAACAGTAGTAAATATACATCATGCTAATACAAATACATTAAATATCCAGATTTAAAGGCATAAAGAAAGAAACCATGAGTCAAACAAAATGGGATGTATTATACCTGAAGATACAGCACTTTTAGATTTAGGACAGAAGAAATTATTAGACCAATTCATGTGATCCTAGAAATCACAGGCTAAGTAGTCTCATCTGGGGATTCCTTTATCGAGACTTAATTTTATGTTGTTGAAAAGAAAATCTGATCATGAGAGCACAGAAGGCTAAAATAGTTACATGTTGAATTAATTAGGAACTGGAAAACATTTTGCACTCTAAATTTCCTCCTCTTTATATGGATGGACACTGGTCCACCTAGTTTAGGTACCTAATCTATTTATTCATGCATTGATTTTCTATTATATGTTCTTTATATGTTCTTAGTTTTGTTGTTGTTTTTTTTTTTTTTTTTTAATTCCCAAGGCTCTGCACTGCATACTACAAATGAGAGGAAAGTCCTGCATGAACACCTACTTTATCCAGTTCTCTGTCAGGGTGGTTGGAAGTCTGAGCACTGTATACAGATCCTGATGAAATTCTGTTTCAAAACTAGACTGATTTTTCTACTTCTGGTTCTGTAAACATTTTTGACATTCATATTGTCTCCTTTACACTTCTTTGTGATGGGCTCTGTCTTACTTTCAGCCTTCATGACTATTGGTGAGGTCATATCTAATCTGTTTTGCCTCTAAGTAGCTGGTCTCTTAGCCTTTTGTAGATCGAGAAACAAGTGGTGGTCCATTCCCCCCCAGAGTGGATAGTTATATTTTGGGTGTATATTGAAGCAGTCTTTGTACATGAAGCATTTAATTTTCTCTACAGTCAGGAAAGGTGTTTTTCAGCATCACTGGAAGCAATTCTGTTAGCCAAAGTCTGTATGTGGTTTAAACTAACTGGATCTCACCATGTGTCTCCTAGGAAGACTGTGATTACTTTGTGCCTCTGCATGATTTCTGCTCTATTTCCAGACCACCGATTTACACTTCTGTATTATGTAGCTTAGTGACAACATTGATTTTATGATAAATTTTTTGGTCTGAAAGGTGCTCTCAGAACATCAAAATCACCTATGCTGTACCACAATCCTACCTCTTTGCATGCACCTTTTAATTGCTGAAAACTAATTTTCCACAGACGTAACAGCAGAGACTCATCGGTATAACACAAACCACAGCAGAATACAAAAACGAGCTTTAGAGCATTTCTTCCTGTAATTTAAAAAAATACCTTGAATCAACTTACTGACCATGTAAGAGTTGAAATGAAAGTACTGGGAAATAAATAGCCTCTATTTAGCCATGTTACAGCTATTTCTGCCTCTTCATGTTGCTAAAATATACCCAACAGAACTGCCAGCCCTTAACAAAAACAGATCAGTGATTAGTGTCAATTAATTCCTTGACATCTGGGAAAAACTAAATCATATCATGACTGCTAAGGAGTCAAGTAGTTCTATCTGACATTCAGTTCTATCATTGTATGAAGCACTCAGAAACTATGGCTTACATGTATTCTGAGGTGACGTGTTAACAAGGCTAACATATTAACAATGACCTGCCCTGAGGTGCTGACAAGCAGTAGCTATTAATTCTATGTGAATTATAGTTTATCTCCTTGTAAATCTCAGATAAATATCTGAGATTTCAAGCTGTCCAGTACTAGAGAAGTGAATGATGAGACATTAATTAACTATTCATATTTCAATTTCCCTTTTCACTACATAAATACAGCTAGTTGCGAAAGAAATGTCTAAATGGTGTGTGACACTAACTCTGTGACTATTTGCAAAGAATGGGTGAAAGATTGCAATACTGCCCAGCAATATAACAATTCAGAGGTCCTATGATTTCGGTTTTGTCATGTTTGTCTTGCTTTAACTATGATTTGATGGTTTTTTGTAATGTGGACTCACACCTAGCAATAATTCACTTGAAGAAAGGTGTTAGATCTGATTGCATACCATTATTAGGTCTCCTGCAGTATTACTTGGAAGAAATCTTAAGGAGGTAATGATGGAAACCAGCAGGTAGAGTTAAGAGTTTACATATGTAAAATATGTGATACTGACTGGATCAGATTCTGGCAAGTCGAGATTAAAGAATTTTCTCGATGTAGTCATAGAAAAAAACAATTCAAGTATATTCCATCAAACTCCTTATCAGATGATAAGGACTATATCTAAAATAATTTTATCTACATCTAATATGATAATAGAACATTAAGAGCACTTCAAATATCTCTGCTGCAAGTACCTAAATTAAAAGGTATACTAGCCAACTCTTAGAAATTCTACACTGAGCTGAATTCTTAATTTCTAGTACTTCAAGATTAAGTCACATCTGAAGAAGCAGAAGTTTTCCCTTGAAACCTAGACTGAAACTTCACCAGTCATTTACTGTCAACATTATAATGTGTGAGGCAGATGTGCTTTACAGAAACAGAACATTAAGAAGCTCTTCAGTTTTTCAGTGAAAATGCTTGAGAAAACTGCTGTAGGTTAGTTCTATCTCAAATGTGAAGTCAAGTGCCCAAATTTACAGCCTACCCATACTTAACAAGAAGTGAAAGTTTTACAGATCATTTGGTCATTGATGAGCTGAGGAAGATCAACGTTGAGTCTTGCAGGGACTAATACTAGTAAGGAAGGGACACACAAGACTTTAAATGTCCTATGGTTTCATATCCCAGTCTTCCTAAGGAACATGTGAAATACAGAGAAAAATTGTTGGGGTTAATATGGTTATATTTTCTCTACAGAGCAGATAGAATAGGACTTACAATTTCCTTGTTTATGTGAGAATCCCTTCTGTTTCCACTGGCAAGATACTCTGACAGTCGATTACGAACAATTTATATTCCATTATATTCTAATGGAAGTACATGTAACGTTAGGAGATTGAAAAATAGACTTCAGGTCACTTAGCTATCTTTTAGTATTCACTATAATGAAGACTTAATTTTCCATGAGTTAGTTCAAAATGCTGAACTGGTATAGTGGATCTCTATTTCTTCTCTTTGGCGAAAACATCTAATATTATGATTTTGTGATTTAAGTGACACTATGTCTAAAAACTTTCCAATTTAATTAATTACTCTATGTTACCAACAACCCACTGCAAAATTAAGCATTCTGGAATTGCATCTTGTTTGTCTGTTACAGAAACACCATACAATCAAGTATATATACCAATAAAAAGCCAAAACCTCTTGAGTGATATAATTAGCTATTGTCTCCTCATTCACAGTTCAGTATCTTTCCTGGTAAAATAATTTTTAAATTGGCTAAAAATTAACACAATTTACACTTTAAAATTTATTTAGTCTGTATATGTGCATAAAAATAATCGTCTCTGTTCTATCTTCTCTTTTCCGTGACGTAGTTACTGTCTCTCCTGATTAAGTTATTCATCAGGAAGAAGGCATCATGAAGGATGAATAGTAGAGTCAATATTTTTGGAACAAAATGTTATGTTATTACTCTACGTTGATGAATTTTACGCTAATTTTAAAAGAGGCCATCCAATGTGTTGCAGAAATTTACGGAATACTTGGGGCATAATGGAGGTAGTGGACAGTGCGTGGTAGAGGGTCCTGAAGAAAAACATTGAGCTGAACCACGGAACGCAGCTCTAGCTGAAGTACTACTGACAGATATAACTAAGACAGATGAAGTATTTTCATTTAAAATTCATTCTGTCAATCATTCTGAAGATCACTCTGAAAATTTCAGTTCTTGAGTTGAGATTATGCAAATGTGATTTCTCCTTGTAGGACAAATAGAAATACTTGCAGGTTTGAGAACAAATGGTTCATCTTTTTCTTTTCTTGTAGACAAGCAGCTAGTCACATATAAAGCAGATCTTTTGATTTGCAGAATAAAACCCCTGTGGCAGCACACCGAAAAATTATACTTTGCATACAGGTGTGTATTTGAATACTCAAGAGAACACTTTTTTCATTTCACCTAGCTGCAAGTTTTTGAAAAATGGTGTGAGACTTCATGACAGATAGTGCAACACTAATTATACTCCTAACAAATTTGGGACAATACTTTGAAGAAGCAAAAAAGGTTAGATTTCTCACTGGGCACATTCCAGTATGTGTATTAATAATATTTACTAAATGATTTAGGTTTCTTCACAAGCTTCAGTTGAGACACAAATTACTCCTTCTTGTTCAGAAATCAACATTTGTTGCAATAAGGTGCCATCTCATTGGATGAGATGGGTCTCTGGAAATCATAGAATCATAGAATATTCTGAGCTGGAAGGGGATCCACAAGGATCATTGAAGTCCGACTCCTATGTTTCATTTCAGGCAGTCTTTGATTGCTACAGAAAGAAACGCCTGCTCTGTGTTTTTGAATATTTACTGATGAGAAAAAATAATAAAGCATATAATAGTGGATATGCTACATTACTTCTGCTTTTAGGTATAGGTTCATGTTGCATAACCTTCAGTTTTGCGATCACGTATCTGATTCTACACAATACTCATCAGCTAAGATCAGCAAAACTTCCTTTCAGGGGTTCCTGAGTGCAGACTGCAAAACTCTGAGCAACAAAGTCACAGACAAAGCCCTGTATGATTCAGGCAAACAAAACCTTACCCAAGTAGGAGGTTTCCAGAGGTACGTCAGGTGACATAAGGTATGGTGCACAAACAAATCAGTGTTTAAGAGCTTTCTAAAAGCTCCTATGTCCAATCTGGTATATCTGACTTTGCGTAAAATTTTGGAAATATTACATGACAGTATACTGGTCGCTGTGAACATCTTAATTTCAGCATTTTGTGCCTGGTATATTAACCATGACTTCATAAAGTTCTTCCTGGGCATGTTTTTCTGTGTTTGGTTGTACGCAAAAAAGGGATAAGATACCGAAAACTTGACAAGTTATGGTGCAAAACATCTTGCCTTCTGCTTCTTGCCACACAAACATCATATTTAAGGAAACATGAAGCAATAACACTGAAAAATAAGACTTCCATCAAGTGTACCAGCAATTTGTTCCAAATAATAAGTATGTGTCTGAATGCAAAACTTGGGCTGTCTTTTATAGTTGGTATGCACATAGAAAACCAAAACAAAAAAAAAACAGACTAGAAGGTTTCAAAACTACTGCTTTAGCGTCCAAATACTATTTTGGGCAGCATACAAAATCCAAGCCAAACAAATGAAAATAACAAAAGTGGGACATGTCTTGCGTTTGTTTAATTCGCTGCACCCATATTCAATCTCGACTTGAAAATGAGAAAGCTTGAATGGGTTACTGTGAGCCTCTTCATTCTGCATAAATTCACTAAATTAAAAACATGTCTAACTTTCATGTGTTTCGGCACTTTTCACTGTGAAGTAAAAGCCTCAGCCTCAGACAGATTCCAAATCAAAGTCCAAGCCTCAATGCTACTGATCTCATGATCAGCTGTGAATTCTACCACTAAAGCATATGATTTTTGGGCGTCTTACCAACTGACAGGACATGGAAGTCTGTAGTTACAGGACACAGGAGCACATTTAATTATTTTTTCAGCATTTAGACCTAAGAAAACATCTTCAAAATTTTCATGGCATGAAATGTCATCTATGGGTATTGACCAGCACAGAAGTACAGAGAAAATCACGTAATATTTCCACAGATAGCAGTAGACCGATTCCTCTCATAAATCTCCCCTTTTTGTATTGTGTGGTGAATACACAGCTTGGTATGAAAGTATAAAATAATGATTTTCATGCAATTGATTTTTAATAAACAGGGCAGTATCTTTGACATTCCTAAGAATGAGTTTTTCTGAGCATTGGCCAAATTATCTATAATAAATGGTTATTAAAATAAAATACCAATTTATTTAATTGCTGCAAATTGCAGTGTTGCATGTATAACTACTGTGAATTACTCACTGCCCCAGCCTTATCTTGCTTCTATGAACAATACTAATGACATCAATGGGAAGCCACTTAACAGAGATAAATATCTATTTAATGGGAGCCTAATTTAAGAATTTAAGAAAGTTTAACTATTCCCTGTGATCCATACCAGGTGTGCCTGTCAAAATGAAGCAGCCCATTCAGCAGTCTTTATTTCAAAGTGATTCTGTGAGAGGCGAATAACTTTCTTTGCTGTTTTGGGAGGTTTTTTCATTCCAGTACCATACTTTTAAGTAGGAAATAAGAACATACCTCAGTCTGTGGGGCTTTCTGGACTGGCATCCTGAATGCCTTGAAGTAAACTCCTTGGGGAGGTCAAGGTGACCTTTCAAGGTAGTGCACTTGAGTACAAGGCATAATCCTTGAGCAGGCCAAATTAAGATTATTTACGTAAAAACACAGCTGTCTTGATAAAGGAAGCCATATAGTTTTGTCAGACTACAATATTTAGCAGCATGCTTGAGATCTCTCATCCTGTTGCTTCAACCCTATCACCCTAGGAAGGAAAAAGAAAACAAATACAAAAGAATGGAACTCAACCTCAGCAAAGTAAATAAATGCCTTTTGCATAGTAATACTGTTAACAGAGCTGCCCAGCTACATAGATGTAAATCCTTCCATTCTTGCATTGCAGCAGGTAAAAATACTCCCCTTGCTGTCTTTGCAAAAGTTAAAAAGCCTTTGAGCCTGGGAAAGAATTTTGTAGTTCTTTTTTTGTTTGTTTTCTCTAACCAGTTTCACCGCTTCTCATCTGTGAGAGAACATGAAAGTCTTTTGAAGACTGATTCTCCCCAAAACTATTCTTAAATAAATAAACCACTAAAACACTTGTTAAAATGTTTTCCTCTTCAAGACAGCACATCCTTAGGTGTAATACAGGGTAAGGTTTGCTAAGCTCAGACCCAAAATAAGTATCACTGGTTCCTACAGAAAGTCTCTATATGCATATGAACTCCACTGACATTCCAAACAGACAAAATCCTTATAACTGGTATTAAATGGTGCCATATAGAAATTTTCAGTCTCTAGAGGGGTGTTTTTTATATTTATGGTAGCATTTTTTTCTCTTGCAATACACTATAGCCAATAATGAAATACCAAAATTACTACTGAATAGATACTTTGTGATTTTAGATACCAAAATTTTTCTGAACATTGTCCCTTGGTTATGCTGCTTCAACCACTTGAAACAAGCTTAATTCCTGATGTACCAGTATATACTCCACAAGTTCATGTTTAAACTATCAATTGAAAGGCTAGCTAGAATCAGAAGCTGCAGTAACTTTTTGGTAACCCAGCAGCTGCATGTCTAGAATACTCTGGTAGCACTTATCTATATTTTGGTAACAAACTATAAATAGCTCTATCAATTAGACCTATCATTAATGTTTTCGAATTTCTATGACATAGAAATTCAGATTATCAGTTTTATATAAAGCATTTGATACTTAAATATGTATATAAGTTTGCTGGTTTCATCAAAAATATTTAAAAGCAAACATGGCTCAAAATCAACCTGGCTAAGGTTCTGAAAGGCAACTTCCATTCAGTGCCCTGAAGCCATACTAAACCTCATGTGATCTGTATTCCAGTTACAGTATTGTGGCAGAAATCTCCCCCAAAGAGGACATTCTAACATGATGATGTATCTATGTATAGTAATGGCAAATCAAATTTAAGAAGACCATAGGAGCAACATTAATCACAAGTATGAAGAATACGAAAATTGGGCAAAAACTACAATAGTTAATATCTTCAGAAAAAAAAGAAAGGAAATGTAGAAATCTAAGATCAAATCTGAGAGAAATGATTACTGTAATAAATATGCAAACAAACCAAAAATTATTCAGGAGAACAACGCAGCCTGACATAGTTGCAGCAAAATAGCTAAAATTTGCCAAGATGTTTTTGAAGAACCCAATTCCCAAATATCCTGTATCTCAAGCTGAATAAATTGACTGACCCAGAACACCATCTGCCTTCAACACTATTTTCTCAGTTAATGAACTTCTGGAATGTATATATAATATGAGTAGTAGTTAGTAGTTAACAAATACAATGAATGCGATAGGCTTAAATGAATATAATTGTAGTAGATAAGTATATGAAAATAAAACTTCCTGTCTAGAGCAACAAACCTCCAAGATTACTTGTCATCCTGTGAAACAAGGCAAAGCCCAAACAGTGTAGGCAAAAGCACCAAAGAGATATGTCTATTACATGCCTACAATTGAAGAATATTGCAGGTACGTTAAACATAGTATTTTCCAATATCATGGAAAATTGAAGTGGATGAGAAAATCATTCCTCTTCTCACTTCAGGAGAAAGAAAAGAATTCTAGAAATCTGCAGTGGAAGGATAGCACTACTGTTATTATCTCTGACTACTAATTTGGTGATGTTAGAGTCAAATAATGTGACTACTTGTTTCTGACGGTAAGACACATATTAAAGGGATTTTCAGGTATATCTTTCACTTTCTGGTATATGAGTACACAGACCTCATTTGTGCCATTAAGAGGCAAGGAAATGAATCTCAAGTTTGAAAAAAAGAAAAGCAGTCTGTTTTTTCAAAGCACATTTTGAAACTTGCAGCCCCCCCTCAGAGAAAGCAGCAAGAAAAAGACAAAGGCATTTCAGTGTAGGTACAGATCTACAGGTACTAGTTAATGAAGATACTATCAGAATTTTTAAACTCCCAGAGCCTTTCAGATATAAAAAACTAATATGCAATGTTGTTTGCGTATGTTAAGTGCTTAAGCATTATGCTCGAGGAAAAAGAAATCATTGGTGATTCATGACCACTGAGATTACTGAGAGCCGCACACAGAACTCTGAGGCACTCTGATCTTCATACTAAATCTTCACAAATACAGTTTAAGCAAACCACTAATGTGCACAGCTGCATTTTAAGCAAAGCCACTCTTTGAGCGTGAAAATATGGCAGATTAACAGGATTCTCAACTCATTTTGAAGAATCAGCAAAGTTAGTTACAACCCCATATTAAAAAAAGAACTGGGAAGAACTGCAAAGCAATAATTTACTGAAAGAAATGGATATCTGCATAGTCCCTGTTCAGGTGATCAGAAAATAGTGAAGGTATTGCACAGGTCTCACAAGAATGATGGAATTACAAAGATGAGATAAAGAAGCCAGAAGCAAAAATAATGAACACCCAGAGCACTGCAAATAAAACTATCTCTGATGTAGAAGCCTGTAGTCTGAATGCAAGGAGTCATAAAATGCCCCCAAATTATAAGTGAGATGTCCAAGCAGATGAACAACTGTTATATATATGCAGACATTCATCTAGCTACAAAGACAGTGAAAATTTGCTATAATGTTTTTACAAGTCTTTCAGCAAACCAGGGGTGGACTTCTCAACCAATCTACAAACCCAATTACAGTTTCACTTCAGAGCACTGTCCACGCTTGTGAAAACTAGATAAAGTATAAAATACTGCTGCAGTCCACATTATAGCAAAACCAATGAAATATTTCAATAAACACAAACCTTATCTGATTTCAGCTGACAGAATCTGAGAGAAGACAGACCATTTTCTATTTGCTATCTTGCCACAGAGCAAGTCACCATTGAACACAAATAAATTGGTTATTCAGGTGACTCGATTCTTTTTAATCAAAATGGAATCAGAATTGATCCATTCCTGCAAAGAGATGTAATAACTAATTAGTGTTTATGATGAAACATTGCCTAGTCAAAGTATTTTCAAACGGTTCTGAAAAATGACTGTTGTGTATACATTCTGCCTTATAAATACACCTTATTCTACTGGCAGTGGCAAATAACTCAGAGAAAAGAAGCCAGATGAAGGTCAAAGCCTATTCTGGCAGCCAAGCTAATGACTGCCCAGACATTGGTTGTGTCAAGCTAGACAAAACCAGACATCTCCTGAGTGTAAACCAAACACCTTCCATTAGGCTTCATAACTCCTGGTCATAAGGATTGAACTTGAGCTAGTTGCAAAAAGAGCAGCTTGACTTTTTTTACATATTTTGATGGCAATGACTGATTTGGGCCCTTACTGTATCCTACAGTGATATCTGATGCAACGGTTGTATTGTAGCTATCCAAGTGGGGATGCATGGTGTGACATGACCCTGGAATGTGATGCACATGCCTTGGATATTGAATAAAGATAAGCATGAAACAAAGAGGAGGAGAGATGGCCATTCAGATGGACTTGTCAATACTGCACTACCACGCCACTGAGCTATGACTGGTAATCAGCAGCATGTTTGGAGTGTGATATGTGGTGTTAGCAAAGACCGTGGTGCCTGATCAGAACAGCCATGATTCAGTGAGACCGAGCCCACTGCCAAAACCCTCTCCAGCTGTTCCCTGAGTGTCAGAGGGCCATGCAGACATGGGATTGCATCTCCTATAAATGATCAGATGGTGCCCAGCTGGCCTTGCAAAGAACATCAGAGTTTTCCGCTCCAGAGGGGAAGGTTAGTCTTTCATGTTTCTGGTGCTGCCTCTAGCTCTTCCTGGCACTCACTAATCCTAAAGTGTTACAACAACCTGCTTTGCAATACTGGCACACACAGGATTTCCCTTCAGATGGCGATAGAGCTGAAAGAAGCAGATTTGTTTATTCTCTCAGAGAAGTACCCAGAAATAGATCTGAAATCGATTTGGAAACAGGCAATACTCTGTGTGGGAGTCGCTCTGTAGAGAAGAGTACCATCAAGCAGCATTGTTGTTTAAATTAATTTGCCTGCTTTAGTTTCTAGATAATAAATGATCCAGGGAAACAATTATGAGATGCTGTACTAAAAAATTCCCTAAGAAAAAGGGGAAAAGGATATTTCAGCAGCAAACATGCAAGGAAGTAGGCTTAATGGAAGACTAAATACAGGGAGACTTATAGTTTAAAGAACTATCACATTAATGGGGTTGTTAACTGTAGGGAATGATGAAAGGCTAGGGGACTCCTAAGACATGGAAATTTTCCATTTCAAAGACCGTGATATAGAGAATTATCGAGAAATCCTGGCCCTTCACTCCTTCACACACCCTTCAAGGTCAAGTATTCCCTATAAGCCCCTCAAAACACAAACACAAGTTAGAGAACAGCGTTTTGAATGAAACAGCCGCTTTAGAAGGATGAGTTAAAAATGTAAAGAGTATGAAAGTTTTTGCAATTTGAAAAGGAGGGGATGAGCCTCTAAAGGTGGAGGAAACATGGATTAATACCCCATGATACTGATAAAACATGGATTCACCTTTCTTTCACCAGGGCTTTGTGGTTCTTGTAACTAAGATGCGATATAATATAGATAAACACATCTCACAAAATCAAGATTATGCAAGACAGCGAGCTAAAGAAGATGAATAATTGGTTTTTCCCCTCAGACTCTTGCTTAACTGAAAGATGCAGACTTTTTTAAGTCTGTGGTGCATACGAAATGAAAATGGTAGGAATGACTGATACTAGAGCAACAAAATCACCTCAAATTAGTAATTCACTCATTACATACAACGTTATACAAGGTTTTAACAAAAATTATTGCCTCAATATATTAAAGGCACTCAGCATGCCTAGTAATTTGCAGTAGAGTGAATGGACAGTTTTTACTGTACCTTCTCACACTGAATTGCTTAAGTTTGAGATGTCCAGTAAGCTTAATTAGTTAGAAAGTGAGAAAGGCTGAGGGAGATACTGAAAACAAAATGACACAAAAACCTAGTGTTATACACCTCCTATTACCATCAAGTATCAGAACAGAAAGTCTAAAAAAAGTCACATTACAAAAAAATGTAGATTTTTAAAAACCAGTCACAAATTTATATGTTTTTATTCTTATTTTGCTTGCTCTAACAATCTATTCTGTAGTATAAAGCTATGCATGTGGCACCTTACAAACACAGTATTATAATCATGAAAACTTCACCTTATCTGCAGATCAGAAGAGGCTGACACAGAGAGGCAATGGGTAAGGCAAGATGCTTCACTGTATTTTAGGCTTCTATATTTCCTTTCCAGTTCTAAGAGAAATAAGCAGATACTAGCATACAAGGAGAAGTAAATTCCAAAGGAGGAATTTTCACATCAGCATAATTATGTCTTACAAAAATACATATTTTTTTCTTTCTAGAATATAAGAAAGAAGGCATTCACAGACCAAATACACCAACAGTTGTTGAAAAGATCTCAGGACCTTCTCTAACTAATTGAGACACTGAGATGTGGTCTGATCAACCGTATTTCCCTTAGTCACCTGTAAATGATAATCCCCTTCAGTCCCTTGTTAGCCTATAAAACTGTTCAAACAACTTCCCTGAGAAGCACCACACCAAGAGGACTCGGCTGAAAAGTCAATAGCACTGAGTGACCTTAAAATAGGAGCACATCAGCTGCTGGCCAGATTATTCCACTGGTAACAGCCCAGCACCTGTTAGGGTTTGTTACGATCCACTGGCCACGTGCAGGTTTCTATTAACCCTGCCTTTTTTCCTGCTGCCTCACAGCGATGATATCACACAATACTCAGCAATTTTTCCGCCAGCAGGGAGGGCATTTGATGGTCAACACACGGTGATATAAAGCAAAGGAAGATTTACTGATAATACCAGATTAATTGCTTGCCTGGCCTTCAGGATTTTTTTCAGATGATGCATATTTCCCCATCAAAAATATAAAAAATGTCAATATCAGAAACTGCGGAAGTGGCAACTACATGGAATATAAATGGAATCTGTATTTTAGAAGGAGATACTGTGTAACCTAAGAACTATTGTTCTACTGCATCAGGTATCTAATTATGAAGACTGATAATGACTGTAAATGCTTAAAGTTTCTCATGTAAGATCAGGCACTCTTAATACCTTTTTTAAAAAAAATTTAAACTACTATTTAAAGTAGTGTTTGCTGTCATCCTATCAGCCAGTAACCATAGCCATACAGTTCAGTGTTTAAATATGACTGTTCAGTGCAAGGGAATTTAATTGTTTTGGTCAACGTCCCAGGCAGCCTCAAGAGACATGTGAGATGCCTTCCAGGTTAAAAGGGGCAAGACAGAATCTGTACGTTACGTAAGGTTTGCTCAGTAACACAGCAATTGCAAAAGGATTAAAAGTGTATCTCTACCCTTTTGATGAGCCCTTTCAAGGCCAGTGTAAATGTGATTTAATCATCCACATAACCTAGAGTCGGGCAGAGCTAAGGTCCTGAAACAATCTGGTAGTGGTAAACTGTGTTCCAGAATCCAGGCATTTGTGAGAAAGTAGAAGTATCTCTGTGCTGTGCCCCACTGTACTGTAGAGATACACCCCTAAATCTGACAAGCCCTCAGAATTAAATTGTCTTACTGCTGTTCTTAATATTCAGCGTGGATGAAATTCAACTGCTAACAAAAGTCAAAGTCACATTCATCTTTAGAATAATCTATTTGAAGCCTATGTCCCCAAGATTATTTGCCCTTAATTTGCAAAGCAAAAAGCTCTTTATTAGCTAAAGAATCTCTGAATCCCACACTACAAATTCAAAAAAAACTTTTGCAGCTATTCCTAAAATTGAATAGATTAAACCTCAGTTAGATAAACCTGAAGATGACAGTGATAAGTAAATTGCTAATGTGAAGACAGTGAATTTAGAAAGCCCTTCTGTTAAATAAGAGTACATGTAAGTACATCCATTTATCATAATTACTAACTTCTACTAGGGGAAAGGATGTTCTCTGAAGTTGAGAGAAGCTGTTTAAACTTTTTTGGGCAGAAAGTATTTGAAATACAGATATATCAAAAATGATAGAAGTTAATGCTAACAGGCGCAAGAAAATTTTGCCTTTAAACTGAAAGCATAATTGTTAAGTGAACCTATCCTTAAGTTATGGTAAACTGGTTTATACTATGGAGGGGATGAAGTCATATGCTGTCCATGTATGCAGCTGTCATTAACGAAACAAAATACATTTTCTGTAAGTTAACCATCACACATCATACATCACATATCAATAAAATTTCTGCTTCATCTTCAGATGAAATATAAATGTTGTTCCAATAAAAGGGAGGATCATGGCAAGATGGGGAAAAGCCTATGCCTAAAACAATGGATGGGAACTTCTTCCTTATGAAGAGACTACAAAAAACAACAATAAAAGCTATGAACTAAATTGTCGATTACTACTTGCAGCTGGGTTACTTGAAAAACAGAGAAAGTCCAAGGTGACTTCTTAGTTGAAAACAACATCCTGGTGTACATAATAAAGTTCATTTCATCTCTGGGTACCAACCCACACGGTGCTCGTGTGACACAGACTTTTATCATATTTATGGAAATCAATATAATATAGGAAAGAGTGAGATATGGCTCCTGTAGTTAATATATACCAGATATTCCTTCCATCGCACTGTCCTAGTGTTAAGAGATGCTAATGTAAACATTTAAGTAACAAGACACTTTCTTTTTCACTCCCGATGTACAAAGTCCAATGGTCTCTACATAGGAACATGTATCACAGATGTGATCTCTTTTGTTAGAGATCCTGAAAATGAAATTCTGGGTTAAAACTAGGTCTGTATTAACAAATTAACATGCTAAGCTCAGACATGGTATTATTCCTAACAAAATTAATTTCAAAAAGCTGAGGTTACTAAATACAAGCAAAACATTTATTTGTAAAACCATTTAAAGAAAATAACAAACTGAAAAGCAAGGCCAAACTTATTTACACATTTCCAGAGAGAGATGAGTCATTAAAATACTGGTTTGCTGCTTAAATGTTACTCTGATGAGTGTTTAGGAGAAACCCCACATCTAAAACCCCTGTGCTTGTTAATTCTTTCCACATAAAAGTTATTTTATAGTGTATAACTTCAGGAAAGAGATTATGTTCAGCTTGGTTTTATATTAGCATGGGTATAGATGTTAAAAGCAATTAGCAAGAAGGCACTGAGACTTCCTGGGTAACACAAAGGTTTATTGTTTCAGAGATTTAGATTCTTTTCTCTTTCCCTGACTTCTTTTGAAATGCTGAAACTCAGTTATTAACCTTTCAAACTTTCCACAAAGCTTCATTTCTTGAACAATTACATGCTCCTTATATGTAAAGAAAATACGTAACAATTAAACAGAGCTTTTCTCCTCAGGCCTCCTCCACCTCTAAGTTCAAATTCTGATTCTGTTAATTTAAGGTGGGGGTTTTTTTGAATTTAACTTTAGTGGCACACAGCTGGTGGCTTTTTTCATGTGACTGACTTCAGCCTTCAGAATATGTGAGAATCCTTTTGAAACCAAAAGTGTGACATTTACCTGGGTGGTTAGAAACCCATGTTTTGGAGATGTAAGATCAAGTACTAGTCCTTGCCCTAGAATTTGACTTCTCATTACAGAGAAATTACTTTGCTCTATATCCTTTTCTACTCAATGCTAATTAGAGTTTAAATCCTATTATAAAGTGAATAAGATAAATCCTGTTGTAAAGATGAGTTTAATCTTGCCATAAGACATCAATTTGACTCTTCAATGCTCAAAAGTTTGTGAAGTTTTCAGAAAAGCTCAAGAAAAAGGTGATTTTCAAGGACAAGCACAGTAGGATTTTAAAGAATTTAAAAGCATGTGAGAACAGTTCAAGATCCAAATTTTTATCAGTTAGGGAATGAGAGGGGGAAAAAATGGACATGGTACATGTTCATGTTGATTTTCTTTACCTTCTTTCCCTACTAGTACATCCCTTGAATCATGTTGTACTATTTTCCAGGTGTGGTATTATTTAACCTGAGACCTATAGGTGCTGGAAAAGTTTGGACCTGTTGCTCAAAACCAAAAATGTTTTGCAAGAATACTGGTTTTGTCATTGCAGGAAATCTTGCTATTCAAAGGTAAATAAGCCCTAAGTATAATTACAGAATCAGTATTTTCAGATTTAGAATTACTTTGAAAATCAGATTTAATTGAAAGCAAAAAAAGAGTCTGACTCAGAAAAATATGCATATTGTTTTTATTAACTGATCTATCCTGTGAAAAAATAACACACTGTATCCCAAACTACAACTTTAAGATTTGATGTCTCTTTTTTTCAAAGCAAGTGTGCTTTATACAATGGGAGACAGATGTTTCCCTGTTTTTGTATAATTAAGTTTACTAATTTAGATCTCAGTTTATTATTCAGATGTTTGATGTTGTAACTGAGCTATATTTAACTATTGATCATTAAAAGAAAGGAAACAATGTAGTGTATTTTAACAACTACATTGTGAACAACTTGGTTTAACAAATAGTTTTTAACAGACAGATTTGGAGATGCTAATGTATTTATGACTTTGTGTATGACTATACTAAGATGGCTAAAAGTAATTTAGAAGTACATTCTGTTATACACAGTACAAACCATGGATTAAAAAATTGAAAGGAAAATGGGTTAATACAAGATAGAAATAGAAAAATCCCACAAAACTTTTACACTGAAACAGAAGAGGGTTCTGTTTCATGCTACCTCCAAAATTTTACTGATTATATTTTTTATTCTATTTTAACTAGGAATCTGACAAACAATCAAAGTAATCTATTTTCTAATAATGCAGGTTACAACTAAATCTCCAAGACTTCAGCTGATGGAACACAGAGGAACCATAGCTCGTGATTAATCTTGGTGGTTATGGGAAATACTTTTCAGAGGAGGGAAGAACTGTTACTCCTCAAGACTCTTTTTCCACATTCAGTAATTAATCTTCCAAAGATATCCCGCTCTCATCTTCCAACCCTCTTCCTGAGGTTCTTTTCTGCAAGAAGATTGGGGAACATATTCTGGATCCCTGCTCAAATTCCCCAATGGGCCTGGCCTCAGATTCTCCATAATAAATAAGCCAAACTCTTGGAATCGCTTCTAAAAAGGTTTTCAAAAGTTCATTACGTAAGTTATCATCTATCTCACATTACTCTAACCTCGTGATGCAAATGTCAGCATGCTAATGGATAGGTCATGTCCAACTTTCTCCCTCATCATATGGCTGGGCAAGAAGGGACTTACACAACCATTCACTGTAAATGTTTCTGCTACAGCTGAAGCAACCAGAAGACTAACGTGTCTATTTATAGTATTTCCAATTATGTGTGTATTAAATAGCAGTGGCACTTAATATGTGTTTTAGAATAACTTCCTTTTCCACTGACAGTTTTTTTTCCAAGCTGTCTCCAATTATCTCGAGAAGCTGGGCTCAACATACTAACATACCACTCACACATATGCTTAGGACAGTCTCAGAATAGTAATGTCACTCTGCCTGGAGACTGGCAACTTTAAAAGAGATGTTCAGATACCGCCTCAGGTAACCTAGAGAAGTCACGAACACATGCAATGTACATTCAGCATGATTGTCTTTCAGCTCCTCCTTTTTCCTAGTTATCCCACTGTAGGAAACCTACAGTGCTTTGCTCACTATTACTCCTTCTGTTAGCAGTCCTTCAACCTTTCAAAATAAGATTTTGACATTCACTTCTACAGTTCCATTCAGACTGTCACAAAATTCTGTGGAATTCTGTGAATTGGTTCTTGATTTTTTTAAACATCATCTTACAGACTAGTATGAAAGATTTTTTGACATAAGCATTAAAATCCAGACTGAGTTTTGGTATGAGAGCAAGGAAATGTGGGAACAAAAGCTGTTTCAAAATGGTGGTAGGAGGAGATTAAAAAACAAAAATCTCCTTTGCAGAGGCAGTATTTAAAAGGCCCAATGTACCGCTTGTTATTTAAATTTATTACCAGAAATTACGTAGCCAGAATAAACTAGCAATTGCATAAAGTGTGTCAAATTTTGTCATATTAAGTAACTATTATATTCATTGATTTAAATGGGGTTATAAAATACCACTGATTGACAATTAAATATTTAACCCTCTGAATCCAATATTCCTTTTCACATATTTTGAAAATCTTTCAGTATCAACAGTGGTACTGTTGTTGCCGTTTGACCTCTTCCAGGAAGAAATCATACGAAGCTAATTTTGCTCTGAAAAACTGAGGACATAAAGAGAAGAAAGCAGAGAAAGAAGGTGTAACCTTCTGCTTCATAGTCAGCAGTAGCAAAAACAATTAATTTCATATTTAACTACTTGACAGCTCTACCTTTAAACATTACGGTCACCTTGTTTGAACAGAGGATTGCTTTCATAGCACTGAAGTGGAAAAATGTGCATTTACATTTTGAATCCTAAGGAAGACTCTCAGTGTTTTCCTAAGGAAACACTTTTTGATGGCATCATCCTTCATGTTGTTTCATTATTTCAGATAGACTTGCTCCCACTGTGCAAAAGACTCCTCAGCATCTGGTAAAGTTATTTTCCTATTTTCATGGAAACAGGCCAAGATGTGCAGTAACAGCTAGTAACTCTGAAATAATGAAGTAACTCTTTCCTGGAAAGTTAGAAGTTTATAATTATTTTTAAATAAATGTCAAAAAATCAATATTACAATGTAGAAAACATTGTTCATTGCACTACTCCCTTAAAAGAAAATACTAGAAATGTGTGTGAGGAATGAAATGTTATTGTGCAGTGTGTTATTATTTAGTAGATAGAAAGTCATTTTACGTACTTACCCCTGTTCTGCCAGTCCATATGGCTACATCTACACGGCGCCACAAGTAAAGATCTGGGTCCATGATCATTTACAGGCCTGCCTTGCATATTTTTTTTAGCATGAACAGCTGAGAAAACCTGGTGTTATTTCAGGGATCGCATTCAAAGCAGGGAAATCAGGTTTATGCCATCCCTTCATGAGGACCTTGGCTCACAATTCTAGGCGTGGATGGGGCAGGCGTGCTGGGCCATGCCGTGCCCTGCTGCCTCTCTGGATTTCACAGAGATGCCAGCCACATTGCTGTAGGGTCCCTCCTAGGAGGCCCCTGTTGTGGGGGGCAAGCAGAACCCCTGGGCAGCCTGAAGCAAGGCTCATTGTGGGGTTGCACCCATGCCTGCAGCTGAGCAGGGTCAGTGCAGCACAGGCTCGCTGACCACTGTAACAGCACGTGGATGTGGTTTATATCAGCATGAACTGTAGGCAAGACGCCAAGTAGATGTGACAAGAAATAAGCAGGGAAAGTGGGAATGTGGGAGAATCTTTTTACTTCTCCATCATTATTGTCCACAAAAAGCTAACGGGAGAGAGAGGAACGAAAACCAGATCTCCCATATCTCTGCTGCATGAGACCTCCCCCATTTCTCTCTCCTGTTTTTTTTTATCTCATTGAGGGTGGATTTGTTGATTTAGAAATATCTTTAGGACTACTGCAGATAAGCTGAGGCTAACAGACTACACTCAAGTATTTTGCTTGAACTCTAGACCTTACTCTGGCACGTCTTCCTTTTATTGTATTACTGTCTCCCCTCTTACCATAAAAAGAATGAAAATGTACACTAACCATTTTAATTGGTTTACAGGGCTCATGATGACTTTGACAACTGATGTATGTTTGATAACTACATGGCACTCATTTATTAATGTTTTGGTCAACATTTCTCCACATCTCATTCCAGGAAATCCTTCTATTCAATCCAGTCTCCAGAGGTGGATGAGCTGGGTGTGGGTACAGCTTGCTGATATTACCAAGATTTTGCTTATGCTGAAAACTGATGATCTGGGAGAAAACTCTTCTAAGAATACTAAAAATATCACTTATCTTGTGCTTTTTACCAGCTTGATATTCTTGCTTCTCTCTCTGCTTTGGTCTTTTTCCCTTATCCTCTCTCTACATATACACATAAATGCACAAACACCACTACCTTCACTTGGAGCATTCCCTCATCTCATCTCATCTCATCTCATCTCATCTCATCTCATCTCATCTCATCTCATCTCATCTCAATCTCATCTCTACTTCATTCTGCCTTCAACAATCCAGTATTTTACTCCTGGAATCTCACCTGACTTCACTCTGGCCATGTACTAAGTTTAGTACCTACCTGGCACTATCTCCCATGAAGGCTGGTGTCTCTCTCTGGATGGGTACGTGGAGGGGCGCAGAGCTCTCAGGATGCAAAAAGAGAACCCTTGCACACCACATAGATTTTAGGCATAGCTGAAGCAGTCTAGACAGCAGTGCCAGTCCAGCATTCAGATGGAAGAACATGGAGGGATCATTTCAGGGGATCATGGTGAGATTTTTTTTCTCATAAAACCCATGGCAAGGAACACTAGAAATGAAGAAAAAAGCTGTCTATACACATATCCCAGTGTATATAATGCTGAAATATACAGCCTCTCTAGACTAGAATTTTTTTTCAGTGATAAGAAGACTTTAGGGCGAAGGGAGATCTTGTAAAAATTTTCACCTTGAATTTAACATGGACAGTGTTTTACAAATCTCAAGCAACAGGAAAAGTAGTTTTGTTTTGTTTGGGGTTTTTTTTCACCTATTTGCACTCACAGTTCTAGCCAGGAACAGAAAACATGATCAGAAAGGATAAAACAAACTAGGAAGTTTTAATTTTCCCATAGGTTATGGTGTATTTTTTCACCACAAAGGATTCTCATTTCTCTCCCACTACAGGAAATCACTGATTTACAAACATTCACCATGGGACTGGTGGGAACATGGAGCACAGGGAACTATGCTTCCATTTAAAAAGCAGACCCCTTTTTTGGACTGTACTGAGTAAGCAGAGTTCTGCTGACACAGCAAAACAAACAAGCTGCCTAACCTCCCGCCACGTTCTGCACTGACTAAAAATCTCTTCCAAGGCTCATGTCTGTATAACTCTTAGAGGTGTTTTAAAAATATTGGGGGGTGGAATGGTTGTTGGGG